>ML793557.1:399334-463218 GCA_009831015.1 Picea engelmannii
AATAGGAGAAGACCTAATAGAAGCTTCCGCTTCTAGAAGGATCTTCCTCTAGATGCTTCTCTTGATAGACATATTTAGTATAAATAAGGGTCGAGGGTATGAAAACCCTAGCTTGGAGATTATTGTAACAGAGCATTGCTCAACTGGAGGTTTCCCCCTTGAAGAGGCCCAGGAACATTGCTTTCTGAATCAAAGTGCTATTTCTGTTGTTCTTATATCATTTATGTGTTATTGTGGAGATTATGCTGGTTATATTACTATTATTCTGCCATTTCTAGCATTTTATTTCTGTTCTGCATACTTTTTATATCTGGTATATTACACATTATGTCATTCTCCCTATCATTGTCTTTGTCATTGTCTCTATCAATGATATACCATCATCAACCAACTGTAACAAGATCCACTCACATGGATACCAAATCTGTCACCAAACCATGTACATCAACCTCTACCATACCATGCATCAACCATGTATTAGAACCTGTACCATACCATATGCCACATATATAAGAAGTGTTAATGTCTCAACAATGTGCCTCAAGTATGCACCATAACCATTAAGATGATATACCGAGTATGTATGCCAATATCACAAATATGTGCCTCTAACAAAGAACCATAACATCCATGAACTAAGTACCAAGGATATGTCTCAAGCATGTATCAATAACAACAAAACATTGACCTCACCCACATGAAACCATATACCAAAAAGGGCCTCCATGACATGCCTTAAGCATGTGTCATACCATCCATGATACAAGCCTCAACAAAGCACATAAATGGAATACTTTTACTCATGAAGAAACAACTGATACATACCAACTCAGATCATGTAGCAACTTTGTTGTACCATCAAACCTTGTTACAACCTGATAAAAGCATCCTTTCCCAAATTTATCTTATCCTCGTGGGACTAAGACATGTTGTCTAGCGAGGCCTTGTGTGATGAGCCGTAGACAACCTGTGGGGGTGCCTCATGGGACACTAGTTGTCTGACCCGCAGGGGTCAACCAAACTAGGGTTTTCTCAGAAAAACCTGCTCTCCTTTGCAATTCTGAAACTCCCGCACTTTTCACTCTTCTGTTGCCTTAGATTTCTCCATTGTAAACTTGCCAACATATCACTTTCTCACATAGAAGATATTTAAATGAACTTGTGTGTGATTGTTCTTATGAGTTACTTCTTGAGGTGTATATATATTTTTTCTAAGTAACCTATTTCCTTAACTTTAGGGCTTCTTGAACTTTCTTGTTACAACCACTTTACCCTTTCATTAATGGCTTGCAACTGATTAGGGGCTTCTTAACCCATCTTCGGGGCTTCCAACTTTATGACCTCATAACTTGTCAACTGTGAGGAACTGTGAGACGTTCCACCTACCATTGGAAACGACAGGACGACGACTATTCATCTATGAGGGATTTGTATACACTTGAAGTATTCTTAAACCTCATTTTCCTCAATCAACTTTGGGCCTCATGACCACACTTGTGGGTTTGTAGTAGACTTCTTCAAATTGTCTTCGTGTGAGGGACATGCTTAAAGCTACGTCATAAGGGGACCACTTTGGAGACTTATTCAATTATACCCAATACTTCTAGAGGCTTCTAGACTTCCTCTAACATTGACATCGATGAAAATCAATTTTCCAACAATCCCCTCCTTTGGAATTGATGACAACACTCATGCTTCCCCTACGACAAATAATCCCCATGTCTGCATGCTTCTATTCTTTCTCCCCCACTGACAATAATGGAAAAGGATAACTCCCCCTGACAAACTGTTTATGGACTTTCTCTCTTCTGGTGCTTTTGTCCATTGGTGCTTCCCGAAGAAGTAAATTGTTGACATATAGAAAATCATTCATATTAAGATTCCTTTATCGTCTCTGCACATATGATTTCTATTCCCTGGTATTCTAATTGAAAAACGTGTAGATCACTATGGAGAAGAAACTATTCCAAGTTTCTATAGAAGATACTCAAATGTCTCTCTTGGGAGAGGTTTAGTGAAGATGTCTACAATTTGTTCCTTTGTCCCAATGTACTCTACCTTGATATTTTTTTTTGTAACTTGTTCCCGTAGAAAGTGAAACTTGATTGGAATATGTTTGGTCTCAGAATGCATCACTGGATTCTTGGAGATACTGATAGAGCTGATGTTGTCACAAAATATTGAAATGAGCTCATCATAATTCACTTGTATATCTTGCAGGGTTTTCTTCATCCAAAGAACATGAGTACAACATGTTGCTTCTGCAATGTATTATGCTTTTGTTGTAGATAATGATACTGAATACTGTTATTTACTTAACCAAGATACCAGACACTCACCCAAATAGAAGGTTGCTCCACTAGTACTTCTTCTATCATCAAAGCTTCCTTCCCAATACGCATATGCGTAGGTTTTCATAGTCAACTCATTCCCTTTTGGATACCACAATCCAAATTCGGTTGTTCCTTTAAGATATATGAAGATCCTTTTTATTGCTAGAACATGAGTTTCCTTCGATGTTGCTTGAAATATTGCAACTTTTCCAACTTCTTTCATTACATTTGGTCTTGAAGTTGTCACATAGAGTAGGTTGCCAATCATTGAACTATAGAGTCTTTGATCTGCTTCTTTAGATTCATCATATTTTCTTAACTTGCAACCTGTCACCATCGGAGTACTTACTAGTTTGCAATATTCCATTCTGATCTTCTTCAACATCTCTTTGATGTACTTGGTTTGGGAAATGAAAATTCCTTCATCCTACTGAGATATCTGAAGTCCCAAAAAGAATGTCAATTCACCAAAAAGTGACATTTCAAACTCATTCTGAATGTCTTTGGAAAAATTCTTACTCATCCTATCATCATCACTTCTAAAGATAATGTCATCCACATATACTTCAATGATAAGTATGTTGTTTCTATCAACCTTTACATAGAGATTACTATCTGCATTACCTTTTCTGAATCCTTGGTCCTACAAATATCTGTCCAATATTGAATACCGGGCTCTAGGGGATTATTTGAGTCCATATAGAGCTTTCTTCAATCTGCAAACATAATCTTCCCTTTCTGATAGTAGGAAACCTTATGCTTGTTCAATATAGACTTCTTCTAATTCACCATTTAGAAATGTTGATTTTACACCCATCTAATATACTTTGATTCTCTTGGAACATGCATAAGCCAAGATCAGTCTAATTGCTTCCATTCTAGCAACGAGGACAATTTTTTCTTCAAAATATACACCTTCAACTTGTGCATATCCTTTTCATATCAATCTTGCCTTGTTTCTGGTTACTTGTCCATCTTCGTTTAGTTTGTTTCTGAAAACCCATTTTGTACCAATCACATTTTTTTTCTTCATTCTTGGCACCAGTCCCCATCTGTCATTCTTCTCTATTTGATGTAGTTCTTCTTCCATGGATTTGAACCAATGTTCATCATTATTGGCTTCATCAAAGTTGATGGGTTCAACTGTGGATAGTAGTGCAAGGTGTCTATGTTCTAGTGTACGAAACCTTTTACTTCCTCTGGTCTCTATTCTTTCATTTTTATCTCTAATATTTTTTTCTAGTGGATGATTCTTCTGAACCCAATGACTAGGTGTTCTGGAGGGCATCATAAATTCATGCTGGTAATTTTCTTCATGTTCTACTTCTGGTTATTCTTCTTCTTCTTCTTCTACCTCTTCTTCTTTTAGTTCTTCTTCTCTTTCCTTCTCTTTAGCATTTGTGTTTTCTTCTTTGATCTTCCACACATCTGCTTCATCAATCTTTACATTTATGCTTTCCACTATCTTATTGAGTCTCAGATTGTAACACTTGTATTCCTTTCTTTTTCTTGAGTATACAACCAATATGTCTTTGTCAACCCGAGAATTGAATTTTCCAACTCCATCATCTTCTCATTTTATATAGCACTTGCTTCCAAAATTTTTAAAATGTTTGACGTTTGTTGGTCTTCCCTTCCATAGCTCATATGGAGTTTTGTCATTGTTGTTTTTGAGCATTCCTTTGTTTAAGATATGAACGACTATGTGCACTGCTTGTACCCAAAATATGTTACTCAACTTGGAATCCTTCAACATGATTTTGTCCATCTCTAATACAATTATGTTCTTCCTTTCAACGACTCCATTTTGTTGAGGTGTCATAGCTATTGAAAACTGTATTTTTATTCCATGCTCTTCACAGAATTCCATGAATTCTTTCGATATGAATTCACCTCCATTGTCTGATCTTAAGCACTTAATTCTCGAATCCCTATAGTTTTCAACCATCTCCATGAATACTTTGAAATTTCCTAATGTCTCTGATTTCTTTTTGAGAAAATATACTACAATCATCCTTGTATAGTCATCAATAAGTAGCATGAAGTATTGTTTTCCATTCAGTTCTTTTGTTCTCATTGGTCCACATAGATCGGTGTGCACAATTTCTAATGGCTTTGTTGTAGAGTATTCCTTTGATCAAAATTTCATTCTTCTGTGTTTTCCATGTAGACAATGCTTGCACATAATACTGGCTAGTTTTGAGATTTCATGCATTTCTCTTATAGCTTTATTTTTGTTAATCTTGACCAGATTGTCAAAGTTCATGTGTCCCATTCTTTTGTGCCAAAGTCAACTCTCATTTTCCCTTTCCAACCAACATCTCTCTTTTCCAATCCCATTTAAGATGTATGTGTTGTATGGATTTCTTACTGTTGTAGCCACCAATTTGCCTTAATCATTCTTTCGCTATTTCACACTTCTTAGAGTCAAATATAATTCTATGTCCTTGATCACACATTTGATTCACACTCAGTAAATCATGCTTCATGTTTTCAACAAGTAGGACATTTTTTTCCTTGGCATCCTTACTTCCAATCTTAACTGTGCCTTTCCCTATAATTTTGGCTGAGTTTTCATTATCAAATGAAACTGGTCCATCTCTTTCTTTCTTCAGAGTTATAAATCTGTTCTTGTCACCTACCATATGTTTTGAACAACCATTGTCAACATAGCAATCAATTCTTCTGCTTTGTGTCTGTAGTGAAAGGGGACATTCTTCAACATTCATTTTATCCTTCTTCCTTATCCAGATTCTTAATGGTCCCTTTTGATGATTGTTGAATTCATACTTTGGTTCGTTTAGAAGAATTGTTGATCTACAATCCTTGGCCATATGTCCAAAATTGTTGCATTTATAACATTCTACTTCATCGTTTAGTGAACCAAAACTATTATATTTTTTTTTTTATGCTTCATGAGGCTTTTTGAGATGATTGATTCTAGGATGACGTTCATAGTTGCTTATGTTCTTAGCATAATCTTTGCAATTTATAGCTTTGTGCCCAAAATTATTATAAGAATAACATGAACCAAGAAAGATGGTTTGATACCTGGGAGATATTCTGACTGGTGTTGCTCCTCTGTAGTTTTCTTCTTGATTTCTTTCCAAGGGTGACTATTGATTCTGACATCTTGGTGTTTTAGATGGTGCCATCCTTTTGTAATTTTATTCCCTATCATTCTCATGAGATGGCTTACATAGTTCCTTCCTAGTGAATCCTCTAGTGACTTATGCATAAGTCCTTTGTTCTTCTTCCTCTTCTATAGTCATAGAGCTCGAACCCTTCTTTGTATGTGTTTGGTTGTATCCCAGTATAGACCTATCATGATATGACCTTTGAGCACTGATGACTTCATCCAATATTTTTTTGTTGTTCTATTGCATATCTCTTTTTTGAATTTCCTTAGAGAAACTATTTTTGTTTCTAAGATTTCCTTCTCTTTTTCCTTTACTTCCAGCTAGATTCTAAGTATTTCTTCAATCCTTCTGGCTTCTTCAACTTGGAATTTTAGTTTCAAAATCATTTGATGATCTTCTTCAGAGTTAGAACTTTGAGATTTTTCTTTTAGCTTGAGTAGTTCTTCCTTGAGTGATTTATTTGTCTTCCTCTCTTTCTTTAATTTGCTTAAAGAGCTAGTTAGCTCTTCTTCAAGATATACCTCACTTTCTTCTTCATAATACTCTTCATGATTTTCATAAGCCATAAAGAGTATATTTTTTGAGTCACTATCACTATCATCATCCTCATATGATGATGAACTATCTGTTGGATTACTGAGAGGGGGGGTGAATCAGTAATAGAGCAATAATAATCATTTTTCTCCAAAAATTCAAGTGTTATATCAATGTAGCATTATCATCCAATAGTTACAGAGTAAATAAACAATGAACAAATGAGAAAACACACACATACACAGTACACCATTGTTTTTACGTGGAAACCCAAAGTGGGAGAAAACCACATAATGCTTTTTCTTATATGTCTTGAAGAATTACATTCATTGGAAGCACTAACTTCCTTTGTTTTCCAGCTGCAACTGGAAGGAGGCTCCAACGCCCTAGTTTCTTAGGCTACAACTTGAGGGAAGCTCCAAATTCCCAATTCTTTGGCTACAACCAGAAGGAGGCTACAACCCCCTAAGTTCTCCGGCTACAACCGAAAGGTGGCTACAACCACCTATCCTTGCCCCGTCCAACCGCCATGAAATATGAATGCCAAATGTAGACAACTTATCACTATCACTTAATCAACCACTACCACTGTCAACCTGTCACTATCAACTTGTACCAATAACCTGTAACAACATGTACCAATCAACCTGCACCAAACAACCTGTACCAATAACATGAACCAACATGTACCATGCATCAACCATGCATTAACCTTGACTCATCAAGATGTACCAACATCATCAAATATACACCTCATGTATGTGCCAACTCATCAACTATACACCTCATGTATATGCGAACTCATCAACTATACGCCTCATGTATGTGCCAACTCATCAACTACTTGTCTCAACCATGTACCCAACATGTACCTCAACCATATACCAAAGACATACACCAATATAACCATCAAAAGTTATCTAACAATTCATCACTCTATTCATAAACCAAATACCATAAACCCTTACATCAAACCATGTTCCACAACCTCACTGTTATGTAGCCTCAAGCTAAACCAACAACTTCAACAACACATCACAAACAAAAGACCAATACCCATATGCCAAATACCAACAACAAAATACCAATTGTATCCCTCAACAAATCTGAGATATGTAGCAATATTGAACATCCAATCCCATCTCAAGAGATAAACCCTAGCTCACAAAACATACCTCAAACAAGATGTGCCATATCTCTCATAAATAGACCCCAACCATGTTGCTGCTGCGATTTTTTTGCTGCACTTTTTCTGCCGCGATTTTTCTGCCTCACTTTTTCTGCCATGATTTTTCTGTCGCACTTTTTTTGCCACACTTTTTCCGCTGCACTTTTTCTGCTGAAATTTTCTTGCCACAGTTTTCCTGCCCCCCTTTTCCTGCCACACTTTTCCTGCTGCAATTTTTCTCTATCAATAATACCTACCCAAATAACCTTTCACAAAAATAGATATTCAATGATATTCAAGTGTGATTAAATGAGAGAGCCTTGCTTCTTATTTATACTTTCATGTAGCATCACACTTTCCTTATTTTAGGGAGTTCTCCATTTAATTTATTATTTAAATAATTTCTTTTGCAAACACTTGACTTTTGGGGGCTTCTATATGACTCATGAGGGTTCTTCAACTTCATATGACCATAACTCTCCAACCGTGAGGAGTTATGTGACGTTCTACATACCATCGAAAATGACATGACATGCACTATCCATATAAGATAGTGTCACTGAAAAACTCACTGGCCTTCATCTCATTATTCCATAATTAAGCATTGGTTCTCTAACCATACTTCTAGGATAACTCAATCCACAAAGTGTCTTCTCGTGAGGGATTTCACCATAAGAGGACCACTTTGGAGTTCATCCATTTGTACTTCTTATCAAACATGACAAGACAATAATGAGTCATCTTTACATCAAACAAACTTGGGTCCATTACCCAAACCTTTGTGCTACCGGGCTTTTTTCAAGGGTTGACATCAATGACAACCAACCTTAATCAACAATACCCCCCTTTGGCATTGATGGAAACACTCTGATGCAATACTAAAATCATATCACTCATGCTCCCCCTGGAACCATGCCTCTGTCCTCTACATCTCTATGACCATTTCTCCCCCTGGAACCATGCCTCTGTCCTCTGCATCTGATAAATCTCTCCCCCTTTGTCATCAATGGAAAATGTATCTTTACATTCGGGGCTTCTCCCCCTGACTTCACTGTCCTCTTTATGGTGCTTCCTCGTGTACATCTAAGACATATAAGATAAACATTCAAAAGCATTCATTTTGGAGTAGAAATAACTCCAAGTCTCTAGCGAAGATACTCAAAGGATTCCCCTGGAAGTGGTTTTGTAAAGATGTCTTCCACTTGTTCTTTTGTGCCCACATACTCAACTCTGATGTTCTTTTCTGCAACCTATTCTCATAGAAAGTGATACTTGATTGGAATGTGCTTTGTCTTGGAGTGCATCACCGAGTTCTTTGAGATACTGATGATGCTTGTATTATCACAATATATTGGAATGGGATCATCATACTCAACCTGTATATCTGTCAGAGTTTGTTTCATCCAAAGAAACTGTGTACAACATGTTGTTGCTGCAATATACTCTGCCTCAACTGTAGATAAATATATTGATGATTGTTTTTTTCTTAGCCATGATACTAAACACTCACTTAAGTAGAACGTTTCTCCACTAGTGCTTCGTCGGTCATCAATACAACCTACCCAATTTGCATCTATGTAGGCAATAAGTGATAGATCATTTCCTTTTGGATACCATAATCTAAACTCTTTTGTTCCTTTGAGATATATGAAAATCCTCTTCACTGCTAATACATGTGATTCCTTTGGTGCTTCTTGAAATCGTGCCACTTGTCCAACTGTCTACATTACATATGGTCTAGATGCTGTCACATATAGTAGGCTGCCAATCATTGACCTATATTGCCTCTGATCTGTAGACTTTGAATCATCATCTTTTCTTAACTTGCAATTGGTTTGCATGGGAGTGATAACTGGTTTGCAATCATCCATTCCGAACCTCTTTAGCATTTCTCTGATATGCTTGGTTTGAGAAATAAAAATTCCTTGGTGGCTTTGATGTATCTATAGTCCCAAAAAGAAGGATAGTTCTCCAAGTAATGACATTTCAAATTCATTCTGCATATCCTTTGCAAATTTCTGGCTTAACCTGTCGTCATCACTACCAAAAATATTATAATCAACATAAACTTCAATTAATAAAATATTATATTGACTTACCTTGATGTAGAGGTTGTTGTCTGCAATTCCTTTTCTGAACCCTTCCTGTTGTAGATATTTATCCAGTCTAGAGTACCATGCTCTAGGAGTCTGTTTTAGACCATACAAGGCCTTCTTTTATTTACACACATAATCTACGTTCTCTGATAAATGAAATCCTTTTGGTTGTTCAATGTAGACTTCTTCTTCATGTTCCCCATTCAAAAAAGATGATTTTACGTCCATCTGATACACTTTAATATTTTTGGAGCATGCATAAGCTAAAAGCAATTGGATTGCTTCCATTCTGGAAATTGGGGCAAATGTCTCTTTAAAGTCGATTCCTTCAACCTGTGCATATCCTTTACATACAAATCTATCTTTGTTCCTTGTAACTTGTCCATCTTCATTCAATTTATTCTTGTATACCCACTTTGTGTTGATCACGTTCTTATCCTTTGGTCTTGGAACCAATTCCCAAGTATCATTTTTCTCTATTTGATCCAATTCTTCATCCATGGCCTTATTCCAAAATTCATCCTTGTTGGCTTCTTCAAAACATGTTGGTTCAATCATAGATGAGAGTGTTAGGTGTGTTTGTTCTGGTGAATCGATTCTTCCTCTAGTCTCAACTCCTGCATCTTTGTTTCCGATAATATGATCTGAAGGATGATTCTTCTGTACTCGCCTGTTAGGTGTCTTTGGAGGCACTTGCTGAACTTGCTCTTTTGCTTCTGTCAGATCTTCTTCATCTTCCCCTTCTACTTCTACTTCCCTTTCATCTTCTGCTTCTTCTTCGTAAAGTTGTTCCATTGATTCATTTTCTTCTTCCTTTAATTCTTGTCTACCTGATTCATGAATTTTTACGTTGATGCTTTCCACAATTTTTTTCAATCTTAGGTTGTAACACTTGTATGTTTTCCTTGTACTTGAGTAACCAACAAGTACTCCTTTGTCCACACGAGAGTCAAACTTTCCCATTCTGCCATCTTCTCTTTTGATGTAGCATTTGCTCCCAAAAATTCTGAAGTGCTTCACATTTACTGGTCTTCCTTTCCATAGCTTTTAGAGAGTTTTGTCAGTGTTGTTTCTGAGCATTACTCTATTTTGAATGTGAACTATCATATGCACTGCCCGTGTCCAAAAAATATCTGCCAATTTGGAATCCATTAGCATTGTTCGAGCCATTTCTTGTACTGTCTTGTTCTTTCTTTCAACAACTCCATTCTGTTGAGGTGTCCTAGCAACGAAGAATTGTCTTTTTATTCCATGACTTCTGTAGTAGTCCATAAATTCCTTTGAAGTGAACTCTCCTCCATTATCAGATCTCAAGAATTTGATTTTTGAATCCATTTCATTTTCAACCATTTCCTTGTAGATCTTGAAGTTTCAAAAGCTTCTGACTTATTCTTGAGAAAGAAAACTACATTCATTCTTGTATAATCATCAACTAATAACATAAAGTATTTCTCACCTTTTAAACCCTTTGTTGTAGTTGGTCCAACTAGATCAATATGCACAATTTCCAATGGTCTTGTCGTTGAATATCCCTTTGATTTGAACTTCGTCTTTGTTTTCTTTTCTTGTTAACAATGCTTGCATAAAGTGTTGGTTGGTTTCGTGATCTAGGACATTTCTTTGACTGCTTCTCTTTTGCTGACTTTGACAAGGTTATCAAAATGTATGTGACCCATTCTTCTGTGMTATATCCAACTTTCATCTTCCTTTCCTAGACAACACTTTTCATTTCCAATTTCACTTAACACATATATGTTGCTTGAAGTTCTCGCAGCTGTAGCAATCAATTTTCTTGAACCTTCTTTTCTTATCTCGCACTTTTGTGAATTGAAAGTAATTTTATGACCTTGGTCACACATTTGACTCACACTTAGAAGATTATGTTTCATATCTTCTACTAGTAGAACATTTTCTGTCTTTTTATTCTTGTTCCCAATTCTGACTGTTCGTTTTCCAATGATTTTAGCTGAACATCATTTCCGAAGGAGATTGATCCATCTCTTTCCTTTTTTAAAGTAAGAAACCTATCTCTATCACTTGTCATGTGTTTTGAACAGCCACTGTCAACATACCAACCACATTTCTTCTGCTTAGCTTGTAGAGCAAGTGTGCATTATTCATTGTTATACTGATTCTGCTTTCTTATCCATGTCCTTTTCTGAGGTTTCTGTCTATGACTGTTGTTATTCTATTGTAGTTCTCTAGGAGGGATTGCCATTCTACAATGTTTCGCCATGTGTCCAAAGTTGTTACATTTGTAACATTCCACTTCAATGCTCAAGGATTCAAACCTGTTGTAACTTCTTCTCTGTGTTTCACTAGGCCTTCTTAGATAACTCTTTTGTGTATGACTTTCAAAGTTGTTTATGTTCATGTTGTTAGCTCTGCAATTCACAACTTTATGTCCAAAATTATTACATGCATAACATAAACCAAAAAATATAGTTTGATACCCGAGAGTTGAAGATCTTCTGAAAGGAGGTACTCTTATGAATTCTTCTTCTTCCTGAGGCCTATCTGTTGGTTGGTGATTTTGAAATATGAATCTTCTCGGTGGAGGAGTGTCCCTGTATTCTTCCTTGTAGACCTTCCTATCCCTTTTGATTGTTTCTGCATAGCTTTTTGGATATGTTTCTTGCTCAGTTGTTTTGGAGCTTGATCCCTTTTCTGTCTGATTGTATCCAAGTCCGAACTTGTCATGATGAGGTTTTTGATTGCTGATAATTTCATCCAAAACTTTTGAGTTGTTCTGCATTTTTTCTTTTGAAGATCCTTTCTTAATGTGACAATCTCTGCTTCCAAATTTCCAATGATCCTGTCTTTTTCTTCTAGCTGTTCTTTGAGTGTTTCCTCAATTCTTTTATCTTCTTCTATTTGAACCTTCAAATTTTTGATCATTTATTCTAGTTCTTGAGTGTCTTCTTTCTTGTCTAGTTCCGCTTGTAGTTTCTTGTTTTTCTTCTTTTCTCTTCTGATAAATTCTATGGAACACATCAATTCTTCTCGGTAGTCAACTTCTGCCTCTTCATATTCTTCTTCGGCTTCTTCATATTGTTCTTCGGAGTATTATTTATCAGAGTCTTCTACTGCCATGAATATAACTCTTTCTGTCTCACTATCCCTGACTTCATCTTCATCTGATGATGAGATGTATTCTTTGGTGCATAAGCATTTCTTGAAAACTTTCTTTGTGGTTCTTTTTCCTTTATATGTTTGTTCTCTATTTGAGTAACCTTCATTATTTCTCTTTTTCTTATGAGGACATTTTTTAGCAAAATGACCAATACCATCAAAATTAAAACAAATCAAAGGAAGCTTACCTCTATACCTGCCGTTGGTTCCCTTGTTCAATCTTTTGACAAATTTGGCCACTTCATCATCATCTTCTGAGATGTCACTGTTGTTGCTAAGTTCTTTTTCTTTTTTCTTTGACTTTTTGGATGCTTTGAAGGCTGCTTCTTTTATATCTGGATTTTCTTATTCAGTTCTCATTTCATATGTTGTGAAGATTCCATGTAATTCATCCATGCTTATTGAGTTCATATCTGCTCTTTCTTCTAGTGCTGATATCTTAGGGTCAAATCTCATAGGAAGAGATCTTAGTACCTTTTTAACAATTACAGATTCTTCGATTTAATCTCCCAATCCTATGATTGCATTTACTGTTTCATCAACTCGTAAAAAGTAATCTGCAATATTCTCATCTTCCTTCATCTTAAGTTATTCGAACTGACCTTTGTAAGTTTGAAGCGTTGCTGCTTTGACTTTTGAATCTCCTTCATAAATATTTCGAAGTTTGTCCCAAATCTCTTTAGCGGATTTACAATGTGCAACTTTGGTGAATATCGTTTCACTAAGACTATTTAGAAGTGCATTTGTGGCTTTGGAATTATTCTGACTAAGTTTCACTGCTTTGTCATTTGTTGGCGGAACTGTTGGTATTGTGTATCCATCTACAATTGATTGCCAAATTTCAAATCCCTGTGCCTGTATATATGTTTTCATCCTTATGCTCCAAAATGCATACTTTTGTCCATCAAACTGTGGTATTCCATTTTTATACAAGTTGTTTCTCTCCATGATCTTCCTTTCAGTGGTTAAACTGATTTATGAAGGAACCCACTCTGATACTAATTTTTGGATTACTGAGAGGGGGGGTGAATTAGTAATAGAGCAATAATAATAATTTTTCTCCAAAAATTCAAGTGTTATATCAATGTAGAATTATCATCCAATAGTTACAGAGTAAATAAACAATGAAAAAATGAGTAATCACACACATACACAGTACACCAGTTTTTTTACGTGGAAACCCAAAGAGGGAGAAAACCACATAATGCTTTTTCTTATTTGTCTTGAATAATTACATTCTTTGGAAGCACCAACTTCCTTTGTTTTCCAGTAGCAACTTGAAGGAGGCTCCAACCCCCTAGTTTCTCAGGATACAACTTGAGGGAAGCTCCAACTTCCCAATTCTCTGGCTACAACCAGAAGGAGGCTACAACCCCCTAAGTTCTCCGGCTACAACTAAAAAGTGGATACAACCACCTATCCTTGCCTCGTCCAACCTCCTTGAAATATAAATTCCAAATGTAGACAACCTGTCATTGTCACTGAATCAACCACTACCACTGTCAACCTGTACCAATAACCTATAACATGTACCAATCAACCTGTACCAATAACATGAACCAACATGTACCATGCATCAACCTTGACTCATCAAGATGTACCAACATCATCAACTATACACCTCATGTATGTGCCAACTCATCAACTATACACCTCATGTATATGCCAACTCATCAACTATACACATCATGTATGTGCCAACTCATCAACTACTTGTCTCAACCATGTACCCAACATGTACCTCAACCATATACTAAAGACATACACCAATATAACCATCAAAAGTTATCTAACAATTCATCACTCTATCCATAAACCAAATACCATAAACCCTTACATCAAACCATGTTCCACAACTTCATTGTTATGTAGCTTCAAGCTAAACAAACAACTTCAGCAACACATCACAACCAAAAGACCAATACCCATATGCCAAATACCAACAACAAAATACCAACTGTATCCCTCAACAAATTTGATATATGCAGCAATACCGAACATCCAATACCATATCAAGAGATAAACCCTAGCTCAAAAAACATACCTCAAACAAGATGTGCCATATCTCTCATAAATAGACCCCAACCATGTTGATGCTGCGATTTTTCTACCGTGAGTTTTCTGTCGCACTTTTTCTGCCATGATTTTCCTGTCGCACTTTTTCTGCCGCAATTTTTCTGTCGCAATTTTTCTGCCACACTTTTTCTGCCATGGTTTTCCTTTCGCACTTTTCTTTCCGCACTTTTCCTGCCGCACTTTTCCTGCTGCAATTTTTCTCTATCAATAATACCTACCCAAATAACCTTTCACAAAAATAGATATTCAATGATATTCAAGTGTGATTAAATGAGAGAGCCTTGCCTCTTATTTATACTTTCATGTAGCATCACACTTTCCTTATTTTAGGGAGTTCTCCATTTACTTTATTATTTAAATAATTTCTTTTGCAAACACTTGACTTTTTGGGGCTTCTATATGAATCATGAGGGTTCTTCAACTTCATATGGCCATAACTCTCCAACCGTGAGGAGTTATGTGACGTTCCGCATACCACTAGAAATGAAATGACAAGAACTATCAATCTAGGATAGTTTCATTGACAAACTCGTTGGCCTTCATCTCATTATTCCATAATTAAGCATGGGTTCTCTAACCATACTTCTAGGATAACTCAATCCACAAAGTGTCTTCCCGTGAAGGCTTTCACCATAAGGGGACCACTTTGGAGTTCATCCATTTGTACTTCTTATCAACCATGACAAGAAAATAATGAGTCATCTTTACATCAAACAAACTTGGGTCCATTACCCAAACCTTTGTGCTACCAGGCTTTCTTCAAGGGTTGACATCAATGACAACCAACCTTAATCAACACTATCCTCCTTTGGGTAGAGACGTTTCTTGAAAATATTATTCTTGTTTTTTCTCTTGTCTCTCTTTTGATATTTCTTTTCTTTCTTAGGAGCTTCTTCTTCACCATTCTCTTTGTTTTTAGCATATGGAAATTTATCATCAATATGACCAATTTCAACACAATTAAAACTCTTAAAAGGAAACTTATCTTTGTACTTGCTAGTTCCTTTCTTTAACTTCCTTACGAAGTTGGCCATTTCTTCATCTTCATCAGAATCATTGTCGTAGCTAAAGTCTGATTTCAACTTTTGCTTTGTCTCTTGTTTGTTCTTCTTTTTCTTTTTGGATGCCTTGAATGTTGCTTCCTTCCTAGGAGGATTATCTTGTTCTATTCTCATCTCATAGGCTATGAATATTCCATGTTCCTCATCCATTCTTATCGTACCAAGATCTGCTCTTTCTTATAGGGATGAGATAATAGGATTAAAACTCATTGGAAGAGACCTTAGTATATTCTAAACAATAATTGGTTCTTTAATTTATTCTCCCAATCATTTAATGACATTTACTATTTCATCAACTCGTAGGAAGTAAGTTGCAATATCTTTGTCTTCCTTCATCTTCAATTTCTCAAACTTGGCTCTGTAGGTTTGAAGCTTGGAACATTTTATTTTAGCATCTCCTTCATAGATGTTTTGAAGTTTGTCCCAAATATCCTTTGCAGAATCATAGTGCATAAACTTCACATATATTGGATGCTCTAGACCATTCAAGATCGCATTTGTGGCCCGTGATTTATTTTCATTGATTTTCTTTCCATCTCTATATGTTGGAGGAGTGGAAGGTGTTGTATATCCATCTACTACTGCTTGCCAAACATCAAACCCCTATGCTTGTATATATGTTTTCATTCTTCTTCTCTAGAAGGCATATTTTTGTCCATCAAACTATGGTACTCCATTCTTAGTGTACTCCATGATCCACCTTCTAGTTCTTATACTATTTTCTTGAAGGACCTACTCTGATACCAATTGTTGGAACACTGAGAGGGGGGGTGAATAAATATTATGCAATATTTTACCACTTTTAATCAAAACATGTAATCATTAACTTTATCAGCAATATATCATCAATATATCATGAGCAATATCAATCAACAAATCATAACAAGTGACCACATATACACAGTACACCGGAATTTATGTGGAAACCCAAATGGGAGAAAGCCACAAAATGCTTTATTATATATCAAAGATTACATTCATAGGAATAACCAACTTCCAAATTATCTAGCACCAAATGGAAGGAAGCACCAACCCCTTGATTTACAGGCACCAACCTTATGGAAGAACCAAATTCGACGCCGACCGAAAGGAGGTTACGACCCCCTGATTTGCAGGAACCAACCTGAAGGAAGCACCAACTCCCTGAGTTCTCTGGAACCAACCAGAAGGAGGCTACGACCCCCATTCCTTTCCCCATCTCATCGCCCTAAAATATAAGTGTAGACTCACTGTCACTACCACTGATCAACCTGTAACTGCCATTGTCACTGATACATCAACCTGTCATTGTCACTGTCACTATCACTTATAGATGAATTTAGGGGCTAAATTTCCCAAATGGGCTAATTTTCCATGGTTTTTCCCAAAAAACAATTCACCAGTTTCCATTTTTTCTAAAAATGATTCACCCAAATTCCATAGAATAAAATTATTTTACCTTAAAAAACACCAAAAGTTTATAGAAAGTATACAAAATCCTTAGAAATTTGAATATTTTTACAAAATTATCACCAAATATTTTACATTTTGCATATTAAGGACTAGTAAGATTAGTCCATGTTTCTACATTTTAATATAAATTTCCATCCTTAAAATCATCCCCATTTTCATTGCCACATCAACCTATAATTGATGATCAACCGGACATTCAACCTGTCACTGTCCATGCCACTATATTTTTCACTATCTCTATAACTGATATACCATCATCAACCAACTGTAAATAGATCCACTCACATAGATACCAAAACCATCACCAAACCATGTGCAACCATGTACATCAACATGTATCATACCATGCAACAACCATGTATTAGAATATGTACCATACCATATGCCACATATCCAAGATGTGCCAACGTCTCAACAATGTGCCTCAAGTATGCACCATATCCATTAACATGATATACCAAGTATATATGCCAATATCACAAAGATGTGTCTCTAACAAAGAACCATAACATCCATGAACTAAGTACTAAGGATATGTCTCAATCATGTATCTATAACAACAAAACATGGACCTCACCCACATGAAACCATATACCAAAAAGGGCCTCCAAGCCATGCCTTAAGCATGTGCCACACCATCCATGATACCAACCTCAACAAAGCACATAAATGACATAMCTTTACTCATGAAGAAACAACTGATACATACCAACTCAGATCTTGTAGAAACTTTGTTGTACCATCAAACCTTGTTGCAACTTGATACAAGTATCCTTTCCCAAATTTATCTTAKCCTTGTGGGACTAAGACCTGTTGTCTAGCGGGGCCTTGYATGACAATCCTTAGACACCCTGTAGGGGTGCCTCACAAGACACTAGCTGTGTGAACCAAGAGGGTCAACCAAACTAGGGTTTTCTTAAGAAAACCCACACTTCTTTGCAATCTCGATACTCCCTCACTTCTAAATCTTTCACTGCCTCAGATTTCACTATCTTAAACTCGCCAAAATACCACTTTCTTACATATAAGATATTCAAATGAACTTGTGTGTGATTGTTCTTATGAGTGACTTCTTGAGGTGTATATATACGTTTTCTAAGTAACCTCTTTCCTCAACTTTACGGTTTCTTGAACTTTCTTATTACAACCACTTTACCCTTTCATTAATGACTTGCAACCTATTAGGGTCTTCTTAACCCATCTTTGGGGCTTCTGACTTCATGACCTCATAACTTCTCGACCGTGAGGAACTACGTGATGTTTCACCTACCATTGGAAAAAACAGGACGAAGAACTTATTTTCCTTAGTCAACTTTCGGACTTATGACTACACCTCTGGGTTTCTTGTAGACTTCTTCAAGGTGTATTCCCATGAGTCCCATGCTTGAAGCTATGCCATAAGGGGACCACTTTGGAGACTTCTTCAATTATACGCAATACTTCTAGAGGATTCTAGACTTCCTCTAACATTGACATCAATGACAATCAATTTTCCAACACAACATGTGTTAGGGACCTAACCTCCCTTACCCCTCACATAGGTAGAATAATATAGTTTCCATGTAATAAAGACCAATATTAATAAGGCCTAGTAATAAGGAAGGATCAGTGAAATGTAAGAAGACATAATAGAAGCTTCCACTTCTAGAAGATCTTCATTCGGATTGTTCTTTTGGTAGATAGATTTAGTATAAATAAGAGTTGAGGGTATGATAAGTTTTGTATTGAGAAATATTTTAATAGAGCACTGCTTTGTTGGAGGTTTCCCCCTTGAAGAGGCAAGTGAACATTGTTTCCTATAAATAAAGGTATTATTTTGGTGTTTTGGTTTCATCTATTGTGTTGTTCTGTTGTTATTCTCTGCAATATTTTTGTTTTCATCTATCATAATAGATATGGTACCTTACAAGTGGTATCAGAGCACTTTCCTTGATAGAAAATTGAGGGTTATTGCTTTTCAGGGTAGAGACGTATTCCAATGTCTTAAAGCTACAAAGATCCATCATTTAATGAATAAATCCACAGTCAGGGAAGCATACACACATGAACTACAAGTGGTACTTAAGTGCACATTGTTGGCCACCATTGTAACCCTTGTTGGTACCCCTTCGAGTGGTAGCACATCAGACAACACCTGTATACAGATCAACCTAGATATCCTGAATCCCTCAGTAGATAAATTGATTTTCCACCTGACTGTTATAGTGCCATCAAGAAAAACACTTGGGAAGATACTCTCTAGTACCTCGGTAATCTAGTAGTATGGCTAAGGGAACAGGATGGACACAGAAACAAAAAAGACAAGATCTATTATCGTGCAACTTTACCTCCTGCATTCTGGTTGCGGAATTACTACACATTTTTTCTTGCTAATAATTTGGGCCTTTCACCATTGCAATATTATTCAAATGGAACACTCTTTCTCTTTGTATGACATTACATATGAGTTGGAAAAACTCCAGTATGGTGTTCTCCATCTAGATCAAGAACATTGGTAATCGTGGAAATGGAGAAAAAAATGCCCACCAAGGGTATGTGGCTTGGACACAATTTGTTGCATAGATTTATGAACACTTTGACATTGACACCCACCATTTAGGCTGTTTGAAAAAGTTGAAACAATCTAGAACAATGGAAGACTTTATGGTTGCTTTTGAGCGATTGTTTGCACATGGAGGGCATGTCTGATGCTATTTTCCAAGAATTCTTTATCAGTGGCCTCAAGGATGAGATTCATGCGCACGTCCTCATGGATTTCCCCCAGAGTTGGGTGGAAGATAGTAAAAGAGCTAAGGAAGCACAACAAGTTGTCTCTTCTCAAACCAGAAAACCCTCCTTTATTCCTCACCCTAAACCAATCACTCCCACTCCTTCCACTCCACTAAAGATCCGTAAATTGACCCGGGCAGAAATGGATGAACACCAACTCAAGGGCCTTTATTATAATTGCGATGAAAAATATTTTCCTGGGCACAAGTGTAAGGAACAATTTTTTTTTATGGCCATCTCTAAGGATGTTTCTGAAGAAGAGGTTGAGGCTTCCCCTCTGGCCGAGTCACCTGAACCCACTAACTTGAATCCACCCTCAAACCCCCTAGAAGTTGAACTGGTCATTTCCCTGAATGCTCTCAATGGATTCTATGTTCCCCAAACCCTCAAGCTCATTGGCTACATTAATCATCGGAAGGACATCATCCTAGTTGATAGTGGAAATACCCATAATTTTATCCATCGCTGCATTGCCCAAGAAACTAATTGTTATAGCCGAGTAATCAACAAATTTCAAATCATGACTGTCAATGGTGGGTCCATGAAATGTGGGTGGTGTTGTGAAAATGTGCGTCTCCAAATTGATCAGTACCACATGAAATATCATATGTTTTCTATCAACATGGGTGGTTGTGACATTGTGCTAGGTGTCGAATAGTTAAAGACTCTGGGCCCCATTCTCATGGATTTTAAGGAATTAACCATGCAATTCAAGCAAGAGGGCCAACAATATATGTTCCAAGGAATCACAGCAAGTTCCCCTAATATCATCAATTCCCATCGCATGGAAAAGCTCCTAAAAAAAGGTCATTCCGACATGATTGCATAACTCCATTCCATTAACGCCATTGAGACACCCTTTGTTCATCCTGACATCCAATCCATCCTCTCCAAACAACAAGCTATTTTTTCCAATCCCTAAGGACTTCCTCCTTCCCATGTTGTTCATGATCATTCCATTCTCCTCTTCCTCGAAATCCTTCCTCCCATTTTTCGTCCCTATCATCATCCCTTTTCCCCCAAAAATGAAATTGGGAAGGTTGTTCAAGAATTGCTCCCCGCAGACATTATCCATCCTAGTACTAGCCCCTATTCTTCTCCTATGGTCATGGTACTTAAGAAATAAGTCTCTTGGTGCATGTGTCCTAACTTTCACACCCTCAACAAACTCACCATCAAAGACAAATTTCTCATTCCTGTCATTGATGATCTCTTGGATGAATTAAGTGGTGCCCAGTTCTTTACTAAAATTGATCTTCGTTATGGCTACCATTAAATACGTATGAAAGAGTCAGACATTCCTAAGACTTCATTTCAAACTCATGAGGGCCACTATGAGTTCCTGGTCATGCCCTTTGACTTGTCTTTTCTCTGTCCTTTTGTCTTAGTTTTCTTTGATGATATTCTCATCTATATTAAAACCTGGACAACCCATCTTTCTCATGTGGATCGAGTTCGTCATCTACTCTCTCAGCACCAAATTTTCCTCAAACAATTTAAATGTGATTTTGGAGCCTCTGAAGTCAAGTACTAGGGTCATATTGTTGGCAAGGCAGGTGTAAGGGTGGATCCTAAGAATATTGAAGCTATGCATGATTGGCCTCTCCCTAAGAATCTCAAAATATTGCGTGGTTTTCTGGGTTTCACAGGATATTATCACAAGTTTGTTAAGAATTATGGAAAGATTGTGATGCTTCTCACTGCTCTCGTTAAAAAGAATTATTTCACTTGGACTCCAACAACCGATCATTCCTTTCAAGCCTTGAAGGCGGCTATGTGCACCACTCCTGTCTTGGCCCTTCCTAACTTCACAAAGACCTTTGTCCTGGAATGTGATGCTTCCGAGAGAAGAATTGGATCAATCCTTATGCAAGATGGCCGACCTTTAACCTTTACCAACAAACATCCATCAGAGTGACATTTGGGAATATCAACCTATGAAAAGGAAATGTTGGCTATTCTGCATGTAGTGGATCTCTGGCGCCCTTATCTATTGGGGAAATGCTTCCAAATTAAGTCATATCATCATAGCCTCAAGTGTTTTCTGGAGCAACGTCTTTCATCTCTAGAGCAACAAAAATGGGTGACTAACCTATGTGGATATGATTATGAGATCATTTACAACAAATGAAAAGACAATTTGGTTGTTGATGCTCTTTCGAGAAAATATGAAGATGAAGGGTCCTTTTTTTCCCTCTCCTTCATTGTACCAAATCAGATCCAAGATGTTCGCCAGGAATGGTTGCACGATCCAAAAATATCGCATTTGATCCAACAATTGCAAGACAATTCTCTAGCTTCCCAAGGGTACTCTTAGCACAATGATGAGATTTTCTACAAAGACCATATGTATTTAAGTAAACAATCACAACTTAAATCCACGGTGCTTTATGAGATTCATGCTAGACCCACAATTGGGCACTTAGGGTTTACCAAAACCTATGACAGGTTCAAACATTCTTTTTTCTGGGATGGTATGAAACAAGACGTTCACACTTTTGTGGTGAAATGTGATGTCTATCAATGCAACAAGGGAGAAACAGTCAAATCCCCAAGAACACTACAACTGCTTCCGATTACACCCGCTATTTGGAGGGATATCTCTATGGATTTCATTGTTGGCTTACCTAAATCAAGAAATAAGTCAGTCATCATGGTGGTAGTTTATCGTCTTTCCATGTGCGCTCATTTCTGTGCTCTTCAACACACATTTACCACCTCCACCATGGCTCAACATTTCATGGATCATATCTTCAAGCTTCATGGCATTCCTCATTCTATTGTTTTTGACAGAGATCCTACTTTCACCATCAATTTTTGTCAAGAACTGTTCAGGCTACAGGGCACACAATTTCATCTCAGCACCACCTATCATTCCCACATTGATGGTCAAATTGAAGTTGTCAACAAGTGTTTGGAAACATATTTGAGTTGTTTTTCATATGAAATAAAAAATTAGTGGGATCAATGGTTACCCCTAGCTGAATGGTAATACAACACTTCTTACCCCATAACTACTTGCATGCCTCCTTTTGAAGCAATATATGGACAAAATCCACCTCAATTTCTCTCATACATTCCCGATGTCTCGAAGGTCCAGAAAGTTGAACAATTACAGTTCGAGAGGCTATTCTCCATACCCTCAAAGAGAATTTGGTCATGGCTCAGAATCACATGAATAAAAAAGCATATCAAGGTCGCTCAAAACGTCAATTTGTTGAAGGGGACCAGGTGTTTCTTCGACTGCAACCTTATAAGAAGACTTCACTCAAGGTTGGCCATTTTCAAAAAATGGCGCCCAAAATTTATGGTCCTTATACAGTTCTAAAGCATGTGGGATAGGTGGCCTCTCATTTATATTTTCTCAGTCATTCTAAGCTCCATCCTGTTTTTCATGTCTCCTGCTTAAAGAAGGTTATTGTAACTAAGTGAAAAAATCAAACTAGTCTTTCTGAGTTGGATGAAGAAGGATCCATTTGGTTGCAACCGCAAGAAGTCTTCGACCATCATGAGCATCATCTCCATCAACACATCATCAAGGAATTGTTAGTACAGTGGAATCCAACAGATGCCACCTGAGAGGCAACTACCATTCTTCATCAATTTCCTCATCTCAAGCCTTGAGGACAAGGCTATTTTTTAAGGGGGAGGGCACGTTAGGGACCTAACCTACATAACCCCTCACGTAGGTAGAATAATATATTTTCCATGTAATAAAGGCCTAATAACAAGGAAGAATAATTCAAATGTAAGAAGACCTAATAGAAGCTTTCGCTTCTAGAAGATATTCCTCTAGATTGTTATTTTTGGAGATAGATTTAGTATAAATAGGAGTCGATGGAATGATAAGTTTTACTTGATAATTATTGTAATAAAGCATTGCTATGCAAGAGGTTCCCCCATCAAAGAGGCAAGTGAACATTGTTTCCTATCAATAAAGGTATTATTTTGGTGTTGTGGTTTCATCTATTGTGTTGTTCTGCTGTTATTCTATGCAATATTTCTATTTTCAACTATTATAATAGATCTGGTACCTTACAAAATTCCACCTCAATGATGAATCATTGCTACATGTCAAGAATGTGTCACAACCTAGAGTGTTGGTGTGCCCAACTAGCTGAGAAATCAAGTTTGACCTAGAGCATGCATGTCTTGTTTTTTAGAAACAAGGTGATTTCCATATGTAATAGATGTACATTAGGTAATGCATTAGTCATTGCTTCCCATGATTATTTGAATCCTCTTCACATTGTATAAATATATAACAATGACTATTGATTTAAACTCATCCAAATAGACAAGAATTAAGTTATGGAGTAGCATAACACTTGAGGAGTACTAATGACACATACCTACATGCATATGTAATTAGATTCTCTCTCTCTCTCTCTCTATCTCTCTCTATCTCTCTCTCTCTCTCTCTCTCTCTCATATTGTAAAATTTGTGAAGTGGAATTCACGTAGTCATCTCTCACATGAATAGAGTCACAATGTTATTATAATACTTCAATCCTTGCACAATTTGTAGCTAGTTACTCTGGTTTGATTTGTGTGATCCAAATTATATAGAGAAAGAAATGGAAGGCATAAATACAAATGGAAACATGCGTACAAAGATATTGTAGAGAGCATAGTAATAGAGTGAAACCCAAATTCAAGCCCCAAGGGTTAGCTCAATTTCTCTTGATGCCAGACATGCGTACTCTCCCTCCAAGTCGGGGAGGTCGTGAGTTTGACTCTCATGGTCCTTGGGGCTATGTTTTACCCCACTTAGCATCCATGGATCACAAGGAAGTATTTAGTGGGTTTTCTGCGAAGATCTTCATAACAAAGAAGAAGAGTGAAACCCAAATTTTATTAATAAATGAAATAGAAAAATATTGTAAAATGAAAAGCAATACAAACTAGCTAGAATGGTGGTAGATTATCTCTGAAGAGAGAGAGGTGTTAGTTATGCTCATTTGCAAGAATACAATTAAAATAAGCCAAGATGTTTTTTTAGCATAAAGTAATAAACCCTAAGAATCAAAATCCCTAACCCTAGTAGATGGAGTGACAAAAAGAATGTAGACCCCAATGAGTCTAGTTATTACATCAACTTCTTAGGGTTGCAACTTC
Organism: Picea engelmannii; assembly: GCA_009831015.1. Classification (NCBI taxonomy): domain Eukaryota; kingdom Viridiplantae; phylum Streptophyta; class Pinopsida; order Pinales; family Pinaceae; genus Picea; species Picea engelmannii. Next base: position 424,214 of record ML793557.1, read on the forward strand.
CACATACAAACTTTGTTTGGGGTGCATGATAACCCATTGGAAAGATCATGATGAGAATAAAAATGATAATGAAGGCTTAGTAAAACATAGGGAAACCTAAGCCATAGCATGGCCAAAATTTTTTTTTTTGGGTCCTCAAATTGCACTAGAAGTTCAGGACTTGAAAAATTGGAGAAAAACTACAAAGATGTGGAACCATTATGAGTTGGTGGAAAATGTGCATGGACATTGATATCCACCTGGATCATTGTGTCTAATGTTATTTTTGATGGCATAAACCACTAAATTCAACCCATGATCACAGAGTTTTCAATACTCTGTCAATAACTAACATTCAGGCTACTTATCTGGCCTCAGATCGACATGAACAAGTGTTCAAATTTCCATTTCCTGTGGTGTTGAATTGTTCTCTGTCATAGATAAATATGCGTGGAAAAACCACTATGCGGATATACCTCTACATGGAAGTATAAGTGAATAATGCTGACGATATTTATCATAGACAACTTTGTGTGCGAAACTCAACAAATAATACCAATGTGTCGTAGAAAACTTTGATATTTCATGGACAATTTTGTGCATGGTACTCAAAATATAATACCAATGGTTCGCAGAAAACTCTACATGGAGTTCAAAAAACAATATCGATTTGTCACAAATCATTAAGGGGTGATTCATCTGCGCCAAATCGTGATTTCACGTTCCTGCAAAGAAAAATACTCAGGAAATAATTTTAAAGAGAGTTTTAGAACTTGGATGGAATTAACTACACGTGTTATTTCCTATACATGCATACATCTCCAAGTGACAAGATACTGAATGATTTCAAAGACATATACTAACAAATTAACACACACAAAACTAGAGATATCAATTAAAACATATCATAATTACACTGGTTCATTCGATCACTCAAGCCTTAAACACACAACACACAAATCACTTTACATAGTTGTCCATCACACCCATTGTTGGACACATCGACCACACTGAGAGGGGGTGGGGGGGGGTGGGGGAGTGAATCAATGTGAGGCTATTTTTCACTTCTTTCAAAGACTTTAGTTAGCAATCACTATTCACAACATCATTACTCATTACTTTCATCCACACTTAGTTTCTTACATGTAAACATATACATCAACAATAAAGAACTATGAACCATCACAAAAATGAACACAAATAACACCAGATATATGTGTAAGTTTCTTTTGTATTATGTGTTACAAGAGAATACAATATTGGTGGTTTATCAACACCAACTGAAAAGAGAACCAACTCTCAATGCAAGACCCATCCTGCAGATCACAACACCAACCAAGAAGAGGAATCCAACCCTCAAGTACAAGACCGAGCTTGTTGATAGAATAAAATCTATCAACAGGTACGCGACCTGTCTATACTGCATCATGTGTATGTATGTGGTATGTTTATATTTCAACATGTGTCTTTACGTGACCTCATCCACTATCATCTTGCGTACACCTTCAACAAGATAGTGTTTATGAAACTTCACAACTCCTGCCCTTCAGACCCTTTCTTCCTTTGTCACATCCACCTATAACATGCACTGCATCCAACCTGTCACTGCAACCAATCTATGTTGTCCCAACCACAAACAAATCAATACCATCCAACAACTTATGCATGTTCCTCATGCATAAACCATCATAGAACATAGATATCCCTCAACCATATCAGAACAGAACCAATCAACCAACTAGCTAACATCTACCATATCCAGATCATACAATAACCATACCAAGAGTTTTATACATGTACCTCATACATGCATCATCATATAACATAGATATCTCTCAACCATATCAGAGTTATACCAAACATGAGAGTGTTTCTCACTCAATCAACCGACCAACATATACCATATCCAAATCTCACAACAACCATAAAAAGAATGCTTCAAGCATTTACCATACCATGAGTAAATCTAAGCATCAATACAACATATAACCATACCAGAACTTATGTAATAGATCTAAACATATAGGATGATATCCTGGGAACTGGCTTCAGACAACAGGAACATGGGACTAGCATCTACTCAATATTTTCTTGTCCTTTTAAAATATATGTGACCTATGCTTATTTAGCATTCGTATGTACACGCCCTGTCTCACTGCAGCCTATGTACAACTTAAAAAAACTAGGGTTTTTTTAACCTTCGAAGCTTTCTCCATCAATATTCCTTGCTACCTCAGGCTTACAGAACTTTTGATGCATCCATGAGTACCTGCAATGAACCTTTCACCAAAAATAGATCTTCAATATGCTCAAAAGATTGATTCTATAAGAGACCCTTGCTCTCTTATTTACACTTCTCCAAGTAGCTTCCTCTAGGGGTTATTATTTAACCGACTTCCTTCTTTTGGGGCTAACCCACTTTTAACCACTTTGTCCACTTACAACCACTTTATCCACAAATAGTAAACTCTCCACTTCTAGTTGCAACTAATTTATTTTTAATTGTTTTCATGTTGCAACCACTTAACCCATGACTAACCACTTTGACTAGTCAACTTCTTCTAGGAGCTTCTAGAATAATTTGACTTCTTTGAACTTTTAGGGGATTCTAGATAACTCATAAGGGTTCTCCAACTTCACATAGCCATAACTCTCTAATCGTGAGGAGTTATGTGATGTTCCACATATAATTGGAAATGGCATGACAAACACTATCCATATAGAATAGTCTCACTTGCAAATTCAATGATATTCATTACATTATTTCATAGTCAAACTCTACATTGTTGGGACTGGCAAACCAGTTAACCATTTGGACTTAACAAAACATCTTCCCGTGAGGGCTTTCACCATAAGGGGACCACTTTGGAGTTCATCCATTTGGTACTTCCTATCAACCATGACTTGACATCAATGATACCATAATACAACAATGAGAAACCCTTACATTAATGACAACACATCACTATGAAACCTCATGACATCACCCCTCTCACATCAATTACATCCATGATCACATGATCCAACAATAAATACATCAACGATACAAACACATTACTAAGACAATACTAGACATCAACCCTTTGACATCTATCCTTTGACATCAATGAAAACATAGTACAACACCCTTACCTATCTAACCTTCCTCTACTCTCCTTCTAACCTCTGTCTCCCCCTCCTTTTTTCTCACACATACTTATGTTACATAAAAACTGAGAGCTAGATCCCTCAGGAACTCTAACAAATTCCTAAAAATCCTCCAAGGATTTCCATCAATACCCTAACTTAGTATTTATGTTCTATTACATAGGAAAACACTCACACCTTTCAAACCATAAAATATTCGATACCTTCTAAAGATATCATTCTAACTATTACAAATAAATGAAAATTTAGGGAACCAACTCCCTTGGTAAATGTTTATTGACCCATGTGGTCAATTCGCGATTTTACTATCAGATGCTCCTACATCAATTTGCTAATTTTGCAAGCATATCACTAACTCACATTCTTAGCACATTAACTATCACACATAAACTCTTAAGTTTTTATTATGCATTGGTTTATTATTCCTACCATTATTATGTTCTACGAACACAATAGTCCTTGCGTTATATTCCTTGCACACACTTTCTACGTCTTCGTTGCAAAATTTTACTCTTCCCTTAAACATCCATCAGTAGATCATTTTACAATCCCTCATTAGATTGTTTTCTTATGCACCTTTTCTATTGTTCATGACAAATCAACATGCTACTTTATTTCTATCGCGACCATTTTTAGTCCCTTATCTTCAACACAACCAAGATTTATAACGCAACTTTGCTCCCCACAATATGAAGACAAGTACATAATTGAGATCATAATCCTAACCTTAACCTTATTCATTAGTATCATATCTCAAATGATCAACTATTTGATAAATCATATCACAGTGCATGTACTCTTACTGTGTATTTTCCATCTCATTCATTAATGTCATGAAATTACTTGGAGCATTTGTGAGCCCAAAAGGCATCACTAACCATTGATATAATCCACTATTTTTTTTTAAAGTTGTTTTCCATTCATCTCCTTCTCTAATCCTTATTTGATGATATGCACTCTTTAAATCAATCTTTGAAAAATACTTATCTCCACTCAAAAAATCTAACATATCATCAATTCTAGGTAATTGAAATCTATACCTTATTGTGATATTATTGATTTCTCTTGAATGAATACACATGTGCCATCCTCCATATTTATTTGGGGTGAGTACTTTTGGAACATCACATGGAATCAAACTCTCCTTTATCAATCCTTTATCCAAGAGCTCTTGGACATGCTTCTTTATCTCTTCATTCTCTTGAGGTGTCATTCTATATGTTGCTTTGTTAGGTAAACTTGTTCTTGGAATTAAATCAATATGATGGCCAATACTCCTTATAGGGGGTGATGCATTTGGGAAATCATTAACTATAATATCAACAAAATCATCCAACATAGCTTTAAATTATGCAAGAAAATCATCCAAATTTGTACTTGTAAGTATTACCTTGGGTTTTCCATTCAGAGAAAAATGTACCTCCTCTTTCTTGATTTCTTGCAGCAATTCCTTTCCACTCATCAACGAAACACTAGGACCAACTTCTTCTTTGGCTCCATCATCCTGCAAAGGTAACAATACATTCTTGTGTCCATATTTTTCCAGAGAATAAGTGTTCCTCCTACCATCATGAATGGATTTTCTATCATACTACCATGGCCTTCCCAATAGAACATGGAAGACATCCATAAGCATCATGTCACATAATAGCTCATCCTTGTATCTACCAATTTTAATTTCCACCTTACACTACTCATTCACCAAAACCTGATGTCCTTTTTGCAACTAGGACACTTTGTAGGGAGTGGGATGCACTGTCCTCTTAAGTCCCAACTTCTCTACCATTTCAATGGAAACAAAATTACATGTGATACTACTATCGATAAAAACTTTGCAAAACTTACCCCCTGACTTGCATACAATCTTAAATAGACGTTTCCTCTCATCTGGTTCTTTAGATACCTTCTTTGATTCTATAAAAACTCCTTTCAGCAACAATGATTCTCCTACCTAAAGAAATTCTTCTTGTGTGACTAAATTTGCATTCTCTTCTTTATCTTCTGCTATATTTGAATTTCTTTGACCTGCTTATTTATTTTCAGGATGGTCCCATCACATATGGCCAGTCTTTCCACATGTATAAAATCTAATTTCTCTACCTCCTCTACCTCTGCCTCTAGAGAAAAATATTCTACCTCTTTATTCACCTCCTCTTGATCATTGACTACTTGAGCTTGAGCTTCCTCCTTCATCTCTTGGAGTCTGAAATCTCCCTATGTTACTAGATTTTCGTTTGCCTCTTATTGGACCTCTTCCTCTGTTCTTCTCGCTTTTTTTTTTTTTCTTCTGGTCGACTTCTCCTATGCCTTCAAAGATGCTTGATAGGAATCCTCAACTGCCTTCAGGAACAAAATGATAATTTCATCTTGTATATGATACCTCAATCCATAATATACTTGGAAACATTTTCAACATCTTCTTCAATACGATCAGCTCTAATTGTCAATCTGTAAAATTATTTTGTATATTCTTTCACAGTCATAGACTTCTGTTTGAGATTATGTAATTTTATGAACAAATTCAGTTGGTAATCATTAGGAATTAACTTTCTTTTGAACTTATAAATCATTCTATCCAAATTCTTAATCTTGGTGTTACCTTTTCAGTTCCTGTCATCATGCAATTCATACCACCATATATCTGCATGAACTTTTATCCTTGTCATTGCATACTTTACCTTATTTGCTTCATATACATCTTCATAATCAAAGTATTTTTATGGGGCATTAATCCAGTCAATCAATTCTTCAACATTCAAGTTACCTTCATACACAAGTACCTCTACCTTTGGTTTGGCAGCGAACTTTGTGACCACCCTTATCAATATATCTTTTGTTGTTTTTTCTTCTTCCTCTTCCTTAGAGGATGTTGATTCTTCACTTTCGTTGATATCTTCTGTATCAAGTTCCCTCTTCATGGAAGTCTCCATACCTTCCATCTTTTCTCAGAGTTGCCTCACCTCCTGTTGCAATTCCACATTTGCAATTGGTATGCCTTGACGCCTTCTCCTAGGAGACATATTCTCTTTCTTCATGAGAACACTTACTGTGTAAGAAATGATACCAAAAATGATGGTGTAAACCACCAAATTCAACCCACAATCACAGATGTTTCAATACTTTGTCAAAAACTAACATTTGGGATGCTTATCTGGCCTTGTATCAACATGAACAGGTTCTCAAATTTCCTTTTTCTACAATGCTAAATTGCGCTCTATCATAGATAACTTTGCGTGGAAACACCACTACATAGATATACCTCTGCATGGAAGAATCAATGAATAATATTGATGACATCTATCACATACAAATCTGTGCACATTACTCAACCAATAATAACAACAATTCACAGATAACTCTACATGAAGTTCTACAAACAATATCGATGTGTCACAGATCATTAAGGGGTGATTCCTCTACGCCAAATTGTGACTTTTTGTTCCTGCGAAGACAAATACTCAGGAAATATTTTTAAACAAAGTTTTAGAACATGGATAGAATTAACTACACACAATATTTCATGTTAATGCATACAATAAAATATCCAAGCAACAAGATATTGAATGAAGTAAAATACATACACCAAAAAATTAACATAGAGTGAACTAGAGATCTCAATTAAAACATATCATAATTACACTAGTTATTTCGGTCACTCATACCTTAAACATACAACACACAAATCACTTTACACAGTTCTCTGTCGCACCCCTACCTATCCAACCTTTGTCTACTCACCTTCTAACATATGTCTCCCCCTCCTTTTTTCTCACACATACTTCCGTTACATAAAAACTGAGAGCTATATCCCTCGGGAACTCTAACAAATGCAGAAAAATTCTCTAAGGATTTCCGTCAATACCCTAACTTAGTATTTCAGTTCTATTACATAGGAAAACACTCACACCTTTCAAACCATAAAATATTCAATACCTTCTAAATATATCATTCTAACTATTACAAATAAATGAAAAATTAGGGAACCAACTCCCTTGGTAAATGTTTATTGACCCATGTGGTCAATTCTCGTTTTTACTGTCAGATGCTCCTGCATCAATTTGATAATTTTGCAAACATATCACTAACTCACATTCTTAGCACATTAACTATCACACATAAAATATTAAGTTTTTATTATGCATTGGTTTATTATTCCTACCATTATTGTGTTCTACGAACACAATAGTCCTTGCACACACTTTCTACATCTTTGTTGCAAACTTTTACTCTTCCCTTAAACATCCACCCGTAGATCATTTTACAATCACTTATTAGATTGTTTTCTGATGCACCTTTTATATTGTTCATGACAAATCAACATGTTACTTTATTTCTATCACGACCATTTTTAGTCCCTTATCTTCAACACAACCAAGCTTTATAACCCAACTTTTCTCCCCACAATCTGAAGACAACTACATAATTGAGACCCTAATCTTCACCTTAACCTTATTCATTAGTACCATAGCTCAAATGATTAACTATTTTATCACTCGTATAAAAGTGCATGTACTCTTACTATGCATTTTCCATATACAACTATTTTTCATGTATGATTCTCACCTTATATCCCTATTTGGATGCACCTTGAGTACCATAGGAACATGATCAATACCATTCCACCTATTCACCCTTTGGCACTCTCAATGTGGCTAACATGGAAAACAATGCATCAAAAGAATAACATGATTGAACTTCAAATCCTAGCAGCCCATGATAAAACTACACACCAAACATCTAGGCCCTTGGTTATGCTACCCTTTCACATGACCAATGATTTTCCTTTATTGCGCTTAGTTTCTTATGCACAACCAATTATGCAATCTTCAACGTGTTGGGGTACATGCTCAACTACATACTTAGTGACATACTCATTTTTTCCATTTTTCCTACTATTTAGGAGGACTGTTATTTATAACAAGTTTATTTTTAGCTGATGGATTCCTATATGTAATACCATGGGAAAATACCACGGGTTTCCAAAACCATGGGTTTCCAAAACCATGGGCTCATAAACCACCATTAGGAAACTTCCTATTTTTTAGCTACCATTAGGACAATTCCTATTTTTTATCCACCATTAGACAAATTCCTATTTTTTAGGAGATAATTCCTATTTCATTAATTTTAGGAGATATTTCCTATTTTATGGCTATAGAGTGCACTTTAGTAAGAATATTATCCTCCTAAGGAAGTGTTAATTACCCATCTAATACTTGGAGTTAACTCACTTCACTTATTTAGTGACTTTCCATAATTAGCAAATTCTCACTAGGAAAAGAGTATTTTGTATACACTTCTTCTTTTCATACTACTAGGTTAGCTATGGGGTCTACATGGAAGATTACATCCCTATATGATTTCATGCAGTAACTTATCTGTGAGAAAACAAATCTCATCCAAATAGGGGCACGTAATGATTCCAAGCCCCATGTGCTTACAACCTAAGGAAGTTCAAAGAAGAATAAGCAGAGGAACAAGGGTAAGAAGGACCAAGAGAACAAGAAGGAAGGTAAACAAAAGTTCACATATGAGAGTTAGATTTACAAGGCATCAAAAGGAAATAAGGAGGAGACAAAGTGTTCCTATTGTAGCAGGGGGTTCCATCCTGAGATTTCTTTCATGAAAAATACCATAGATCTCATGGCACAAACACTTGAGCAACATCACCTCGAGGATTGTATTCCAGATAATGCAAGGAAAAATCCATCATCAAAAAGAGGTAATGGTCATGCATTACTTTCTATTTCATCTTCCTCTAATGCTTGGGTACTTGATTCAAGGGCTACCCATCACATGGCCTCATCAGATAGACTTTTCTCATACTTGGAGACTTGTCCCAGACCATCGGTCTTCATGGGAGATGATTCTCCTACAGAGGTGTGCGGTACATGTATATTTGATCTAGACCATGGATGCTTTCAGGATGTACTTCATGTTCTAAAGTTTCTGGTGAATCTTCTCTCCATATATCAAATCACTCATTCAGGTTCAACTAAGAAGGCAGAGTTCACTATGGACTCAGTTATTATTTTTGACTTGTCAGATGGTTCAAAAATTGTCGTTGGTGAGGTTAATCACCATTCCAAGTTGTACAACTTCTCTCACTTCACTCATAAATATGATTATGTATCTCTTCTTACACATGCTAATGAATAGTCCATGTTGTGGCATGAGAAGTTTAGGCATCTGAATTTTAAATATTTAGATCAGCTTAGTAAGGGTGGAATGGTAGATGGATTACCCCACATCCAGTACACAAATGGAGTTTTCTAGGGCTGCATACTAGGAAAACTTCCTGAGGAGAAGTTCAACACAAGTAAAGCATGGAGGGCATCATAACTTCTAGAGTTGTTTCATAGTGACATTACAAGTCCTTTCCCACACCCATAGATCAATAAATCTAAGTATGTTCTTACTTTCATTGATCATTTTTTGAGATATACATGGGTCTAATTTCTCAAATTAAAATATGAGGTCTTTGAGTGTCTTAAAGATTTCAAGAATCAAGTTGAGAACAAAAAAAGGAAGAGGATTAAGAAGCTTCATACATAAAATGGAGGAGATTATGTGGATAAGGATGTTGAGCATCTTTGTTCAGAATCGGGTAAAGATTTACAACACATAGTTCCATATACTCCACAGTAGAATGGGGTAGTAGAGAGAAAGAACATGACATTGAAAGAGATGGCCAACTGTATGTTGCAAGATAGAGCACTACCTCCAAATTTGTGGGTTGAAGCTATCAACTGTGCAGCCTACATTCATAATAGATTTCCTCATAAATCATCCAAGCGAGTCACTCCATATGAGGCTTGGAGTGGGAAGAAACTGGAAGTCACTCACTTCATAATTTTTGGTTCTCGTGCATGGGCTAGGATCCCTTTCAATAGGAGGAAAGCTATGGAAGCTCATAGTAAGGAGTGTATTTTTGTTGGATATACAAATGGAGTGAAGGGATATAGGTTATTAGATACTAATTCATATACACTATTCATTCAAAGGAGTTTTATATTTGAATAGGGTCCTTCACAGGTACTTCTGGAGCAGTCCACACTTCCATCTCTATCGCTACTAGTTGCAGAACTTAGTGAGAATTATTCTGCTCAGATTTTTTTATCAGATATTTGAATCTGATATATCTGATATTTTTTATCAGGAACAGAAGTTGCAGGTCCAGAGCATCAAACACAATGGGTACAACAAACTCTTCAAATAACAGGTGATCTAGTGGGTGATCCTGTCGATCCATAGAGAACCAGATCTCAGTTTGTGGAGCCTCCACAAGTTTTTACTACCATGGATCCATTGTTGCCTATTTATTATTATATGGTACTTGTATCATATCCTTAGTATTATGCATAGGATAAATGAAACCCCCATTGGGAGGAAGTTATGAAATATGAGTACAATTCCCCAATACAGAACAACACATGGGAGTTGGTTCCTCTACCTTCCAACATAGAGCTTGTTAGATGTAAGTGGATTTTCAATACAAAGAGGGCCGGTAATGGATACATTACAAAGTATTAGGTTCAGTTAGTAGCTAAAGGTTTCTCATATGTACAAGGCTTTGACTGTGAGGAGAATTTTGCACCGATTTCCAAGATTGATTCCATTCAGTTGGCTCTAGCTATTGCAACAACTAGAAAGTGGGAGGTACACCATATGGATGTGAAGAATGCATCCTTACATGAAGATATTAATGAGGATATATATATGAAGCATCCAAAGAGATATTTTTAGGATCCATCATTAGTTTACATGTTGAGAAAGTTATTGTATGGACTTAAGCAAGCGCATTGGGCATGGTATGCTCAAATGGACTCTTATCTTTTCTCTGGAGGTTTTATTAGATGTAAATCAGATCCTAATATGTATATGATTTCGGGCCATAGACCACCATTATGCTAGGGGAAGCCGTTGTTCCCATTGGTGTGGTTTTTTATAAGAAAAGCATTGCAAATAGGTTTCTAAGTGCTTTTTAACCACTTCAGTTTGACCAACTATTTGGGGATGATACATAATGCTCATGTTCAACTAGGTACCCTGAAGTTCAAACAACACCTACTAAAATTTGTTGGAGAAGATAGGGTCCTGATCCGAGATAATGAAAGTGGGCATGCCATATAACTTAAAAAATATGATCCATGAAGACTTGGGCAACTGAGGAGGGGGTAGATGGGTGTGATAAGGACAAAAATAATCATATTTGGAAAGATGGTCGACTACTACCATGATCAATAATTTGTTACTTACTCTTGGGAGTTCCACTATAAAATCTATAGAGATGTCAGTCCATATATGTGTTGGAACCGGTAGTGGCTATAATGGTCCTAACATCTTCACTATCTCTCCCTTATTTCTTTGGAAAGTGTTATAGGTTGCTACAAAATCCTAGATGTTTTTTTTTTTAATTCCTTCCCAAAATAATGAGTGCTTAGTTCTTTCATAAGCTTTATGAAATCTAAAGTGACCCGATATAGATGATGAATGCAATTCATCTAAGAAATTTTGTTTTAAGGTATAATTGTTGACCAAATCAATGTGACCTTTATACCTCAATGTATCTTGTTTCTATGTATACCCTTTAGGAGGGTTGGGACCTTCTTGAAGCCTTTGGATGAGTTGAACAATAATGTCTTTTGTGAACCATTCTCGACAGGATTCCTTGAGCCAATCTGGAACTGGTAAAGATAAGGAAAAGAAGGATCCATCCTCCTAATATTTCTTGGATAAATCATTAGCCACCACATTTTCTCTACCCTTCTTATAGGTAATCTTGTAATCATACCCTAGCATCTTGGTGACCCACTTATACTTCTCTAGTGATGATAACATTTTCTTTAGAAAATGCTTTAGACTATTATGGTTAGTATTGATATGGAAATGTATCCCTATCATATATGCATTCTAGGTCTCCTTTGCATGATGGATGGCCATCATCTCTTTATCATATGTGGATTTACCCAAAATTAAGTCACACAATTGCTTACTATTGAATGCTAAGGGGCACCCTTCTTGCATCAAAACCATGCCAAGACCTCTACTCGAGGCATTACATTCTACAAAAATTCTCAGTAAAGTATGGCATTCCCAATACTAGAGTAGTGCACATGGAATAGTTTAAAGCTGAGAAGGCTTACTCAGCTACCTCATTCCATACAAAGGAATTGTTTTTAAGCAGTGATGTTAAGGGTGCCACATTTTTCCCATAATTTTTCACAAACTTCTTGTAATATATGGTAAGTCCTAAGAACACACACAATATATTCAATGTCTTGGGTCAGGGCCACTCTTTCATGTCCAAAATTTTCTTAGGATCTCCTTGTACTCCATCCTCAATGATAATGTGACCTAAGTATTCAACCTTTGAAGCACCTGAATGAACATTTGGAGAATTTCAGGAATAGTCGTTGGTCCCACCGGAGTTGCAAGGTTTTATTGACATTATCTATGTAGGAATCCCATCTTTTATTGTAGATAAAGATATCATAAAAGAATACTAGAAAAAAACTATGTAAAACGGGTCACAAATTTCGTTCATGATGCTCTGGAAGGTGGATGGAGAATTGCAAAGGCCAAAGGGAATCACTAAAAATTCATAATGATCCTCATGTGTGTAGAAGGTTTTGTTCAATATGTTTTCCTCTTTCATCTGTATTTATTGGTAGCCAGAACATAGGTCAAGTTGGTGAAAAAATTGGCCCCACGAGGTTCATCTAAGAGATCATCAATAATTGGGATGGGGAATTTGTCTTTGATGGTTAACTTATTGAGAGCCCTAAAATTAGGACTCATGTGAAAATTACATTCCTTCTTTAATACCATGACCACCGATGATGAGTAAGGACTGGTACTGGGATGTATGAATCCAACCTCCAACGATTCCTGGATGATCTTTTTTATTTGATTCTTCTCTGGAAAATGTGTTCCCATAAGGATGTATATTGGGTGGTAGACTACTGAGAATTAATGGAACACCATGGTCATTCTCCCATCGTGAAGGTGAAAAACTTGGGGTATTTCAAATACGTATTGATTTTTAGAGAAGACCAACTGCAAATCAAGGTGAATTTCATGTGTTGGGGTGTCCACATAATAATGCATCAATGGCCTCTCTTCAATAACTTCTCCATGAAATGAGAGGTGATAATTTCAAGGGAACTAGATGTAATCCCTTTGAGGGTATGTTTGTGCCCTTCCTTAGTGAAGATCATGCATAAATCCTTTAAATTCATGGTAACAAGTCCTAAAGTGATATCCGTTCTTCCCCAAGGATTGCATTGCAAGCACCCATTTCAATAGAAAACACATGACTTTTAAGATGATACTCACCCATTTGGATTTTCACATTTTCACATAGGCCACCACATTTTACCATACCACCATTACTAATCATAATTTGAAAATTAGGTATAGGACAAACATGACAATGTGTTTATGTGACCACTCTCTTATGAATAAAATTGTGGGTGTTGCCACTATCAATCAATAGAATCACCAATAAACTTCAACATTTGGGGTGTTGAGAAACTAGATAAGGCATGGAGAGAAATTTGGGGTTCCTCACAAGGAGATTCTAATGTGTTTTCCTTGTCTGTAGGGGGATGGAATCATCCAAATCTAGTTCAAAAGTGTCTTTAGTGGATTCGTCTTCCGAGTTTTTTTGTGGGGATACATCCATTTGAAATCATTTTTGTTGTTTACATTTGTTCCCTTTGAAATATCGCTCATCACAACAATAGAAAAGGTGTAGGCATTGGTGTTTTTCCATCTCTTCCTAAGATAACTTGTGTATTCTCACTAGCTGCGAATTGGAGGGGTTGGGGGTAGTTTCCATAATGGGGATAGTGTGAGTAGTGAATACATGTCTCTTGGTTTAGGTGTTAATTACCATATCAAATTCTTTAGTTATTTCATAAGCTTCAAACCATGTTCTTGGGTGCTGCACCATGATGTTTTCTCTAATTGCCTCCTTGAGACAATTGATGAAAGATTCTTTAAAATGAATAAGATAGGCCCTCTATGTAGATTTCCAATTTCTCAATGGTGGAAATATAGCCATTAACTGTGCCTATGTGGTGTAATTTTGTCAGTCATCCAAAATAGTGTGTGTCATGTTCAAAACGAGCATAAATTACCTACACAAATTGGGTCCAAGCAATGTAACCACTATCGGATTTCGTACACCGTTGCCACCACTGCCAACATTCTAAATCCAAATATAATACCCTCACTTTTAGTTTATATAGGTCATTATTAATTCCATGGAGAGATCAATAGTGTTCCATTTGGGTAACCAACCCCAAGGGATTGGAACCATCAAATTTGTTCATGTCTACCTTTGGAAAGTGGTGCCATGAATTGTGATCATGAAGTGTGGGTGGGGGTTATCCATAAAGAGCATGTAAATGATATGCACTTCATTTGTTGGGCATTCCTCCTTAGTTGGATCGATGTCTATATTTGATATATGGATACCCAAGAAGGCACCTAACACCTCCAAAACCCTACCTTGTTTGTTCATTATGGTGGACATATATTTGAGTGAAGACTCAATGCTATAAACCCTGGCTTCAAGTGGTTGGTTCTTAGTAGGTGAGTTATTTTTTTGGTTATCTATGTTTTCCATGTTGAGATTATATACCACGGGACCACCTAAGATTTTGTTAAAGTGTTATTCCCCACTTATCTGATTGCGATCAGTGGCTTGAAAGTAGTCTTTTTAGATATACCATGAATCACTATATTGTCGAGTCCACATAAAAAGGGTTACTTTAATAAGAGGTGGACCTAAGTGATCAACACAATGCAAGGAATATTTTGAGATAAGTCTCCCACAATGGTGTAAAAAAAACCTATACATTTTTATTATTATTGTATTTTTACGTTGGTAGGAGTATTACTCCCTGGTGAATATTACTGCACTGATATAATTTCAAAATTACCTCTGAATGCAAAAATGTAGGAATTTCATTGAATGATAGTAGAAGTTAGGGTTTGTAGGGTCCTAATGATAGAGGAGTATCAAGTGCTATATATCTATGATACACTAAATGGTTTCCAACAATAATACTTAGTTGAATCTTTCATGACACCAAATAAGGAGGATAGACCATACCCTTAGATGTACTACTCGATTCCTTGGTATGCAAGAATGATCTCCCCAGGTGTTGTTCTTGGTGTAATATAGCAATGAGATATTCGTAGTTTTATGTAAGGATTGTTTTAGGTGCACCTAAATGGATTTCGATATACCTGAGGGTGCGTGGAAGAATTCCATACATAGGTGGTGTTTGATGGATTACTACTCAAAGGGGTACCAATAAAGATTACAAGGGTGTCCAACCAGGTGACATGAATTGTATTTGTTTCATGTATTCTTCCATGACTGATGTTTTTTTACTCACCAAATGACAAATCTTTGTGTTATTTAGATGTCAGAACACGTCTCTGGCCTAGAAAAGAAATCTACTAAAATCTGGAGGTGTGTTGGCATATGAAAGAGATCAGATACCACTTGTAGTGTTAATTAACTCTCAAACTGATCCAGATGGATGTTGATGGCCTCCCACCTATTCCAACTAGCTCATTTTGGCATTTTTTCAGCTTGGCAGTGTTTTTCTAGTTTTTGGGTCCCAAACTTTCGAGGCCGTTTTGAGGCCCTAAACAACGTTTTTAGGGCTCGCCATAGTCAAAATGTGGACTGAGTGACAATTTGATGGACCGGTGTGTAGTCCTCGGATATAAATTTCTAAAGGGATATATTGCGCCTAAAACGAAGATCATATGCAAAAGTTACGACCCCGGGAAGTTGATGTACTAACTTACCCCAATGGGGCCCACATGACTTTTGGCGCTTCATCTCCTAGGGTTAGGTTTTGGGATGTCTAGGGTTTTGGAATTCCTGTTTATTGTAAAAAGGATTGGAGAGCCTCATTGTAACCATATTCTTGTGAATGAGCACAATTGTCACATCTCTTCTCAGAGATAAGCCACCACCATTCTAGCAAGATTGTTTCAGTCTGCATTTTACAGTTTCAACATATTTCCTTATTGAATAGAAGCCATTTTTATTGTATCCTTGTTATTGTTTCTTGTGTTTTTGTGTTAAGAATAATAATAATCTGTATTCATTTCATTCTTCTCATAAAATCTGGATCTGCGGTATCAGATCAGTCTGCTCCTTGTCGTTCTTAATGCATGTCCCCGACGAGGTCGGGGTACAAATAATTGGGTCTCGAGATTGTTTCTCTTGAGGAAAAAAGCTCTCGCATGCCCAAGTGACCTCTCATGGCGGGAGAAAAGAAATACAATGGGTATCCTGTACTATTACTTTGAACAGAAAATTGTATAGGATACCCGAGGTAGTCCCACCTAGTGTTATTTCCTTGATCTCTGCCAAGCAATGTAGGAAGGTCATCTTTCAGACCGAGAAGTTTGTCTTCTTCGTGATTCACTCTCAGAGCGAGCGGAATATTGCAGCCACATCCAGGGCCTCCACGACCAACCTCTCCACACAACAGAAGCAAGTGGATAAGGTCATGGAAGGATACAAAGATATCTTCTCCTCACCTATCAGGGTACCTCTGCACTGTCAGTTCAAGCATCCCATTGATCTGACCACCGATGCACCACTACCCAATGGGATATTCTACTGCCACTCTCTATTAGAGAATGAGGATATCAAGCGACATATCCAAGAACTGCTCCATAAGAGGCACATCTGTTCCATCTCATCACATTGTGGGAGCCCAATTGTACTCGTGCAGAAGAAAGATGGGACTTGGTGAATCTGCATTGATTACAGAGCCTTAAATAAAATCACAGTCAGGAACCGATACCTAATTCCCCAAATCGACGATCTCCTTGATCAGCTCAATGGGGCCAAATACTTCAGTAAGATTGATCTGAAGTCTAGCTACCACCAGGTCCCAATAGAATATACAGATGTATGGAAGACCACCTTCAAGTGAAAATAAGGTCTTTTTGAATGGCTGGTCATGCCCTTTGGTTTGAAAAATGATCCAACAACTTTCATGAGGATTGTGGATGATATCCTGCGACCTTTCACCAATTCTTTTGTAGTGGTGTATTTGGATGACATCCTCATCTACAAAAAGACTTGGGTGAAACACTTGCAACATATTCAGTAGGTTCTGCACACCTTGCGACAACACAAGCTATATGCCAACTTGGAAAAATTCTCCTTCGGCATGGAAAGGGTCCAATACCTAGGATACATTGTTGATCTGCATGGTGTGCATGTGGATCTAGCCAAGGTCTAGGTCATTCATGACTGGCCAGCCCCAACCACACTCACTGAGCTTCAAAGCTTCTTAGCCCTTGCCAATTTCTATCATAGGTTCATGTTGGGATTCTCCCATATTGCATGGGCCCTCATCCAAGTAACTAGGGGTGGTGGTAAGGAAAAATTTGTGTCAGGCTTGTCCCAACAACAAGTGTTCGATGATTTGAAGCAACGCTTGTGCTCAGCCCCGGTACTTTCATTACCGGACCTGCAACAACCCTTTGAGATCGAGATAGATTCTTTAGACCATGTTGTGGGTGCAATCCTCACTCAACACAACCACCCCGTGGCCTATCATAGTGAGACACTATCATATGTTGTCTTTAAGTACCCTAGTTACGACAAAGAAATGTACTCCATTATGCAATCTTGTCGCCAGTGGAGGCATTACATTATTGGGAAGGAGACAATCATCCACACTGATCATCAACTGCTACAGTTCATGCAAACACAAGGTAAATTGCAGAATGACCACCATCATAAGTGTTCCACATACTTGCAACAGTTTCACCTCAACATCAAGTATAAAACATGAAGTACCAACTAATTCGCTGATTGACTTAGCCGACCTCCAGTCGCGACACTCACCATGGTGATAGCATCTTGTGGCCACGAGACCTCTGGATGGCCTCACCTCTATGAGACAGAACCTGACTTCGCCATCACCTACCAAATGTTGGGTGCAAAATCAGTTGTCACTAATTTCCATCTTCAGGATGGGCTGTTGTGCCATCTGGAAAATCTCTATGTTCCATCAAGTGAAGCTGATTTGGGAAGCCCACTACAGTCGGGTGGCAGGACACTTCGACGTCGAAAAGATAGTGTTGGTGTTGCAACAATATTTCTACTGGCTGAAACTTCAACAGGATGTCAGTAAGTATATTAGGTCTTGCATTACCTATGCCATTTCTAAACTGACCACTAAGAAACAGGGCCTGTACACCCCTCTGCCTACTCCTGACAGGCCATGGGAATCCATCTCAATGGACTACATGTCGGGCCTTCCATCCACCAAAAGGAGAAATGATTGTGTTTTTGTGGTTATTGATCGCTTTTCCAAGATGGCAATTATGTCTGCCTACAAGAAGAGCATCACATCAGAGGTCACTGCCAAGATCTTCTTTGAACGAGTATGGGTACATTTTGGAATCCCACAAACCATTGTCTCAGATCAAGATAGTCAGTTCCTCAACACATTCTAGTCGAGCCTCTAGTCACTACTGGACACCAAGCTCACCAAATCCATTGCCTTCCACCCCTAGAAAGATGGCCAAGCCGAGGTCGTCAGTCAGATGATCATTCATATCCTGTGCATGTACAATTCCAAGCACCCCCGCAATGGGATGGGAGTCTTTTTTTTGTTTAGAATAGCTACAACTGAGCACTACATAGCTCGACTGGCCACAACCCCTTTCAGGTGGGGTTCTGATTCCAACCATTGGGTCCCATGGATGTCGCACTACCCCTTGCAACCACCGTGATCGACTCGTCACTTGCTCCAACTGAAGCTGACAAAGCCACCCAATTCATTGAGAAGATCCAACACATCCACCAACAGATTCATGATATTTTATAGAAGTCGAATTCCAATTACAAACAGTGCCATGATCAACACAGGGTGCCACATAAGTTTCAGGTGGGAGATAAAGTTTGGTTGCACTTGCAGAAAGAACACCTTACAAGGCCCCATTGGAAGCTTTTCCCACTCTGTTATGTACCTTACACCATCGCCAAGGTTGTGGGTGAAAATGCTTTTGATCTCAACATTCCCCCTTTCCTTGGCCTGCACCCAATGTTCAACATGGATATCTTTCGACCATATTTCCCACCATTATTGGACACCTCAGAGATAACAAAACAGTTGACACCAATAGAGCTCAACCCTGACTGCTTGTAATAGGAATCCAATGATCATATTTTGGACACATAGGTCAAGGTCACTCGCCAGTAGAGGATCTAACTTTATCAAGTTGCCAAAGTAGGGAAGCTTATGCACCAAGGCAAGTGGCTCACCCAGGGCCAAATTCAGCAAAAATTTCCTCATATGATAGGAGAACTCAACACAATGGAGACCATTTCTTACTAATGGGGTAGGATTGATCCATATGGATGTCAATGGCCTCCCACCTATTCCAACTGGTTCATTTTGGCAATTTTTTTCTATCTTTCGGGTCCCGAACTTCTGGGGTTGTTTTGAGGCCCTAAACACCATTTTCAGGGCTCGCCATAGTTATATTGTAGACAAAGTCACAATATGGCGGAAACGTGTGTATTCCTCGGATAGACCTTTCCAACGGGCTATCGCGCACCTAAAACGAAGATTGTATGCAAAAGTTACGACCCTAGGAATTTGATGTACTAACTTACCCCAATGGGGCCCACATGACTTTTGGCACCTCATCTCCTAGGGTTAGGTTTTTGGATGTATATGGTTTTGGAATTCCTATTTATTGTAAAAATTCTTGGAGATCCTCATTGTAACCATATTCTTGCGAATGAGCGCAACCGTCACATCTCTTCTCGGAGATAAGCCACCACCATTCTAGCAAGCTTGTTTTAGTCTGCATTTTACAGTTTCAATATATTTCCTTATTGAATAGAAGCCAATTTTACTCTATCTCAGTTATTGTTTCTTATGTTTTTGTGTTAAGAATAATAATAATCTGTATTCATTTCGTTCTGCTCATAAAATCCAGATCATAAACTTGAAACACAACTAGGTATACGAAGAATATTATTGTATAAAACCAAATACAAGAGACTATAAGATGAAATATGCAAAAACATACCCTTGTATTATGATAATCAAAAGAAAGGAAGCAATGTTCACTTGCCTCTTAAGGTGGGGTGACCTTTCACTGAGAAAATCTCCAAAGGCAATAACACATGACCAAACATTCCATAACCTCTTATCTATTTAAATAGATCCTCAATAGAAAAACTTTAACTACTTGTGGTCCCATCATGAATGGGTACCAACTACCTAGTGGGCTTTATAAAGTGGACCCTTTTAAATTGAATAATTATCCACTACTATCTATTGATATACCTGAGGGTATGTGGAACAATTCCATATATAGGTGGTGTTTGATGGAGTACTACTCGAAGGTGTACCAATAGAGGTTACAAGAGTTCCCAACTGGGTAACATGGCTTGTATTTTTTGCATGTATTCTTCCATGACTGTAGTTTTGTTACTCACTGAATGACAAATATTTGTGTTATTTAGATGTCAGAGCACGTCTCTGGCCTAGAAAATAAATCTACTAAAATTTGGAGGTGTGTTGGCATAGGAAAGATCTCAGATACCACTTGTAGTGTTCCTTAACTCTTAAACTTGAAACACAACTAGGTATACAAAGCATATTATTGTAGAAAGCCAAATACAAGAGATAATAAGATAAAATATGCAAAAACATATCCTTGTATCATGATAATCAAAAGAAAGAAATAAATGTTCACTTGCCTCTTAAGGTGGGGTGACCTTTCACCGAGCAAATATCCAAATACAATAACACATGACCAAACATTCCATAACCTCCTATCTATTTAAATAGATCCTCAATAGAAAAACTTTAACTACTTGTGGTCCCATCATGAATGGGTACCAACTACCTAGTGGGATTTATAAAGTGGACCCTTTTACATTAAATAATTATCCACTACTATCTAATGGGCCTTATTCAAAGAGGATGGATGCATACATCAATTGACTAATTCTCAAGTAGCCTAAAGTAGGGAGGTTAGGGTAGGACCCCAACAACATAAGCCTTCTATCTCTCACACATATTTTTAGGTCCTTACCATGCACTTTTAATCCTTAGTTGAACATCCCTTCTTAGATTGCTTTTGCATTTCCTTATTATTGTTGTCCATGGCACTTGTCTTGTTATGCTATTTCTATCATGATCAATTTAAATCCCATAGTTCTAGCATGATCAAGCTAGATAATTCAATTTTTCTCCCTATAAATTATATAATGATGCGCACCAAGGTATTCTTCGAATGATGGTAATATTCACATGTGATCATTTATGGCTAAGCAACCTCATTAATTGTATCACTAGGTTATGCCTTAGAAGTGTGTCTAGCTAACATTATTTTACATTACTTTGAGTGATTAAGGTCATCCTAAGCATTTATGTGGGTCCATAACCCCTTGATGGAGGGACAAAACTCACCTCATGAGTGATGTATTGACATAAAACTTGTGCCTCATTTGTAACATCATTTTGTATCGATATTGTGATTGATTCTTTAGCTTGCAAGCACTACCTCTCTTGTTTATGGATTCACATTCTCTCTCTTGTGCTTCTACTGATACGATCTACTCTTAAACAATGTTTAAATAAATATTAATGGTTCTACTTAACTAAATTAGCATCTTATGAATGTTTCACCATAAATTTATAATTTCATCCAAATTTAACCCTAAACTCAATGCTCTTCACACTCTCACATGTAAAAATGTTCCTTGAAGTTGATTATATGCATATAGGAAAATTGTCATAAGACCGAGTAGAAACTATGGAACCCTTCATCAAATGTAAACACAACATCTAACAAAGAAAGAAATGTTAATGGAGCCATGGCATCGTCCAAGTCTCACCAAGTAATTTTGTACAAGGAGACTCTGACAAATTGAATCTCATCTCGTGAATCACACCAAGCATTTCTTAAAGTTAGCTTCTACTTTTTGTTAGGAAACTTTATTCCTGTTAGTTGGTGTTCATGACACCTATAGATAAGGTGAATGGTTGAGATTTATAGGTTTTGATGAAAGAGAGTCATGTTCAAAGTATATGTAAAATTTGTACCATGTGAATTATTAAGATGATTTGTACATTGAATTATTAAGATTAATTGTACATTGAGTGAATTATTAAGATAATTTGTACATTGAGTGAATTATTAAGATAATTTGTACATTGAATTGAAATAAATCACTTTCCAATGTATTATTAAGATAATTTGTACATTGAATTGAAATAAATCACTTTCCAATGTAACACAAATGATTTTTGTTTCTTTAAATGACGTGTCTTCCCAAATAAATCACTTTCCAATGTAACACAAATAATTTTTGTTTCTTTAAATGACGTGTCTTCCCCCACTAGCTAAGCATTTATCTAACAAATGCCTTTACATGTACCATCTAGAGAGTGACAAATATACACAATATACCAAGCATCAACAGACAAATATACACAATATATCAAGCATCAACAGACAAATATACATAATATACCAAGCATCAACAACACAATGGTATATACAATTAGTATCTGACCAAAGATGCACTAAAATGTTGTTGTTGGAGCTTATTCAACATACAAACAAATGGGCATTGTGAAGTAAGTGTTTATGGTTTTCTAAATGGGAAAGGAAAAAAAGTTGTGATTAACATCCATGATCAAGACCTTATTAGGAGGTCACACCTTGATTGTGTTTTTATGTTCCTAGTTAAGGTTTGTATATAAGATCTTGGAACCTTCATAAATTCGGTTGAGTTTGTAATAAATTTATTTTTGGAGAATGCTAGTAATGGTGTTGTCTTTATCAACATTAAAGGTAGAGTAATGTCTTGTAATTTGAACACACTTCTCATCAAAATTAATAAAAAAAAATTAGTTATGGTGTGTATATCATTTGAGTTTCACTAAAATATATTAGATAATTATTGAAAACTACATAAAATTGGGTGGGTTGATTAAACAATGAGCCTTAACAACTAATACAATTCATGGGGTTTTTTGTCATGTTATCTTGAAAGATTTTGTACCTCGGGTGGGTGGGATGAGTTAATATAAAATTTTCTCTTCTCTTTATTTGCATATCATAGAGCTAATTGAGAGATGTTCATAGGAGGCCATGGTAGAATTTAAATTTTCTTTAACATATCTAAAACTCCCTACATAGACTAATTGAGAAAATTTTCATTTCCCATATATTAGAAAATCAAATACACACAAGTTGGCCTAAAAATATGATGGATGGGACTTATCATATTCATCAAAGGTGATTGAATCAAGACCCAAAGTGTTCAAAAGAATGATCCTCTGAGATTCATGTTGGTGTTGGTGGCCTTATGAACAAATTTACATATAATATGGATGAGCTTGTACCAATGCTAAGCTCCATTTTCTACACCATTTATCAATACAAAAGGGAACTTGCCACATGGATGGTCATGGTAGGCATTTTCCATTTCCAGGAAGCTCCCTCCTCTTCCTCCTTGTTTATGGTGATGACGTTATAGAATGAATATTTTGGTTACTTTTTAGCCACATAGGTAAAAATAATGTATTATGGGTCTCGATTGTAATAATCATTGTTAGATTACATTTGGTTATATTATGGGTAAAAAAATGGTGTCATATTATGTAGTCAGAATTTGGGAGTCTTTAGGTTAGGATTAAGAGCAAGTCGAAGCATTTGTTGATAGTATAATTACCATAGTCATTAGAGGTTTTAGTTTTGTTAATCTCGGAACATTAGCTTAGTGGATTGGAAATGGCCTTTGAGGTGAATTCATATTTGGTTAGATTTGATTTGCTGAAATTGACGGAGCCCCAGAGAAGAATGAATGAGAGAGGAAGGGAGAATGCAAAAAGTGTAATTTGGAAGCCAATTATGATTTAAAAATGTAGGTAACTAATACATGGTTATTTATATTATATTAATAATATATATATATATATATATATATATATATATATTTTTACACTATAAGATCACGAAAATGTTGTAACTACATATTAAAGTAACTTGGTATGTTGTAACTACATATTAAAGCAACTTGGTTCATAAATCTCATAGGAAAACCAAAATATTTTACAAATATTGGAAAAAAAAATATTACATTGATTTATAAAGTTTGACCAACTTTTTAGCTTAGTGTAAAGTAAGGATCCCACATATCCAAAGCATCCTACAAAAGAAAACCAACTTGTAACTAACCTTTTAGTCATGTTTTCACAACTCATAAAATGTTTCTTACAAGTTTTCTCTATGTGATTTTTCAAGTAGTCTTTATAACTATTTCTATTAAACACATAATATATCATGGAGATAATTTAACTAGAGTCTATAGATGAGAATCTCTTTCCTCGTATTGTCCACTATCATTATATTTTTACTAGCCAAAAACTCTTATAGAAGGTCCATTGGTTCATTAAGGGTAATCTTCATTAATAGAATGATGTACCATATAATTTATCATCCCTTGTAGCTTACTTTCTTGTGCATTTGGAGATTTAGATTATACTATTGAGTCTTTTAAGTGGTATTGTGAACTGTTGTTTGTTGTTATTCAATGGTCAAACATCTCCCGTCGCTTACTTGCTTGTGCATTTGGAGATTTAGATTATACT
This sequence comes from Picea engelmannii, assembly GCA_009831015.1. Lineage (NCBI taxonomy): Eukaryota > Viridiplantae > Streptophyta > Pinopsida > Pinales > Pinaceae > Picea > Picea engelmannii. The sequence goes on from ML793557.1 coordinate 449,026, forward strand.
ATTGAGTCTTTTAAGTGGCATTGTGAACTGTTGTTTGTTGCCACTTAATGGTCAAACACTGCATCTTACTAGAGGTATTATTGTTGGAACATTTTGTGTAGGGTATTATCATGATTTGGATAAGTCTAGGCTTGAGAGCCATGCTAACATTTTCAAGACCATTTTTGAGGTATGTATAAATGTTTTTGAATAACATGGTGAATTGTTTTGAACTACTTGAGATGACAAAACTATTAGTGTTTTTGTTTGTTTGTTATAAATGTTCTTGTAACCTGCGGGGCCAACATTTTTAACCATTGGCTAAGAAGCCACAACCCAGGGGCATATAAGCCATCAAAATCACTCAGGGATCACACCCGGCCTGGGCCGCACCAACACTTAACATGGATGGATTTTTGGGTGTCTCCTCTCGACTGAACTCACCGTAAAGGTATTGAACTCGGGTCGCCTATCAAACAAAACCCACACCTTAACCAATTGAGCTAGCGAGACTTGACAGGAAAAAATATGAGTATTAATGTTGTCCACATAATTCATTTGTTGCTTCAATGTGACACTCTCTCAATTAATGTCTAATCATTAATGGTGAATTGGTTGGAGGATGTCTTTTAAGTGGGGTGGGAGGCATATACATTTACAATTTTGTTCAGTCAGAGTGGATAACATGCACAAGTAGATCAAATCCTTGAATTAGTGGAGCATGGCAGTAATGTTGCCACCTTGGATTTTAAGGGTTAGTAGTGGCCTTTTGGCTATACATATGAATATGTCCTCAATTGCATATTTTGTTATAATAACATCTTAAAAGAAAGTTCTACAATTAATATATGATTCTTTATTATCTTGGGAGGCTAGAGGCTAACCTCCCATCTGTTCCCATTTTACATTTGATTCCCTTTCCTCTTTGTTTTGGAAGTTAGTTTCATTTCCCAACTCTTAAATATATTCTTGATGCATATTTTTGTTGGCACTTAAGGTTTTCTAGAGGTTGTGCACGTGCTCAAGAATATGCATCGTGCGACGCTAATTTTCTGCATTTGCGCCAACCAAGTATTTACTGCACATGCCAACCCATTTTGTACCGCACACAAGGACTTAAAGAGATCACATGTAGGCCAAATATGCAAAGATCTTTAGTAATCATTGTAACTATTTTTGTAACAACCTGACTGGTCATGGTCAAGGTTGTGGATGAGGTGGCAAGTTTTTTTATGACTGTCATGCTTTGTGGAAGATATGGGGATGCATGCAAATATGTAAAGGTTGGGTTTTTGTTCACTAGGAGTGATCGAGTAGTATGATAATGTGTAAGCTAAAGATGAGTTAAAGCACCGATTTTGTTTTGTATCATTTCAGATGTTTATAGATATTGTGTGTGTGTGACTATGAGAGAGAAATTAGATCTGAGCACATGAGTCATCTCTGTTTTGATTGTTAATGTATCTTGAGTAGGCTTCAACCTCTCTGTATGGAAATGTATTTGAATTCCTTTGAATTTAATGAACAGAGTTTGAGCACATTTATTTCTGCATCTGATGAGTTATGGTTTGAATGTATGCCCATTTTATATTATTCGACATAATAAGCTTTGGTAGTTACGAATGACTAAATGACTAGTTGAAGAAGGTTTCCTATATGTATTATTCCTTCACACCTGACACAAGATCGATGGTCTTTGTGATTCTCATGGCATCTCAAGTTAGACCTTCTTCAATCCTTAAAGATTGAATATGCTGACGCTTGTGGGGTTTTGTTGATACCCTGGATCTGAAACCCATTCAAACCAACAATTCTCATATTGTATTCCTAATTTTTATTCAATCCATATATTTAACTCTATTTGCATGATGTTGAGGGATACAATTTAAAATTAAATATTAAATTTAAAAATTGATTTTTAACTTTTATTTCAATTTAATATATTTTCTTATAAATGCAAAGCTATAGACCTTAAGTTTACATTACCCCATTACAAATATTTTATATTTAATTTAAAATGATAATAATGATGTTCATCCTAGCATCCGTAATAAAATGTGTAAGAAATGTTGTACTCCCGAGGTGAGAAAATTGGAGATCAACATAAGATAAAGTTGACCCGAAGGTTAGATCAAGTTCAACAGCTGTTGGACGAAGGGAATGACATTGTTGGGTAGATGATTTTTCATGTACATTGTACTTTACTTTAACTCGTCCTTAAGTGGTAGGGCTCTTATGTGTTCACTTTCTGCCCTCAAATTTGAATTTAGTCATCCCCTTCAAATGACCATTAAGTTAAATTTTCAAATGACAAAAAATATGTGGCTACATTAAACTCCACGTCAGCAAAGACCTTAGTAGGTACCTATATGATATGGTCGAATCAGTTAATTCACATTTGGTGTAATTAATAATATGTCTCCATTACGTGCACAAATGCTTGTGTTCTAATGGTGTTATGATTGATGTTTCCATTTTATAGATACATGTTGTACATTAAAATATTACTTAATTTAGTGTTTAAATGGTTGAAATTTAATGGTAAAAACCTTCCCCTCTTGGTATAATGGTAAAGTCTCATGATGAGCACTCTCATTGTTGTGATCATAGAGACATGATGTACGTTAAAACTTGTTATGAAGAGAGAGACATGGTAAAGTATGAAAAATGTAGTTTACCATGAACGTTTTTTACCAATACAATGAGATATGATTTCACCAAATGATATTGAAAATAAACAATAGTGTTTATGAACTTGTTTAATAATATTGAGGATAAGAATCATTTAATGTTTAATTGATTTTACATCACAGGTAGAGAAGGTATTCAATACCTTAGTGTATTAGTATTATTATAAAATTTATTTTTATGTAATTTTTATTAGTATTATTATAATATTTATTTTTATTTTTAAATAACTTTTTTTTTTTTTATCATCTTCCATTTAATAATCTTAGAATAAAAAATCATACATTTTCATCTTTCAAATATTCAAAATCGATATTATTTTTATATCTATTACAACCTCTAAGTACCTTGTATATGTGGTTATTTATTTTGACCCATGCAACCTTCAGTTTTTGGTATGTGTCGAGCATGCATTAGTATTTAATGTGCCATCAGAATAATGCGAGGAGACTTCATCTCCTAACATGAAAATAAATTGTGCTCCAAAGTTCCAAGAAGCAATGCACTATTTTATCACATGAATGATCCTTGTTCTTTGTTGTTCTCAACCCCTCCCACAAGATCACCAATATTTAATCTTCAACACCATTAATCTAGCATTAACACTTGAACCACTTGGCATGAATTCAATAAACATATCAACACATGATTCAATACGCTATTTCATCAAATCCCCACATCAACCACATGCCAAAACCTATAGTGCTAGTGCACCTAACTAGATGGGAAATCAAGTTTGACAAAGCCCACACATGTCTCGAGAGACCTAATTTTAAGAAATTGGACAACCATCATCTTTGAAATGTGCATGAAGCATACCATTGTGGATTGCCTCCCTTGATCATTCGATCCCTCTTCATGTTGTATACATATGTAACAATGATAATTGTGAAATCATCTAGATGAACACAAGTTAAGTTATGAAGAAACATGGATCTTTGGGAGTCCTAACCATGGATATCTCCATGTATATGCTAGACTCCCCTTTTAATCTCTCTTAGATTTTAATGTTTGTGAGGCCAAACTCACATAGTTATCTTTCACACAATTAGAGTCATGACATTCTCAAAATTCTTTAATCCCTACCAATTTTGTAGCTCATTTCTATATCGACACAAATATTTACACTTGAGCAACCTTTGATGCTATAGTCTCTCTAGTTTGATTTGTCTAAAGTTATTTACAAAATTTGCATGGACACATATAAGTCACTCATGTTCTTAATACACTAGTTATCACACTTGAACTCTTAAGTTGTTTTTATGTGTTGGTATACCATTCCGGCCATTCATGTCATTAAATTTATTGTATCTCACAAACACACTAGTCCTCCATGTTTTATGTGTGCACTTTCTTAGTCTTACAAAAGAAAACCAACCAGTCTTACATTGAACTAACCCTTTAGTTCACTACCACAATTCACAAAATGTTGCTTATAAGTTTTCTCTATGTGACTTTTCAAGCAATATTTATTTCTATTAAACACATAATATATCATGGAGGATTTGAATGAAATACAAGGGATGAGACTTTCTTGCATATTATTGTTGCTTATCATTATCTTTTTTCTTCCCAAAAACTCTTATAGAAGGTCCATTGGTTCTTTAAGTGTTATATTCATTGACAAAATTATGTACCATATAATCCATTGTTGTAAACTTGCACTTGGAGATCTATATGATCCTATTGGGGTCTTTGAGTGGCACTATGAACTGCATTTTTCTACCACTTGAGGGTCAAACATTGTGTTTTATTTTCAAAATTATTCACTTCAAATCATAAATGTCATTTTTCATGAGCTATTGTTGTTAGAATATATTTTGTAAGATATTATCATGATTTGGATCAGTTTAGGATTGAGATCTATGCAAAGATTTTCATGACGAGTTTTGAGGTGTGTGGGAATGTTTTTTTTTTTTTTGTAAGTAAGAACATTGCATTACCTTCTAAGAAACAATAAATTTGTACATACAATCTTCTTGAACTTGGGTCACCAGATAATGAAACCAACCCAAGCCCAAGCAACTATAAAAAATGGAACATCCCTAGGGGGGCCAACAAACTGTAATTGTTCTCTAGTAAACCCAAATAGATAAAAAAATAAAGGAAATCAAAACAAAACTATGACCTAAATCTAAAACTTTATGGCTATGATAAAAAATCATCTAGCATGCAGTGACTAGCTACTGTGCTGAGTGAGAAACATAGTCACCAAGTGGATTGACCATGCATCATGGTGGAAGAGGGATGGGTGTGTCTAGGAAGACCACATTCTAGGAAGACAAATACAATTCCTATAAATGTTGTGTCTATCTTGAGAAAAGGGACAACAACYAGATAATCTTTTGGTCCAACTATTCTACTTGAAACTTCAAWTCTGCTACCTTACCTCTGACTTTGAAGATAAGATTTAGCTGGYCCTCCTTCATGCAAAACTCCCCATTCTCTTCATTAAGGAAACTGTTCTCTTGGTGAGTATTCAAGGGTGAAGAGGGAGGACCACCATCCCTCAAGAATGTAGTCACACTAGGGGTCTCATACTGAAACATGMTCTTCAGTGAAGGGAGCGAGACCATCCTACCATTGTCAAACCATTCCACTCAACAACCCCATTMCAAAACATCATCCRAAGATTTTGTATTTCCACTAGAGGCCTCAATTTGGGTCAGTAGAGCACCCTCTACCCTCTCCCTATCACTGTCAGGATGCATTGAATCACCCTGCTTCCCACCCATCTAYGTGCTAACTCCCTCTCCCTAATTTAGGGCATCAAACCAAGAAACATGAAAAAAACACATGAAAGGATGGTCGGTGGACTCAACCCCAACTTCTAGTAGCAACCACCGAGAATGAACGTCAAGGATGAGTCTGCAAAATGAATAGGCTCACCATATTGTGAGGATATCATGTTGGACCAGGCTGTCCATGAGTGTGAATTAATCACCATTATTGTTGGTGTGATTATGGTGTAACTCCCCTTCTCGTCAGTTGTACTATGAGCCAACACCTCCTCCTTCATCACACACACTAGACACCGGATGTAAACAATAAACATACCTTGGTACAAGATGGATGCACCCTTCACGAGCTCTCCTAAGGCCCCAAGATACTAGGTGTTTGCGAGCACTTCCTCCATGCACTTGTTCATGAATGCTTCCATAACACCCCATTTGGGGAGGTGTATTCCTTTTATTCCATAGTCATGCACTCCAGGAACAAAAGGTGCACATGTCTTTGAGTGTGGTTGTAGTCCAAATCACACTCTCTTCTATTTATTCCAGCATTGGTAACCTTGTACACAATTTTGTTATCTTCTCGACGGACATGAGAGGGAATGAGGAATAAGTGAGGAAGAAGCAGTCCTTTCAAAAATTCTAGACTACTAAGGAGCCTCTAGCTGGGAAAAATCTTGGTATGCTTTGAGCCATTTAAGAGCTTGGAGAGCATCACCACTATGATTTGGGAATTCCCTTCCATAATAAGTTGATGGAAGCCAAGTTGGGTGAAAATATGAATACCCTAGATGAGATCCCAAAGTTCAACAACATTATTCGAGTCATGAACAAGGCTTCCAACTAGGATGTGATGAAGTTGACTCTCATCATCTTAGAAGACCACCCTGAAACTGGCTAGACCTAGGTTTCCTTTTGACGCTCCATGAAAATTGTGTTTGAAGAAGCCAAGAGGGGGAAATGCCATTTATGAGGACTTATGCTGGAGGAAAAGTGATTGAGTGAAGGATCAGGGTCTAGGGCTATGGTGATATCCCATTGGAGTAGGATAGGTTGTTCATCTTGATCACAAGTCAAGTCATTTTCTGTCCATTCTATCGGCTCTTTTTATGTGCCTATCCTACTAACTACCAGTGCTTTTTCCTCATCCCACTTTGCTTGCAGAGAAAGCTTTTCCCATTTTGTAGTACTGCACTGCTCTACAAGGTCTCTTTGTACTTGTGCCAAATCTTGGGTGGCTTGCGTTGTTTCTTCTTGAGCTCGTCGAAGACGAGCTTCGACTGTGTCAGTGATCCGATGGAGTTGAGCTGGCTCGTCTCCTATTTCTGGTGTTCCTGCTGACAGAGGTGCAGTGGAGATTGCATGGCTGGATTGTAGTGCCTGCTGCACTCCTTAGAGCTCGTCGTTAATATGATTGTACATCTCCTCCTTCTTCTCTTCTATCTGCAACAAAGCATCATTCAGGGCTGCTATGATGAAATTAAAGTCATCGAGAGTGAGGATAGTCTAGAATTTGGTCCGAGTTGCTTTTACTTTCTTCCGTGATGACGATTTCTGGGGGGAAACCTTTCTTTTCTTCGAGGGGTCCTCCTCATCTCTATGTGATGTTTCCTCGCCTTTGTTCTACTCAACTTCCATGCCATCGATCTCTTCACCATCACCTCCTTGCTCTGGTGAAATGGACGCAGTCTTCATGGATGTGCTGTCTACATCTTGAACTTCTTCAGTTTTCTTTGTCTTACTCGGTCTGGGTGTATCCTGCGTAGCTTCTAGACTGTTAACGTCGAACATCTCCATAGTGTTTGCTGGAATGAGGAGGTCTGCCAACCATTCCTTGGTGATCTCGTCTAAGTCTTCCTCCGTTAGCTTGGTGTATGATTGCAACTGTTGCTTATGGCCATATGGGCGTGATGTGATATAAATGAAGTGGCGGTCCACGCTGAACTTCATTAAGGGCCGAAACCTGTGGAGGGTATTCGGGGTCATATGAGGCTCAGACTGGATGGCTACTTTCAACTGGTTGTAATATGTGTGGAACACGACATTTGTCTGCCATTGCTTGTTCATATCACTGGAGTACCATAGTGTACTGAACTTCGCGGCCAGAGGTTCAAAGGCCTCAATGTCCGGAAAGGTCGCACATTCCGACATCTCCCATGTGACAAAAGAGATCAGGATGAGAAGCCAGCTGAAGTGGAACTCATATCCTTGGTCATGCGCTTCCCTACAGTCTAGTTCCAATTGGTTTACCAAGCACTTCGCCCAATTCATTTGTAGGCCCTCCGCGCACTTTCCTGCGAGGTCAACTACAAATCCGGTCACTTGGGTGGGCCGGTTCATGCGCACTAATTTCCCAGCAATTAGTTGACAGGAAAGGCCTATGTGCCTATCACACTAAAGGGCCGGTACGCCATTTTTATGACAAGTCAAGTCAATTCAAGTTTTTGTTTTCAAAAGGGCCAATAATTAGGGTTATGGAATGAATGATTACTTCCACCATGATGACAAAGAGAAAAGGGGAGAGGGGGTCACCTTGGCTGATTCCTCTAGAAGGAGAGAAAGGTCTTGATGGTACACCATTGACCATGATTAAGAAGAAGGCAAAGGAAGTGAGGGTCATGATCCAATTAACCCAGTCTTCACTAAAACCAAAGGCAAGGAGGAGCGATCTCATATATTGCAAACTTATATTGTCAAAGGCTTTAGAAAGGTCTAGCTTAATAATCATGCCAGGAGTACCAGATGAATTCAAGGAGTGTATAATCTCATGGGAGAGGATGACACTATCCATGATTTGGTGCCATTCCACATAACCCGATTGTTCATGAGAAATAATTAAAGAAAGAAGGGGTTTGAGCTGGAGGGAAATTACCTTTGTGATAAGCTTGTAGATGACATTGCACAATGCGATTGGATGGAGATGCTTCAGGTTAGAAACACTATCCTCTTTTAGGATAAGACTGATAAAGGTGGAATTTAGTGTTGGGAGCACAATGAGCATGTTGCGAGAGTCCTCGATAAATTTCCAAACCTCCTTGCAAACAATATGCCAACAATGATGAAAGAAGTCTGTGGTAAATCCATCCAGTCCTAGGGATTTTCCTATGGGAATATCCCTTATAGCTTGATCAACCTATTCCTGAGTCATTGGTCTAAGGAGAGCCACATGTTTTTCTTCATATATCAAAGAGGGGAAGTGTTGAGTTATTTTTGCGATGGACTCATATCTGTCTGGGGATGGTTCTGTTAGCAAATTTTGGTAAAAGATTACTAGTTCTCTCTCTATTCCCGGGTGATCCATGATTGGTTGTCCCTAAGCATCCTCAAGCCTAGTGATGCGGTTATTATGTCTGTTGATTTCTTATCTAATCTATGCCTTTAACATGATTGAACCAGGTTCATGTCTACTAGGGTTCCAACAAAGCCTCTAAAACTATCGACCCTCCTGGTAAACCAGAAGGCAACGCATTACACAGGGTGCACTGCGCAGTCTCACCCAAGATAGTCTTAATGGGTGACTGCAATACTCAAGTGCTTGCAGTGAAGGATTGAATGGCGCTCTATTAGTTGCGCTCTGAGAATTATAACTAGTTATTAAAGCAATACTCTATCATTCATCGATCCTAATTATTATGTTGTTCCTTATGCATGCATATAAATCAAGATATCTAACTACTTCATCAAAGAATGCATCTAAGATTTAACCATTAAAAGCAAAGATATAGACAATAATCATTCCACACAACACATCATGTACCGTGGTTCACCCCCTCCTGGGCTACATCCACAAATATTTGGCTCTAAGGCTCTTTTAGTATGGTTTTGTCATGCATGGCGCCACGTGCACTACAACTTTGTTCATACATTCATGAGGTAGACCCCACGACCTTTATGAGGTTGACTAGATCGCACCAGGCTCCTGAGCCTGTGATCTAACCCTCAAGGTCTTCTCACTTTTCCCTCCCATAGCTCAACAACTTACAAAAAGGTATCACATCACATTTGTGTTACACACCTGTTACTCTATCTCATGCGAGTAACTCATAACAACCATCAAAGACATCGAGCCCCCTCCTAGACCTCTTAGGTGTCTATTTATATCTAATCTTGGCTCATCGTCCGTTAAATTCTCTTACCAAAACCATAAAGTAATTAGGTCTTCCTGCATCTTGGACTTGTGTGCTTTTCTCCTTTGCATGCATGCTTTCATCTGCTGATTTTCTGCCAATTTTCTTTCTTTCCCTTTTTCTTGCATGCATGCCTTGCATGCTTTTTTGCCAACTATCTCTCCTCCACGTCATGCCTTTTCCCCAAAATGGGTCTGTGCCCAACAAGCCCCCAAAAATGACATCGTGACTCATCCCGAGTCACTGCTTGACTTGTTCCACTATCACTACTTGCCTCCTGCTTCGGATATTGCTTGCTACAGTGCATCATACATCTCTGTTATCCGCTGGCACTGCTGTTGAGACTGACTTCTCTTGTCGGCCATAGTGGTGACCACCTTCTCTGTATTAGGAGACTGTAGTATCTCTTTGCCTTCGGCCCCAATATGCTCAATGTTCTTCTTATCTGCATCACTCTCCATGACCAGCTGCTCCGCCTTTTCTTGCAGGGGCTCCAACAAAGCCTGTCTTGCTGTCTTCTGCACTTGTAGCGCTTTCTCTTCCAGTTGGAGGGCCTTCAATTCAGTAGCAGTCTTGATATTTTCTGGCAGTGACAATGTTTTCTATCGTTGCTTTAGCTCCGCCATTGTTGTGTGGATGTTGGTTTCTTTCTCTTGCAATTCTTGGAGTCTCCCATCCTCTAGGAGGTGATTCCAGAGCTCCACGCTCTTCTCTAACAACTCAATGATTGTCATTATGACTTGGTTGATGCCCTCCACAGCTGTTGTTGCCTTCTGTTCTCTCTATTCTCTGACTTTTGGAGGAGTAGTGGGTGTGATGCACTCCTCCTTCTCTTTGATCTTCTCCTTGTGTTCTTGGATAGTCTTCTCTATCCTCGACAACTTCTTTCCCGATGACCCTGCCTCCTCGCTTGTGCTTTCAGGAATTGTTTGAAACAACATGTGGATTTGCTAGTCCATCTCCCCCACTTTCTTCTTCGCTTTCTCTTTCTGTTGCGCCTCAAGGTTGAGGACTTCCTTGAATGAGATAGTCTTTGTTTGGGCTATATGCAAGTTTGTGGCATCTTCTCTTTCTCTGGATTGAATCTCCTGCGCGATGCTCACCTGAAGTTCATACATCGCTTTTGTTGGAATCTTGGCCAATGCCACATCCAATGTATCGATGTCTTTAAGAGGTTTCTGCGCTATTTCTTCATCAATGAACATCATCTCCGATGTGATGATGAAATTGGTGTTGGGTTGTGCTGCAAACTATACTATCTTAGGCACTAGCACTCCTTCCTTAGTCTGCGTGGATGGTTCTTTTTGTGCCTTTGCTGCCTCGATCCTTAACTTCTCCAGTGTAGTCTTTACCTGTTGTGCTTGATCGACGATTGAAGCCCTCTGCTTCTTCGCATTCTCCCATACTTCAGCCAGTCTCTCCTCGATTGTTGTCGCCACTAAATCCACATCATCCAGAGTTAGTGAGATATGGATCTATGGATTGTGTGCCTTTTCCTTCTTTTGGCCACCACTAGTGTGCTCCCCTGGCAGCTTCTCCTAGGTAGATGATGGCTCGGGACTAGGGGGTCTCTGGGTATCCCTGCAGTGGTTGTCCCTATTTCTCCAGCCTCAGGGATCTCCTAGGTTCCTATCCTTGACTCTTCATCCTTAGGGATTTTGTGTGTCCCTGCGCCTGTTTCATCTGCCTCAATGATTTCTTAGGTCCCTGCATCTATCTCTTTTACGCACACTTCTCTTGTTGAGTGTATGGGTGGATGTTCTATGTGCGATGGAGCCTATGTAGACCCCCTTGGTGGTCTATTCTGTGTGTGCAGTTTCTTCTTGGATGGGGTGCTTCCCCCCTCTTGGCCTTGGGAATTTCTCTTCTTGTTTCCTGCCCCGTTGGTGCCTGTTTGGTGCGCTGGGGCTGGTCTGTCCTATGTCTGAAGTCACGCGCTTTGTACCATGGTTGGAATCTGGGGTACCTTCCATTATTGAGGACACTCCTGGACCTCTCTTTGGATTTATTCCTGCATGACGCAGTAGTTTAGTTGTAGCCATTCCTTGGCTTTGTCGCACTTGGCATTCATCCATAAACTGTGGTGTGTTTCCCTGAAGTTGGCAACCTATCCAAAATCCTGTGCAGTCTCTAGTGTAATGTGCCATGTATTTGCAATCAGGTTTTGCATCTCTGTGAAGTACCTTGCAAAGATATCTGTGTTCTCTTTCTCTCTCTTGGGGTCTGCGTTGCTGCGTAATGAGATGTATTTTTCTGTGCCACACTTCCCAAACAATGAGGATAATGAGGATAATGAGGATGAGTGGCCATGAGTAGTGGAACTCAGAGCCCTAGTCTTGTGTATCCTTGCAATCCTCCAAAAATGAATTCAGGAGGTATGGGTACCAACTCATCGAGCTACCCTTTGCACACTGTGCGGCGGCGACGACCATGCCAGCCGATACCTACTCTTTTTGGCACATGCACATTATTTTGCACCTGAGGAGTCTGGTAGCAAACCTTGTCGCAGGATAATTAATGTCACTGATCTTGATTCCCCTGTTGTCTCACTCTGCGCCATACTTAGCCTTGATATCATATGAGATGGCCTTGGCTCTTGTTTTGTCCTCTAAGTACTTCTCTAGTTTTTCCCCATCTGTGGGTAGCTCTATGATTCCTGCGATGAGGTCCACCATGATAGGCACCAGTTTATCCATCCATAAAATTCTTCCATGGATGCGTGCAAGCAATTGCTTGACGTAGGTGTTGATAGGCTTTCCCCTCCCAAAGTATGGGGAATCCAACAAGTTCATGATGCCAGTATTATACAGCCCCAGGATCCACTATGCTGGCTCTATCAGTGGCATGCCTGATGAGCCTGCTCCCCTAGTTTCTAGGTAGACCTGTGATGCTAGGTCTGGGAATTTAGTAACATCGACCACATCATGGTCAGAGTATTTGATGCTTTTCACTCCTCTGACCATGTCGTCATCTACATCCACCCCACTGGGGATTTTTGGCAACACCAGGGTACCTACTGCCTGCAGCTGTGACCTTCCATGTGTGCTTCTCTCATCTTGGCCCTTCCGCTTGGCTTGTGGGGATGAGGCCCTCACCTCTGGTACACCCTTGTGTACAACTACTTGTGTTACTCCTAGTTCGTGGCTATGTGGTATTGAGCCCGTGGCCTGCACATATTTTCATTGCCCTTACCCTCACGAAGTATTAGACTCCGTTCTTTCGGGGTCCTCCTCCATCTGCTCGACCTCCTGTGCTGGGTTTTTCTCCTCTTCTACTGTCACCATGTTTTTTTGATACTTTGGTGTGTGGAGTTCATCCACATCCACCACTACCAGTGTCGTTTTCTCCCTTGTGTCTGTCGCATGATCAATGCTACGTGTGTTTTTACCGGCCCTGCCCGACTCTCCAACTCGTGGCGGTGACATTTCGATGGGGTCGAGGCTCGAAATATGTGAACTCAACAAATGCTTGGTAAAATTCACGCTCTAGCTCTCCTCCACTCGGCTCTGCGTTCTCTCCTTAGAAATTGACACAATGACTAGCTTTTCCCCCCTTTTTTTGACTTTATAGTGGGAGAGCGGAGTGACAACTATTCTACACTGACAATTGTCCCTTTTTCACTTTTGGCGGCATGTCCTGCATGTGGTACCATTGTACATCTTAACTTTTGTCCTTTTCATCTTGTTTTCAAACGTTTTCACTTTTCGTCGTGCTATGGTCGTTACCTATGTGTACGGGCTGTCGCAATTCCAACCATCGCTTCCAGTTGGCTCCTGACTCCTATAGTCGTAACTTTCAGAATTGTCACGCTGTCTGACCATCGATCCTTTTTGTGACGCATTGGGATTTTTGGGTGCACGAAGTCCTTGGCTTCTATACCCTTTTCTTCTAGTGTAGTATTCTTATTTCATTGCACTGACTCCATGACTTGTGTGCGCAGCTTCTTGTCTTTCTCGTCGCACGAATTTTCTCACCTACGCGTGCGGATTTCCACGTGGTGTGTTTTTTTTACCGCACAGTAACTGTCAAGTTGCTGGTGGTCGACTGGCCTTGTACATCTTCAGTCGACTCCCATTGATCATTCCTTTCAAGTCTGTCCCTTCCAAATCCTTGATATGTACAACTCCTCCGTCTGTGACAGCGTTGACCTCATATGGTCCCAGCCAATGCATTATGAACTTTCCTGGATGTTGAAAAAACTTGTTGTCATATAGTAGGACTAGGTCTACTTCCTTGAAACTTTTTCTCTTGATATGTTGGTCATGCCAAGATTTTTCCCTTGCTTTCTGTGCTTCTTGGTGAAATTTTTATCGGACTAATCAATAGGTGCAGACACTAACATATCTCCCTAGATCCACTTGGATCTAGAACAAAACAGGACAAGACATGACTCTTTCTCTAAGTTTTGACCATTGAATTAGCTAGTAGGGAGGAACAAGTAACATACCTTTGTATCGATTCCTAGGGTCTCTGTTGCTCCCGCTTCACTCCAGTGCTATCATGAGGTCAATACCAAGACAACACAAACCAACCAAAGTGATGATAGCAAAATATATTCAACTGTCAACTTATGTGTATGATCAAGGAATTACATAATAAAGTGAGAATGAGTTTATGGGAAAAGGACATGTCGCTGTATCATATTAATCGAAAGTAGAAGATACAAC
>ML793557.1:479874-489930 GCA_009831015.1 Picea engelmannii
CCGAGGTACCTAGTGACCAACTTTAGGATATCTACCCAGGTGGTGGTTGTGGGCTGCAATCGCACCTTGATTGGATTTTGTGTGGCTATTGGGAAGTATCGCCAGCTCTTTCGGGATATGCCCCCTTTACCCCTCATTATAACAAATTGCTTCATCCTTCACTAGTATCTCTTCTGGTGACTTCATACCCCACTGTTGAGTACTATTGGAAGGTCCAGTGCTATTTGAGAGGAAGGACATTACGTCTTCTAGGACACGAGCATTTGCTTTCTTTTGTTTCCCCCGCGCGGACAAAACCCACTTACCCATATATATTCTTCTTTCTCATTTTATGTATGATGCACATCTGATTATAGTTTGATTTGGATATATATATTGTGTAAACATTCAAACGCAAAGGCTTTTTGGTTTCTATATTTTCTCTCACCACTTGTTGCACACATTCACACAACTAGTTTGAAATCATAGGGGAACCACAGAACCCCCGTCGTTCACGACGTTTGCTCAACCTTCCTCCTATCTTAGGGGGAGTATTTGGTCATACCCACTCAACGGTACCTCCTTCACACACTCCCGCAAGTGCTACCATCTTGAGATCATCTTTGCTTGGTTCTACATTACTGGGGTCAACTTCCCAAGGTCATCCATTCACTCGCTCTCCTTTACACGGAAGCGGCCGACCCACTTCCTCTCAAGGAGGGAGTACCAACCCACCTAGTCCCCATCAAGGGTCAGGTTCACAACACAACATGGCTGGAGCTAACCCTCCCTCACCACTACATATGCCATACTTGGCCTCTCTCAACATACCGGATCTCACCAAGCTCACGAATGATCCTATATTGCATGACGCCACATGGCCTGCAATGCCCACCAAACTTCCTTCAGACATACCAAAGTTTAAAGGAAAGGCGGGGGATGACCCCACCAACCATGTCATGACCTTTCATCTGTGGTGTTCTTCCAATAGCATTATGGATGATTCCGTCAGACTGCGATTATTTCAACGCACACTTACCGGCCCATCAGCCAAATGGTATGTCGAAGAAAAATCAGGGTCCCATACGACCTTTGAGTCTTTGGCCAAAGCCTTCTTGACCTTTTTCCAATTACCCATCCGCCATGACAATGGTCTAGAACTACTATCTAACTTCAAACAGACCTCAGCCACACACATCGCTGACCACATTCATGAGTGGCGTAGGCGACGTAGTTTGTGTAAAGCAGAAACCACCAAGCAACAGTGTCTCAATTGGTTTCTTAGATCACTTGTTGCTCTCCTTGGAAAGGATGTCGCTTCCACCTTCCCTCAATCGGAAGAGGAAGTCATTAGTAAGGCCCAACAGTATGACCTCATCTATGCATAGTCAGGATACTTATACACAGTACTTCCTGATCTTCCCAAACCTACGCCATTTGGCCAAGACAAACCTGGGATGTCTCATTCAGCAGATGGACTAATAGGTACCACCACACACCATGGTCCACAACCCCAACCAACACCGATGTATGGAACACCTCAATACCCATTGGTATACGGGGGCACTCTTTACTACCCCCCACCCCCTTATCAACAACCATATTCTGTTGCTATATCTCCACCCACCAGTGGACCACCACCGGCACCTCCCATACATCCACCTATTCCCACAAGCAGTGGTACTCCCTCAACAACAACTTATCGTGCTAGTGAAAGCACTACACCTTCCTATGCACCTTATGGATCGGTACCACCGAAAAATCCATACTTCCCCTTTCCTGGTCCTCCACAACCCATGGCTCCCCCACATCCACATGCGGGGGTAAATTTTGTTCAACCTTCTGCTGCTCACCAATACCAGAATTTTGAACAATTGAATACAACCAACCCAACTCATCCATCGAACAATACCAGGAAGAAAGGAAAGAATAGGAATAACAACAATCCTAGTCAAGGCGAGAATCATCCCCCACAACACCAACCCCCTGGGGGCAACCAAAACCAAGGGAACCAAAACCCCCAAGGGGGCAATAAAAACAAACGACAAGGGCGAAATAATGTTAAAACCATCCACCCTTGTGCCCTTTGTGGTGAGTTCGGTCATTACACTCATCATTGCCCCTAGATCGCTGATTTCAAACGGTTGAAAGACTCAGGTGGTCTTCCCCCTACCCCTGCACAAACTTCCCCTCAGCAGGCACCACAACAGTATGTGCAACAACTCCCTCTCGCCGTACTGCAAAATCCTATTCCACATCAAGGCATGGTAAGCACCCAACAGGATGCACAACATCCCCCACCACAGGTGGGAAAATACCACAACCCTAACAATCCAGCAGAGCGTACCATTCTCCTCACCAGTGAGGAAGAAATCCTTCTACAAACGTGGAATTGTCAGTATCCAGAGACAAACCTTACGCCAACAGGACCCCCGTTGGTGATCCCTCGCCCTTCCGCCGAACCACCGTTACGCATCCCTCGCATCCCCTTGCACCGGAATGTTCACAACCCACAGGCTAGGGCAGCTCATAATTATAGCTTGGTAGACGACTTAGCACAATCCCCGGCTTCCATGTCAGTCTTGGAAGTCCTCCAGACTTGTCCTACACAACGAAAATCTCTACTTTCCGCCTTAGAGGCAATTGACCCTGCTGATACTCGACTCATCACCTTTGACCTTGATAGTTGCAAACCTCGTCTTCCCACCGCGGTCGCTATTCAAGTACCAGTAAAAATACGGAACATCACCGTCCATCGGTGTATCATCGATGAAGGAGCATCTACATGCGTCATGTCCAAAACAGTATGGCAGAAACTTGGTTCCCCGGAACTCATACCCTCCGCCATCACATTACGAGCTTATGACGGACGACCATCATCTCCTGAAGGGCTCTTGCAAAATGTCCCCGTTGAACTCGGAGGCAAAACCATTCTCATTGATATCGAAGTTATCGACGTCACACTCGATTACAATATCTTGTTCGGACGTAGCTACATGTACGCTATGAAGGCAGTGGCATCTTCCGTCTTTCGGACAATCATGTTCCCTCACAACGGAAACATTGTAACCATCGACCAAGTCTCACATTATGAGCCCAACCCCTCTGCCAATATCGATAACATTCTTCCCCTCATCCACACCAACCAAGACGTATATCCACTCATTGAGATGGGTCCTGGAATTTTCAAAGACCCATCCTTATTAGGGACATATCGTGGAGCACCTCCACTCCTTCCCCCTAATCAAGTATGCGTTGTCACATCCAAAAAAACTCACACGGAAGATGCTCGTCCTCCTCAGGAGGCTTCAATCATTCCTGACGTCTCAATAGTCGCAGAACCCCTCCAAGCGGAGCCTCCTGTGCACTCATCGGCCTCCACAGTCCACGAATCCACACCCCCTCAGGGACCTAGTCCCATTTGGGAGACAGTTCCCCGACCCCTCACTCAAATTCCCTTCTTTTACCCACCACCCAGTGTAGAATCTTTCCAGGTAGCCGCAATACTCACACTACCCAATATGGTGTTAGCAATCCCAGTGTGGTATTTACATCCACCTGAGATGGTCCCTCGCCCACAGGAAGGCCTCCTCATGACGATTCCTGTCCTCACCCCCACCACCCCCACTACCCCCATACTCCCTACCCACCCTGCTACAGCTGGGGGCAGGAGGAAGAAGAAGGAGCCCACAACTCCACTTCCTCCACGCATTCCACCACCTTGCGCACTATGTGAGAAAGAGGGCCACCAAACCAACAATTTCCCATCACTACCTGAATTACGGAATTTGATTCCCCCCAATCCCACTCCACCAACACCTGTCACTACTACAAATACCACTACCACCAACCCTTCCAGTAGTAAAGGGTTGAGGACCAAATTTGCATGTGCTATATGTTCAGAATATGGCCATTACACTCACCATTGCCCAGCACTGCCACGCTTTCGGCAGACGTTAGCGGCTGTACGCCAGAATGTCCAGAACAACCCACGCCCTGCCATGTCCTCTTCAAACATCATGGACATTCGCTATGTCACCACGACAGTCAATGAACGTATGAGATGCCCTTGCTCTCTCTGCGATTCATTGACTCACTTCACATACCAATGTCCTATGATCCTTGCCTACAGGCAACGTCAAGTGGCCCGGTGCCACCAACCCACAGAGCCGATAATTGACGTTACTTCACCACTTGAGGATCATCATGTCATTTCTCCAGAGCTCGAGGCCCTCCCATCACCTCCATGGTTCTTACATGACATCGCTGAGGATTTACCCCAAAATCCCCCCAACTCTCCTTCTCATTCCCCTACGGAGACTCTACATCCAACCACCATGGGTACTCCTCAGTACTTCAACATATGGTTCATGTCGAGTGAACCCTCACCCTCTACTTGTACCCCTCCCCTTGCTTCTCCAGCAGGGGGCAATCACACTAGAACCGAGATCACTCCCCATGGCCTCTTGTATTCCCGCCATTTCCTATGCGACGAGGAAATACTCGAAGAGCTCAACCACCCAGACTCTCCCTGGGATGCGCTACATCATCGAGCACTCTGCTCACCATAGGAAGCCCTCATGCCTCCTAACCAAAATCCCGTTTACGCGGTCGAAACCAAAGATTTTATCCCATCCGGGCCTATTGATTGGTTCAAAAATCCTATTCCTGCCCCTGATGCGTTTGAAGAAGGCAACCTGGCCAACATTTCCCCCACCATCAAAATCGACATTTCCATTAAAAAAGGCGTCGTCGAAGAAATCATCATTGGAGCTGCTTGCACTCCTCAGGAAATTTCCGCATATAAGGCCCTCTTCCAGGAATACTGGGATATTTTCGCCTGGTCATACACGGAGATGCCTGGCCTCGACCCATCCATTGTTGAACATCGCATCGACACCTGGCCCGACATCACACCTGTTCGCCAGAAATAACGACCGCTACACCCTGCCAAAGCAACGGCTATCAAAGTCGAAATTGACAAATTACGTGCTGCAACGTTTATTTACCCCATCGCTTATACTTCGTGGGTTTCCAACCCTGTACCCATTGACAAAAAACAGGGCACTATCTGCGTCTGCACAGACTTTCGGGATCTCAATAACGCATGTCCAAAAGACAATTTTCCAACGCCATTCATCGATCAAATTATCGACGACTGCACTGGCCATGAGGCCCTCTCCTTTATGGACGGATTCTCTGGCTATAACCAAATCCAAATCCACCCAGCCGATCAGTATAAAACCGCATTCATTACCCCATGGGGTACCTTTGCATATTGTGTCATGCCTTTCGACTTAAAAAACGCTGGCGCAACCTTCCAGCGGGCCATGAACTACATCTTTCACGATCTGGCTGCAATCATCCTTGCCTACTTGGACGACCTCACAGCTCGCTCCAAGAAACGCACCCAACATCTTGATGATTTACGAATCATTTTTCAACGGTGCCGTCAGTACAACATCCGCTTGAATCCTCTCAAGTGTGTGTTCTGTGTCACCGCTGGGCGCCTCCTTGGTTTTATTGTTTCCCAAAGTGGTATTACCGTGGACCCCCTCAAAGTCAAAGCCATCACCAAAATTCCACCTCCTCGGAATTTACGACAACTGCAGAGTCTGCAGGGAAAAGCTAACTTCCTCAGACACTTTGTTCCTGATTACACCATACGCGCGCATGGTTTCCTTCGCTTACTACGTCACGACATCCCCTTTCATTGGGACGATTATGCCCAACAGTCATTTGACGATCTCAAAGCAGCACTTTCAAATGCACCTTTAATTAGTGAACCTGACTACAATCGCGACTACATCCTCTACGTATCAACATCAGCTGTATCAGTAGCCGGTGTCCTCGTCCAGCTCGGAGATGAAAATCATGAACATGTCATTTACTACGTTAGTAAGAACCTCTCAGGACCACCCTTGAAGTACAAACACGAAGAGAAACTGGCTCTTGCAGTCGTCCTCACAGTCCAGAAACTGCGCCATTACATTCTGCTTCGCACCACCAAGGTCATCGCAGACTCCAACCCGATGCAATACTTGCTCAGCCATCGACAAATTAACGACAAATTCGCTCGATGGATCGTTATCCTTTAGGAGTACGACCTCGAGTTTTCAACACCTAAGAGTAAGAAGGCCCTCGTTCTCGCTGAACTTGTCACGCCCTCCCCTCTGACACCACCAGTGCCCCTGTCAACACTGACTTTCCTGACGAACATCTCTTTTACATCGCCTCAAATGATCCTTGGTATGGCGACCTCCTCGTCTACTTACGAACTCAAAAGTTCAGTCATCACCTTTCACGAGATGATCGTCGGCATATTCTCCATCAGGCCCCCTGCTATCTCCTCATCAGAGACATCCTATATCGACGGGGCGTTGACACCATTCTTCGTCGTTTCCTGACTATTGACAAGGCAGACAGAGTCTTAAACAACTGCCACACTGACGCATGTGGGGGCCATCTTTCGGGTATCTCCACGGCTCAGAAAATTATCCGAGCCAGTTACTTTTGGCCTACATTGTTTCACAATTGCATTCACACCGTGAAACGATGTGAGAAATGTCAGCTATATGCCAACAAAGCCCGCGCTCCCCCCGCTCTTCTTCACCCCGTCATTATGGCCGGCCCCTTTTGTAAATGGGGCATCAACTTTATGACTTGTAATCCTCACTCTAGCAATGGTCACAAATACATTGTTTTCGCAGTTGATTACTTCACCAAATGGGCCGAAGCGATGCCCACTTTCAACAACACTGCTGACACTGCAGCGCGTTTCTTCTTTAACCACGTCATATCCCATTTTGGCGTACCACTCCAACTCGTTTCCTACCATGGGAAACACTTTGAGAATGAGATCTTCGTCGAACTCTCTTCTCGGTTAGGCTTCTCTCACGAGTTCGCCTCACCATATTATCCTCAGTCAAATGGACAGGTCGAGGCAGTGAACAAAGTCCTCAAAACCATGTTATAGCGTACGGTTAATAAACATAAAACTAATTGGCATCATATGTTATTTTCTGCACTATGGGCTTATCGAACGGCAGTAAAGACCGCTACGGGTTTCACGCCCTTTCAATTAGTCCATGGGGTCGAGGCAACTCTTCCCATCGAGTGCGAAATTCCCACCCTACGAACCGCAATTGAGCTATTACCTGACACTGCTCCAATGGAGCAGCGCTTGCTGAACTTGGAGTCGCTGGATGAAGATCGTCGATCTTCATTACAGAACAACGAGGCAACTAAAAAACGGTCCAAAGCTGCCTTTGATCTCCATGTCAACCTTTGTTCATTCCGAGAAGGCGACCTCGTCCTGGCCTATGATATCGCCCATGATACCTTTGGCCATGGAAAATTCGAATCACTGTGGCATGGCCCTTACATCATCCAACATTGCCTCACCAAAGGCACCTATATCCTGGCCTCCCCCGAAGGCCTCTCACTCAAGGAACCCATCAATGGGTTATACCTCAAGAAATTTTATGCTTAAAAGTAGTCAAACTACTTTAGGTCATTTTCTTTTTTTTTCTAGTGTTTTTAATCTTTTTTTTCTCTCACCCCTCTCGTCTAAACTATCCTTGGTGCTATTGACAGATGCTTCCTTCACCAGCCTACCACATTGGTTACGCCGACGACGCCAGCCGTTGGACACAAAATCTCGCTTCGGCGGCTTGGGCTTTATATACCCCCTCACATGAAATGCTACATTCCAGTGGCATCTGTTTGGGACCAGCAACCAACAACCAAGATGAATACACTGCGGTCGTTGGCCTCCTGACCAACGCCCAACGTCATCATATTTGCCACCTTAGCATCTTCCTCGACTCTCAACTAGTCGTTCTCCAGCTCAACAATGTTTAACGTGTACGCGATCCGTGCCTCTTTCGCAAATACCTGTAGGTTAGACTGTTATCTCGACATTTTGATTCCATTACATTTACACATATTCCAAGACAATTGAGTCAAACAACAGATGAAATAGCTAACATGGTGTTAGATTGGCATATATCACATCAAGCTACACATACATAACACATCTCATACATCCTGTCACAACATATAGATAATATAGACATCATTATCAACAAAAAACATATGTAAACAACACCAAGATCTCAAAAAAGATGTATACTCATATATATATATATCAAGGCCTATCAGGCCATCCGAAATGTTTACATACAAAAAATACATATGCCCGCAGGCCAGTGCCACACCTCGGTACAAAATCGGCTCACCAGCCTATATACAATCCAAAAAGATATACAATATACATCCATCAGGGTGCCGCTATCGCACCCCCAGCTGCTCCTCCCTCAGGAGGAGGTGGTGGCCCACCCCCACCTGCCCCAGGCGGTGGTGGTGGAACACCTGTAGGACCCTCCTGCCCTGGTGGCAGGCGTCCACTAGTCATGGCAGCAAGCACAACTTCTCGTCGCACGATCGACCGCCATGGTGGCGGTAACCCTATGCACTGCTCTAGGAACCCCTCGTCCTGGATACAGATCCACATGCCCTCAGGAACGTCCTGTAACACCGTCTCTAGACGATGGCATATATCATCAAAATCACCTCTGGCCGCCGTCGGAGGAGCGTGCGATGGCCCCGCACCAGGGTCATTAAAACGACGCCTCTGCATCGGTCTCTCGGGCTCTGCCGGTCGCCCCACGACCTCATCCCGACGACGCCTCCCTCCACGCGGCGGTCTCTCCAACGCCCACTGAAACTCCACCTCACGCCCGCGAGATGCCAAATCTGCACATACACAAAACAACAAACACACAATCGTATCAGTATCTATCATTATACATATAAACTGGTATATCAAAATCCAAACATAAATCAAAACATACAACACTCAACATTCCGGGAGCCCACGGTGTCCATTTTTCAAACCATCTTCAGCCACGGGATCAGCATCCTGCCGCCTACATCACGGCTGTCCTTGGGTCACTTTTCGTCCGAAGCCCCCGGGGCACCTTTTTTTCATATCATGGTCAGGTACGCACGCGCATAGTCACATTTGTCAAATACAAGCTCGTATCATTGATTCTCTTCAAATATTGTTCACTTTGGGTATTTGGTTGTTATGTGCGCAGGTACTTGCTCATTGGTCATCGACATCATCCCTTCAGGTATATATTCAGCACTGGCATGTAGTCTATCCCACTGTATTACATTTACATTTCCAGTCACACCCTCTGATATTGGCCTTTAGGATCCTTATTCTCGGCTCTGTAGTACCCACACCTCCATTTGCATCTTCGGTACTGTAACCCGGTAGCATTCTCACCCACATGAGTTGTCCCATTCATAGCAACTTTTTGCACTTTCGACACTCATGCTGTTTTTCATTACCCTTTAGGGATGGGAGTCCCGATAGTCTTTCATCATGTCATGAATCAGCCACATACTCTTTCTCTTCATTTTGCTAGCTTTCCCACATGGACTCCCAGATTATCTCTTTATGGTTCTTTTTTTTACCTGCACCTCCACAGGATCATGAGCCCTTCATTTCATCCACACTCAGTTTGCCCATCTGTGAACCTACCTTCATTTCACCTACCTCATATAGAAACTCACCAATGGGGCCCCCACCCTTCATCAGTTTCCCAAGACAATTATGCCCTCCCTGGGGCATGCATTTCACACTGGGGCACCCATTTCTGTATTTGTACTTTTCTCCCCCAAAATTATTCATTATTTATTGTACACACCTTTATTTCCCGTCATTACATTCTTTGTCGTCACCGTTGGAGACTTGCTTTCTTTTGGCCACACGCAACCCATGTCACCCTTGGTTGAAGCATTACTTATCATTTACCCTTGCCGGCATCATCCATATCTTCAGAGTACTCCATAGGTCAATTACCTCTACCCTCTGAATTTGTTCACCTTGTCCCGCCTCTGGCACAACTTAGCACCGGTCTTTTCGTCCCCCTGACACTCGACCTTGTTACACGGTTGCGGCCACTGTTTCTCTCATACATCCTCCAGCCAAGGGAAGTCTTGAGTCATCCCACTTCTTGACTTCGTCCATGTACCTCTGCCACTTCCTCACCTCAGTAGATTCCA
>ML793557.1:490902-505661 GCA_009831015.1 Picea engelmannii
GTTTGTACACAGTTGTATATTTTTCTGCACAATTCTCAGAAGGTCGGGTCCTACCGGTTCCTTTTTTCTCCAACGGATCGCTCCGAACGGTCCCACTATTTCTCTCCCTTACAACAACATTCTCAGTAGAAGAAACATTGATGTATTTCGGCTATACGTATGCTCCTAACCTCATCCATCAGGGGGCATCTGTTATCACCAAAATTTCGTCCGCACATGGTGACAAGAACTCCGCATCATCAAAACAACAATGAAGTCATTCATGGCACTGAATTAATTTCATAGCATTCCAGAAGGGTAAAAAACTATACAAAGTAACCAAAAATTGAAGGGCGCTTTACAGCAGTTTGGTGCGCGCGCACATGCGCAGGACAAGAACGTACCATGTGCGCATGCACGCACGACGCATGGCTGTCAACGGAAAAACCCGCGCACCTACTAAACGGCGCATTTATTACATTGGTCGGCCTCCCAACCACTTACGGACCAGCTCCCAATCTGATTTGACTCCCAAATCCGAGCTGAATCTGCAGGGTAGGTGGGTTAATGACCTAATGAAGCCCTAAAGAGCCCCTTTTCACACTTTGAAGAGGTTACATAATCACCCGGTGATCTTCTATAAAAAGCCATGAAGAACCATTGTTTTCGCAAGGAATTTCAAGTATTTTTATGCTGTTGAGATTGTCAAGGGCTCATTCTTTGACGATAACACATCGACAACATTTCTTTCTGCTGGGAGTTCTTTCACCATCATTCTTAGTTCTCTGCATTGTAAGGGAAGCAAGTTTGTGAGGGCCTCAAGAGCCTTCCTTTGGGGGAAGAAGGAACCACAGTTCTCTTCCTTCATCGTGCTCTGATTTCATCAATTGAGCAGCTCAAAACCATTGGTGAATCGGTCTTTGTTGTGTTTATTGTTTCTTTATCCGCATGTTCACAGTTTTAGTTTATTGTTATTTAATTCTTGCTTGTAGTTTGTTTTGTTTCCTCTAACCCTTTCTTCCACAGCTGTCATGCCTTGCAAGACCCAACAGGGCATGTAAGCACCCTCGATTTGTTCACCAGGTGACGAATTGGGTGCGAACAGGGAGAGCCAATGGTTTTCTAGCAAGTAAGAGACATGACACATGTCGAGGCACCCTCGTTGATAACGATTCGACAAATGTTTTTTTCAGAGATAATCACTTGGATCTGGAATGCGAGTTGAGGGGGTAACCTTGGAATGTGATCTTCCAAGTCAAAACTTATTAAATTCGTATCCATCGGGTCAATTCCACCAATAGCTTTCAACAGTGCCTTCCGTTGTGTGGGACAACTTTGAAGGACTTCGAGGTCTGACATCGCAGAAGGTGCTTGGGCCAGATCTTCAACAATGTTGTAGTTCTGGGAAGCACGAGCATGAGGATTGAAAGCCGATTTCTGAACGACGCCCTTTGGGGGGGGTCAAAGAACTGTGTCGAGGCTCGGTCGTTCGAGATGAAGAGGACCGTTGGTAGGTGGAGTCACGGGAGAGGGTTGTACCAAGGAAGGAGGTAGGTCATCAACCTTCTCTTTAGAGGGAGAATACTCTTTGGCTCGAGTGGTGAGGGAAATGTCATTTTTCTTTGAATCGCCAGTACACATCAATACATAAGATGTAGTAGAAGATGAGGGTTGGTCATGAATGACCAACTGAGCCTGTTGTTGAGACGAGAAGGGTTGGGGAAAAACGACCCGAGAAGGTGGTTTTGGAGCTCCTTGAAGGAACTTAGTGACCTTGACACACCATGGACAATCCTTCGTGTAGTGATCATCACCACAAATAAGACAAGGGTATCGAGGTTTGCACTTATCCCGATCATAAATAGGGGTAGTTTTGGTTCGCTCTTCTTGAGAAGTATTTTTGTCCTCCTTATTCTTACCCCTTCCCTTTTTGGATTTGTTTTTACCCCAGTGGAGTCGCCAATTTTGTTATCAGACTAATCAGTAGGTGCAGACACTAACAGATCTCCCTAGATCCACCTGGATCTAGAACAAAACAGGACAGGACATGACTCTTTCCCTAAGTTTTGACCATTGAATTAGCTAGTAGGGAGGAACAAGTAACATACCTTTGTATCATTTCCTAGGGTCTTTGTTGCTCCCGCTTCACTCCGATTCTCTCGTGAGGTCAAGACGAAGACAACACAAACCAACCAAAGTGATGATAGCAAAATATATTCAACTGTCAGCTTATGTGTATGATCAAGGAATTACACAATAAAGTGAGAATGAGTTTATGGGAAAAGGACATGTCGCTGTATCATATTAATTGAAAGTAGAAGATACAACCTGATCGCCTTGATGTCGCAAGCTTCCTTTTGGTGGCTCTTGGCTCCAACACACACACTTGCTCGATCCTTGTATGAAGAATATCCAATTCCTCTTGATAGACTTGCTAGAGTCTCCAAGCTCCTGTTCAAGCTAGGTCCTTCAAACAATTCTTTCACCAATTCTCCAATGAATCTTTCTTAACCTTTTCCATGAGAATTCCATCAATATATAGGAGAGAATGAGATGGTTACTTGGATAAGAATGATCCCACAATATCAGGGAAACCAGTAAAAGGATAACCATTCGAATGCCAACCTATTCTTCTAGAAGATTCCCTTCTAGAACCATCGAGACTTCATATTTTTCCAAGCTTTAGAACAAGTTCGCACCCTAGCTATGTATCACAGTGCGAGAAGTTCACACCCTAGCTTAAGGCAGCCTGCAAGAATGGGTCATTCTCACACCCTAGGATATTAGCAACCTGCGAACTCTCTTCAAAAGTAAGTTTTCTGGGAAGAGATGAATGTCACTTTTCTCAGGAGAAAGTTCTTATGAGGAGACTGAGTACACCATCATCAATACATCATCAAGATTGACTAAAATCATGGGTAACAGAAAGCCTACTAGAATCCTATCTTCTTCCATGTTCATCAACTGACTTAGCCTTTCTCGTACTGCACCTCGTTCTGTCATGTTTGTAATTACTGCAACACACAAACTTTGTAACACCCTGTTTCCACCAATTTGTAATTAATCATAAAATAGGAATTACCATGCTAATGCATGAGGAAAATGTAAATGTATTATTGTTTGAGTTGCCAATAACTAACTGTGGGGGTGAAGCCTTGAATGTACTGGCCATGATATCACTAGGGGAGAGAAATCAGTTAATGAGGCAAGGACCACTGGTTGAACTACCAACCACCCCAATGAATGGGAGCATGGTCTAGCTGTAGGAAGTCATCCTAAAGTACCGTAGGGTCTAACAGACCAGGAAGACCTGAGCTTCCTTCTGACAGAAGGAAGGTGACAATTATACACACGGAGGCAGCAAGAGAGGGAGACACCAGACGATGGAAAAATATCCCAAGGGAGAGGCACGAATCTCTCCAGCGAATCACGAATAGAATGTCGTGAGCTTGATGTCGAAGAGCATCTGAGAAACCTTGCTGAGCCCACAACTGAGTGAGAAAGCTTCAAGTTGCAGAAAATAGGACCCGAACATAAGCTAAAACAGAGAGAGAGAACCCTCGAGAACTGTGAGAATTCCTTGGTGATATCATGGCTTGGCACGGGGGTGGCCAGAGTGCTAAGAATGAATGCCTATGAGCCTATGGTCGGGTGGAAGGATGAACACCCACGGTCAGTTGGTTGGTGGCAACCTATAATGGATAAGTGATTTCCTACCCTGTGTAATTTAGCTGTAACTCTGTATGAATTGGTTATACTATGCATGCTTTCAGGAATGTGAATGAATGCTTAATGGATATACTGTATCCCTTCTATCTCTGCTTGGTTGTATAATTAGGCAAGTAAGGAATTATATGGGTCAGACATGACCTGTTCTCATAAATTCTTGAGTTCTGTAGCGTCTTAAGCTAGAGCCACGAACCGTGAGCTCGTCAACCTTAGGTGTAGTTGCATGTACGATGGTTTACTCATCTAGTCGATATGAGCCCCTTGGAGGACAGAGTTTGTTAAGCTCATGAGAGGTAGTGCCGATATGCATAGGCTCTCTATGATCAAATAGAACCCTAGAATCCCTTGATGAAGGAGTGCAGTAGTTGTGCTGAAGAATCTTCTGAGAGTCAAATCCAGGAGAAAGAGCACAAAGTTCTCAAGTCCTTCATAGCTGACGAAGGTCAGGAAGGATAGCGAGTTGAAAATACCGAAAGAAAGTACCCTTATGTTTTCATCATACACACCAGACACTAGATGTAAACAATGAACATACCTTGGTATAAGATGGATGCACCCTTCACGAGCTCTCCTAAGGCCCTGAGATACCAGGTGTCTGGGAGCACTTCCTCCACGCACTTGTTCATGATTTCTTCCATAACACCCCATTTGGGGAGGTGTATTCCTTTTATTCCATAGTCATGCACTCTAGGAACAAAAGGTGCACATGTCTTTGAGTGTGGTTGTAGTCCAAATCACACTCCTATTTATTCTAGCATTGGTAAGATTGTACACAATTTTGTTATCTTCTCGATGGACATGAGAGGGAATAAGGAATAAGTGAGGAAGAAGCAGTCCTTTCAAAAATTCTAGACTACTAAGGAGCCTCTAGCTGGGAGAAATCTTGGTATGCTTTGAGCCATTTAAGAGCTTGGAGAGCATCGCCACTACGATTTGGGAATTCCCTTCCATAATAAGTTGATGGAATCCAAGTTGGGTGAAAATATGAATACCCTAGATGAGATCCCAAAGTTCAAAAACATTATTTGAGTCATGACCAAGGCTTCCAACTAGGATGTGATGAAGTTGACCCTCATCATCTAAGAAGACCGCCCTGAAACTGGCTAGACCTAGGTTTCCTTTTGATGCTCCATGAAAATTGTGTTTGAAGAAGCTAAGAGGGGGAAATGTCATTTATGAGGACTTATGCTAGAGGAAAAGTGATTGAGTGATGGATCAGGGTCTGAGGCTATGGTGATATCCCATTGGAGTAGGATAGTTTTTTCATCTTGATCACAAGTCAAGTCATTTTCTATCCATTCTATTGGCCCTTTTTATTTGCCTATCCTACTAACTACCGGTGCTTTTTCCTCATCCCACTTTGCTTGCAGAGCAAGCTTTTCCCGTTTTGTAGTACTGCGCTACTCTACAAGGTCACTTTGTACTTGTTCCAAGGCTTGGGTGGCTTGCGTTGTTTCTTCTTGAGCTTGTCGAAGATGAGCTTCGACTGTGTCAGCGATCCGGTGGAGTTGAGTTGGCTCGTATCCTATTTTTGGTGTTCTTGTTGACAGGGGTGCAGTGGAGATTGCATGGCTGGATTGTAGTGCCTGTTGCACTCCTTGGAGCTCGTCCTTAATCCGATTGTACATCTCCTCCTACTTAGCCTCTTACTTCTCTTCTATCTCCAACAAAGCATCATTCAGGGCTGCTATGATGAAATTTAAGTCATCGGGAGTGAGGATAGTCTAGAATTTGATCCGAGTTGCTTTTACTTTCTTCTGTGATGACGATTTCTAGGGGGAAACCTTTCTTTTTTTCGAGGAGTCCTCCTCATCTCTATGCAATGTTTCCTCGCCTTTGTTCTGGTCGACTTCCATGCCATCGATCTCTTCGCCATCACTTCCTTGCTTTGGTGAAATGGACGCAGTCTTCATGGATGTGCTATCTACATCCTGAACTTCTTCAGTTTTCTTTGTCTTACTCGGTCTGGGTGTATCCTGCACAGCTTCTGGACTGTTAACTTCGGACATCTCCGTAGTGTTTGCTAGAATGAGGAGGTCTGCCAACCATTCCTTGGTGATCTCCTCTAATTCTTCCTCCGTTAGCTTGTAGTATGATTGCAACTGTTGCTTATGGCCATATGAGCGTGCTGTGATATAAATGAAGTGGCGGTCTGCGCTGAACTTCATTAAGGGCTGAAACCTGTGGAGGGTATTCGGGGTCATACGAGGCTCAGACTGGATGGCTACTTTCAAGTAGTTGTAATATGTGTGGAACACGACATTTGACTGCCATTGCTTGTTCATATCGCTGGAGTACCACAATGTACTGAACTTCACGGCCAGAGGTTCAAAGGGCTCGATGTCCGGGAAGGTCGCACCTTCCGACATCTCCCATGCGACAAAAGAGATCAGGATGAGAAGCCAGTTGAAGTGGAACTCATATCCTTGGTCTTGTGCTTCCCTGCAGTCTAGTTCCAACTGGTTTACCAAGCACTTCACCCAATTCATTTGTAGGCTCTCTGCGCACTTTCCTGTGAGGTCAACTACAAATCCGGTCACTTGGGTGGGCCGGTTCTTGTGCACTAATTTCCCAACAATTAGTTGACAGGAAAGGCCTATGTGCCTATCGCACTAAAGGGCTGGTAGGCCATTTTTATGACAAGTCAAGTCAAGTCAAGTTTTTGTTTTCGAAAGGGCCAATAGTTAGGGTTATGTAATGAATGATTACTTCCACCATGATGACAAAGAGAAAAGGGGAGAGGGGGTCACCTTGGCTGATTCCTCTAGAAGGAGAGAAAGGTCTTGATGGTACACCATTGACCATGATTAAGAAGAAGGTAAAGGAAGTGAGGGTCATGATCCAATTAACCCAGTCCTCACTAAAACCAAAGGTCTTCTTGCCTTCTGTTCTCTCTATGCTCTGAATTCTAGAGGAGTAGTGGGTGTGATGCACTCCTCCATCTCTTTGATCTTCTCCTTGTATTCTTGGATAGTCTGCTCTATCCTCCACAACTTCTCTCCCAATGACCCTGCCTCCTCGCTTGTGCTTTCAGAAATTGTTTGAAACACCATGTGGATTTGCTAGTCCATCTCCCCCACTTTCTACTTCGCTTTCTCTTTCTATTGCACCTCAAGGTTGAGGACTTCCTTCAGCGAGATAGTCTCTGTCTAGGCTATCTGCAAGTTTGTGGCATCTGCTCTTTCTCTGGATTGAATCTCCTGCACAATGATCACCTGAAGTTCATACATCTCTTTTGTTGGAATATTGGCCAATGCCACATCCAATGTATCGATGTCTTTAAGGGGTTTTTGTGCTATTTCTTCATCAATGAACATCATCTCTGGCGTGATGATGAAATTAGTGTTGGGTTGTGCTGCAAACTATATTGTCTTAGGCAATGGCACTCCTTCCTTAGTCTACGTGGATGGTTCTTTTGGTGCCTTTGCTGCCTCGATCCTTAACTACTCCAGTGTAGTGTTTACCTGTTGCACTTGATCGACGATTGAAGCCCTCTGCTTCTTCGTATTCTCCCATACTTCAGCCAGTCTATCCTCGACTATTGTTGCCACTAAATCCACATCATCCAGAGTTAGTGAGATATGGCTCTATGGATTGTGTTC
Organism: Picea engelmannii; assembly: GCA_009831015.1. Taxonomy (NCBI): domain Eukaryota; kingdom Viridiplantae; phylum Streptophyta; class Pinopsida; order Pinales; family Pinaceae; genus Picea; species Picea engelmannii. Next base: position 498,213 of record ML793557.1, read on the forward strand.
CTTTTCCTTCTTTCGGCCACCACTAGTGTGCTCCCTGGCCACTTCTCCTAGGTAGCTGATGACTCGGGACTAGGGGGTCTCTGGGTATCCCTGCAGTGGTTGTCCCTATTTCTCCAGCCTCAGGGATCTCCTAGGTTCCTATCCTTGACTCTTCCTCCTCAGGGATTTTGTGTGTCCCCGCACCTGTTTCTTCCGCCTCAATGATTTCCTGGGTCCCTGTGTCTATCTCTTCCACGCACACTTCTCTCGTTGAGTGTATGGGTGGATGTTCTGTGTGCGATGGAGCCTATGTAGACCCCCTTGGTGGTCTATTATATGTGTGCAGTTTCTTCTTGGATGGGGTGCTTCCCCCCTCTTGGCCTTGGGAATTTCTCTTCTTGGTTCCTGCCCCGTTGGTGCCTGTTTGGTGTGCTGGGGCTGGTCTGTCCTATGTCTGAAGTCACATGCTTTGTACCATGGGTGGAATCTGGGGTACCTTCCATTATTGAGGACACTCCTGGACCTCTCTTTGAATTTATTCCTGCATGATGCATTAGTTTAGTTGTAGCCATTCCTTGGCTTTGTCACACTTGGCTTTCATCCATAAACTATGGCGTGTTTCCCTGAAGTTGGCAACCTGTCCAAAATCCTGGGTAGTCACTGGTGTAATGTGCCATGTATTTGCAATCAGGTATTGCATCTCTGTGAAGTACCTCACAAAGATATCCGTGTTCTCTTTCTCCCTCTTGGGGTCTGCGTTGCTGCATAATGAGATGTATTTTGTTGCGCCACACTTCCCTAGTCTCTCCATGTACTTGCTGTAGATCGGCTCTTTCCAAACAATGAGGATAATGAGGATGAGTGACCACGAGTAGTGGAACTCAGAGCCCTAGTCTTGTGTATCCTTGCAATCCTCCAAAAATGAATTCAGGAGGTATGGGGCCCAACTCATCGAGCTACCCTTTGCACACTGTATGACAGCGGTGACCACACCAGCCGATACCTACTCTTTTTGGCACTTGCACATTAGTTTGCACCCGAGGAGTCTAGTAGCAAACCTTGTCACAGGATCATTAATGTCACTGATCCTGATTCCCCTGTTGCCTCACTCTACGCCATACTTAGCCTTGATATCATATGAGATGGTCTTGGCTCTTGTTTTGTCCTCTAAGTACTTCTCTAGTTTTTCCCCATTTGTGGGTAGCTCTATGATTCCTACGATGAGGTCCACCATGATAGGCACCGGTTTATCCATCCATAAAATTTTGCCATGGATGCATGAAAGAAATTGCTTGATGTAGGTGTTGATAGGATTTCCCCTCCCAAAGTGTGGGGAATCCAACAAGTTCATGATGCCAGTATTATACAGCCCCAGGATCCACTATGTTGGCTCTATCAGTGGCATGCCTGATGAGCCTGCTCCCCTGTTTTCTAGGTAGACTTGTGATGCTAGGTCTGGGAATTTAGTAACATAGACCACATCATGGTTAGAGTATTTGATGCTTTTCACTCCTCCGATCATGTCATCATCTACGTGCACCCCACTGGGGATTTTTGGCAACACCAGGGTCCCTACTTCCTGCAGCTGTGACCCTCCGTGTGTGCTTCTCTCATCTTGGCCCTTCCGCTTGGCTTGTGGGGATGAGGCCCCCACCTCTGGTACACCCTTGTGTACAACTGCCTGTGTTACTCCTAGTTTGTGGCTATGTGGCACTGAGCCCGTGGCCTGCAAAAATTTTTGTTGCCCTTTCCCTCGTGAAGTATTAGACTCCGTTCTTTCGGTGTCCTCCTCCATCTGCTCGACCTCCTGTGCTGGGTTTTTCTCCTCTTCTACTGTCACTAGGTTTTTTTTATACTCTGGTGTGTGGAGTTCATCCACATCCACCACTACCAGTGTCGTTTTATCCCTTGTCTCTGTCACATGATCAATGCTACGTGTGTTTCTGCCGGCCCTGATCGACTCTCCAACTCGTGGCGGTGACATTTCGATGGGGTCAAGGCTCGAAATATGTGAACTCAACAAATGCTTGGTAAAATTCGCACTCTAGCTCTCCTCCACTCGGTTCTACGTTCTCTCCTTAGAAATTGACACAATGACTAGCTTTTCCCCCTTTTTTTCGACTTTATAATGGGAGAGCATAGTGACAATTGTTCCGCACTGACAATTGTCCCTTTTTCACTTTTGGTAGCATGTCCTGCGTGTGGTACCATTGTATGTCTTAACTTTTGTCCTTTGCATCTTGTTTTCAAACATTTTCCCTTTTTGTCGCTCTATGGTCGTTACTTATGTGTACGGGATGTCGCAATTCCAACCGTCACTGCCAGTTGGCTCCTGACTCCTACAGTCGTAACTTTCAGAATTGTCACACTGTCCGACCATCAGTCCTTTTTCCGACACGTTGGGATTTTTGGGTGCACGAAGTCCTTGGCTTCTATACCATTTTCTTCTAGTCTAGTATTCTTATTTCATTGCGCTGACTCCATGACTTGTGTGCGCAACTTCTTGTCCTTCTCGTCGCATGAATTTTCTCACCTACGCGTGTGGATTTCCACGCGGTGTGTTTTTTTTATTGCGCAGTAACTGTCAAGTTGCTGGTGGTCGACTGGCTTTGTACAACTTCAGTCGACTCCCATTGATCATTCCTTTCAAGTCTGTCCCTTCCAAATCCTTCATATGTACAACTCCTCCATCTGTGACAGTCTTGACCTCATATTGTCCCAGCCAATGCATTATGAACTTTCCTGGATGTTGAAAAAACTTGTTTTCATATAGTAGGACTAGGTCTACTTCCTTGAAACGTTTTCTCTTGATATGTCGGTCATGCCAAGATTTGTCCCTTGCTTTCTGTGCTTCTTGGTGAAAGCCTACTAGAATCCTATCTTCTTCCATGTTCATCAGCGGACTTAGCCTTTCTCGTATTGCGCCTCGTTCTGTCATGTTTTTAATTGCTGCAACACACAAACTTTGTAACACCCTGTTTCCACCAATTTGTAATTAATCATAAAATAGGAATTACCATGCTAATGCATGAGGAAAATGTAAATGTATTATTGTTTGAGTTGCCGATAACTGACTGTGGGGCTGAAGCCTTGAAAGTACTGGCCATGATATCACGAGGGGAGAGAAATCAGTTAATGAGGCAAGGACCGGTGGTTGAACTACCAACCACCCCAATGAATGGGAGCATTGTCTAGCTGCAAGAAGTCATTCTAAAGTACCACAGGGTCTAACAGACCAGGTGGACCCAAGCTTCCTTCTGATAGAAGGAAGGTGACAATTATACACACAGAGGCAACAAGAGAGGGAGACACCAGACGATGGAAAAATATCCCAAGGGAGAGGCACGAATCTCTCCAGCGAATCACGAATAGAATGTCGTGAGCTTGATGCCAAAGAGCATCTGAGAAACCTTGCTAAGCCCACAACTGAGTGATAAAGCTTCGAGTTGTAGAAAATAGGACCCGAACAGAAGCTAAAACAGAGAGAGAGAACCCTCGAGAACTGTGAGAATTCCTTGGTGATATCATGTCTTGGCACGGTGGTGGCCAGAGTGCTAAGAATGAATGCCTGTGAAACTATGGTTGGGTGGAAGGACGAACACCCACGATCAGTTGGTTGGTGGCAACCTGTAATGGATAAGTGATTTCCTACCCTGTGTAATTTAGTTGTAACTCTGTATGAATTGGTTATATTGTGCATGCTTTCAGGAATGTGAATGAATGCTTAATGGATATACTGTATCCATTCTATCTCTGCTTGGTTGTATAATTAGGCAAGTAAGGAATTATATGGGTCGGACATGACCTATTCTCATAAATTCTTGAGTTATGTAGCGTCTTAAGCTAGAGCCACGAACCGTGAGCTCATCGACCTTAGGTGTAGTTGCATGTACGATGGTTTACTCATCTAGTCGATATGAGCCCCTTGGAGGACAGAGTTTGTTAAGCTCATTAGAGGTGGTGCTGATATGCACAAACTCTCTGTGATCAAATAGAACCCTAGATCCCCTTGATGAAGGAGTGTAGTAGTTGTGCTAAAGAATCTTCTAAGAGTCAAATCCAGGAGAAAGAGTGCAAAGTTCTCAAGTCCTTCATAGCTGATGAAGCTCAGGAAGGATAGCGAGTTGCAAATACCGAAAGAAAGTACCCTTACATTTTCTAAATGAACGGACAAGATCCGTTTGGAGGATCTAAGGTCTATCACGATCGCTACATTGGAGGAAGGAACTTAGGCATTAATGCCTTGACCCCTTTTAACCTTCACAAGTAGCGAAGGAATCAGGACTGTAGATCCCAAGATCCATGTGAGTTACCTGGACCGTCGATTTGTAGAGGACACGTGGCTTCCAGTCGGTGTTTCAGCACTCGGGAAACCCAAGGGCAAGATCCCTTGTCTTCGCAAGTCGTGAAATCCCGGTATATGAAATCCCGAAACAGTGTAGTGTGAATTGATTTTGGCATTTTGACACTCGAGAAACCCAAGGGTATGGACCCCTCGTCTTCGCAAGTTGCGAAATCCCAGTATGTGAAATCCCGATATGTGAAACTCCGAGTCGGCTTAGTGTGAATAGGAATTTGGTGTTTGAAAAGGGAAGGGGACGATAGTTCACTGTTCTCTTGAGTCCCGAAAGCCGAAGGCTCGGGCGGATAGGTGGCACATACCAGATGTAGGAGCCATGTGGATGACAAGTGGTACATCCCAGAATAGGGGTCACGTGGAGGTGATAGGTGGCATGTTCTCGTCACAGGGAAGGAGTCAACACCCCGTTGACCTATATCACGTTTCGAGGTTCAACATTCCAAAAGGTAAGGAACACTTGCAACGAAAATTGCGAAGTCGCGAAACCCGAAAGAGATAGGCGCTGAGACTTGCGTCCTAGCCGGAGGTCACATGACACCGAGACAAACGTTGAGCCGAATACCTTAGCCCATTTTGGATTTCTTGGTTTGAAGAGTCAAAAGAATCAACTCTCTTGCATTATGAACTCCTGGTTGCCGAAATCTTGATACGGCCAGGATCGTCAGATTAGAGGGAGACTCACAGCCATCGATCTCCTCAAAGGTAAGATTTCAGGCTTCGGGGTTTGCAGAGTCGAAAGACTTGACTCGCTTGTATCGTGAAGTCACGCAATGCGAAATGGTGCCTAGTTTGTTTGGCCTATGGTCATAACCAACGATCACAGGGAGGTTGACAAGGGAAGAACTAGCCCGCGCTAGGCCCCCGTAGGACTTCGAGGATTATGTCCCCCAAGAAGAGGTGAAAAGCTTATTATGCCATAGTGGGTGTGTGACAAATTGGTATCAGAGCATGGTTACAACACTTGGCCTTCTTGGGCTCATGTACAAACCGCTTAAGGAAATATTGTTATTCGCATTTTATCTTTAAGAAGAAGGACCACAGAATGAAACTGTAAATTGGGAATTTATCTAACCCCTCTGTTAAGATGGTAACTACTCTTATAGGAGTAGGAATGCACTAATCAGTATTACTGATAAGACTTGAGTGTGAATAACAGAGGTGGAACAAATTGTGCTATGAAGTTTCATGAGCCAGACAAGGGACAGGAACTGAGTTGTTCTGTTATAGTGTGACGATGGCTACCTACTAAAGCAGGTAGATTCTCTTACAATTGAGATGGCTGGTTAGGTAAGAATTAAGATCCAAACAAAGAACTCCTTCATGATTTGGGAAATCTGGTAAGGGCTGGTAGGGTCCTTAGAAAGTTATAAATTACTGCATTATTAAAAGACTAATCCCTGAGCATATAACTCCTCACGATTGAGAGGACTGATGAAAATATATAGGGTCAAATTACCTGACCTATAATGGTTAGGATCGACAACAAGGATAATCTGTTTAAACAAGATTAAGAGGAGTCCTTTGGGACTGTTGCTAATTCCCAAGAGTGACCCTTTTTGGTTGTTCCCATAAAGAGAGGGTAACATCCGTATGAGTTATGACTATGAGATTAGTCCTGTAAGTAACGTAAAAGCTCAGAAGAGATAGCGGGAAATTTCATATGCCGAGTGTGCATATAGAGCACAAGGAGTGCATATAGAAACAAGCTTATGTTAAAGTTTTAAAGCTCCAGAGGTTGAACACAGAGGATGATTCCAGAAGAGTTGATTCCAAGTTCGTGGCTGGAAGTTATTGAAAATCTGAATGGAAGCTGGAATTTTCGGAGGGAGGAATACCAAAATTCCATGAACCGTTAGATCTAGTAGATCAGCAGAAAAGATAAGGATGATAACCTCTCATCACTCACAAGCTCAGGAGGAATAGTATCCATTAGATTGGAATCAATGAGAGCCGTTGATCTAGAGCTTCAAGGTTTCGTCTATTGGGAAAATAGAAGCGTAGACTTTCCAAAGTCGCGCTAGGTAAATAACCAATTCAATCAAGGCCGTTGGTTAGCGAATGACCTGAACCGTAGATCCAGTGTAATTGGATCTTCGGGAGTCGGAGGTTTAGAAGTCAATGGGTAGAGTTTTGAGGACTCACATGTCATGAAATATTGACATCGAACCTGAGCCATTGGATCGAGATAGGCGGTGGATCGTTGATCTGACGCATACACATTTTGGGGATTCGAAATCGAGAGTTAAGGGGTGAAGACTCTGCCAAAATCCCGAAAGGTGGAAAGCTGGGATTTGATCAGGACTGTTGATTTCCAGAGAGATATGGACCGTGGGATCCAGGTTGTCGGACCCTCGTGGATCAAAATTTTTGGGAAATGGTGGAGCGTTGTCCATGGATTCACCAAAACACGGGATCCTGATGCATGTATGGGAGTTGACCCCAGGTTCCGAGCGAAGGGTCATGTGAATAAAACAACCAAGAAAACCTTAGATTCGGTCTTTCGAGTTTTTAGATTTTGGGATCGAAGAACCAGAGTTCCTTGCAACATGAATCCCAAAATCGCGAAACGCGAAGCGACTTTTTGTTCAGATCATGGTCACCGCCTGTGGTCATGTGAGGAGAAGGTGTGAGCTAGTATGATAAATACACATGAGTTGAATGCAGTGTGAAGCTTCATAATAGGAAGCCTGATGTTAATACCGGTAAGGTATGAATGATATGAAATGTGCAAGTAATGCACACATATGATGTAAGAATTTAAGTATACTAGAGGCCCAATAAGATTGCCCTGATGGGTGAAACATGAAGCAAGTATTGCTCTTGACCAGATTAAATGAATACTATGGAGGCATAGTTAAATCCATTCTGGGGAGTCATGAAAGTTCTGTTCCAAATAATAGCCCGAGGGGAATGTATTCCATTTCCTCAGGAAGTACCAATATAATTAGATAAAAGGATAAATGAGCAAAGATGTTGTCCTGTCATAACAAGAGACAAATGATTACACCTTTGAGCATCACATGAGAAGGATTGTGAATGAATCTGAATTGACTGATCTTAACAGTAAAGATGCATGCTTATATTCCTTAAGGGGAATATTTAGTAAAAAG
>ML793557.1:505761-521466 GCA_009831015.1 Picea engelmannii
AACCTCAATCAAAGGATGACTATGAGAAGGTTCTTGTGGAACGATTATTGAAGGGTCTTTAAAAGTCCCCATGGAGCACCACTGATGGGATAATATTAGAGAGAGAGTGCTAGCAGCCAAGAACTGGTATAAAGATGTTCGTGCCTATGTGGTACAAGGTATGAAGGGATTTGGTAGAAACCCCTTCTGAAATATTTTATTGTCTTAGTGTTATGCATGAATTTTGAAAGGCAGTGGTATGCCTTGGATACCCAAGTAAGGTATGACTCAGGAAGGAGAAACCGAATGATGGAGGTATGAACCTCTAGTAGTAAACATTGTTTGTAACCCTTGGAAGAATTCATGAACTGATATGTCATGAATGCATGGAAAATCAAGGAATGCGTAAAGGCATGTGAAAATTTTGAGTTCATGTGTACTGATTTGGGATCGTGATCGACCTATAGCAGGTAGTATGGTCCTGCTGTAAGAATGAAAGAAAAATGAATAAACCATATGAGGAAAAGGTTGGTTAAATTCCAACACCCCATGGCCAAGAGCCAGTCATAAAGTGTGGTGAACTTGAATAACAATGCAAGAGTGCATTGGGTATGAATGTGGCCATGGATAGTGGCACATTTGTTAAAACCCTTTGAAATGTTGAATTATGTTTTGAATATATATATATATATATGTACATGGAAAATATAACAATTTGTTTGGCTGATTGAAGAATGAATTGCAGGAAGCAGAGGGTCATGTATATGGCAGTAAGGTAAGCCCATAGGAAAGACAGATTTCCTGTTGAGCCAAACTGCAAGGAATGGTATTTACTTTTGAGAAAGTGAATTTGATTGTTAGTATGCACCATTCTGAAATTGTTGTGCGGATGTTGTAAAGGTGCAATAAAATGTATGTGCATGAGAACTAACAATTTGATTAGCCAAGGAATGATTGCAGGAAGAAGGAGTCTTGGATATGGCAATGCTGTAAGACCATAAGGAAGATCGATTTCTTGCTGAGCTAAAATGTTATGGGAAGGAAAGTCCCTTAATTATGAATTTGGTTACTGTGCGAAACAAATATGAAAACAAATTGTGGAATAGGAAATCTGTAGGTGACAGATTTGCAATAGAATTCTGAATGTTAGAATTTATAATGATGTCTCACGAACCTTGTGTACTTGTGATATAGGTGAGAAGAAAATATTTGTCCTGAAAGGATAGATGAAGGTTGTCATAGCTGAAAGCGATGAACATGGCTACTGTTGAGCCATGAGAACCCCGTGATAAGTCATGATAGCCAAACATACATTGTGTTGAGGTAACACAAGCCAGAGGGATGCCTCGGTAGAGAAATTCTGAGGGACTCCTCGACTTTAATACTCGATAGATTTTCCAAAATTCCTCCTCTGTGAGAAAACCTCGACAGGGAAAGATGGATCACCCGAAGGACTGTATAGTAGTGAAGGGGATGCCTGAGCCTGGGCCTGGAGGGTGAGTAACCATAAGGAAGATGAAACCATGATAGCTCTTGTGTGTTATTGAATTGGAATCATGCACCTAATGGGTATGTCAAGGAAAGCAATGAGCTTGGATAAAAAAACTACCATGTGGATACAGATCCAAAAACTTCACAGATAAGTATTGTGCTAAGATTATGAAATTTTCCTTTTTAATTTTGAACAACAGTAAGATGTCTTCACACAAAATTGTGGTTAATATGCTTGTGTCCAAGAATTATTGAAGGCAGATGACGAAGACTCAGATCCTGAAAAAGGACCTGAATGAGGATAAAGGTCAAGACTTCTGAAGTGGCCGAATGAGGAGGGCATGACAGGTGTTTTGAGAAAGAACACCGAGGACGATGTTCCTTTAACGGGGAGGGAATTGTAACACCCTGTTTCCCGCAATTTGTAATTAATCATAAAATAGGAATTACCATGCTAATGCATGAGGAAAATGTAAATGTATTATTGTTTGAGTTTCCAATAACTAACTATGGGGGTGAATCCTTGAAAGTACTGGCCATGATATCACTAGGGGAGAGAAATCAATTAATGAGGCAAGGACCAGTGGTTGAACTACCAACCACCCCCATAAATGGGAGCATGGTCTAGCTGCAGGAAGTCATCCTAAAGTACCGCAGGGCCTGACAGACTAGGCGGACCTGAGCTTCCTTCTGACAGAAGGAAGGTGACAATTATACACACGGAGGCAACAAGAGAGGAAGACACCAGGCGATGGAAAAAGCTCCCAAGGGAGAGGTGCGAAGCTCTCCAGCGAATCATGAATAGAAGGACGTGAGATTGATACCAAAGAGCATCTGAGAAACCTCACCGAGGCCACAACTGAGTGAGAAAGATCTGAGTTGTAGAAAATAAGACCCGAATAGAAGCTGAAACAGAGAGAGAGAACCCTCGAGAATTGTGAGAATTCCCTGGTGATATCATGGCTTGACACGGGGGTGGCCAAAGTGCTAAGAATGAATGTCTCTGAGCCTATGGTCGGGTGGAAGGACGAACACCCACGGTCAGTTGGTTGGAGGAAACCTGTAATGGATAAGTGATTTCCTACCCTGTGTAATTTAGCTGTAACTGTGTATGAATTGGTTATACTGTGCATGCTTTCAGGAATGTGAATGAATTCTTAATGGATATACTGTATCCCTTCTATCTCTACTTGGTTGTATAATTAGGAAAGTAAGGAATTATATGGGTCGGACATGACCTGCTCTCATAATTTCTTGAGTTATGTAGCATCTTAAGCTAGAGCCACGAACCGTGAGCTCATCAACCTTAGGTGTAGTTGCATGTACGATGGTTTACTCATCTAGTCGATATGAGCCCCTTGGAGGATAGAGTTTGTTAATCTCATGAGAGGTAGTGCTGATATGCACAGGCTCTCTGCAATCAAATAGAACCCTAGAACCCCTTAATGAAGGAGCGCAGTAGTTGTGCTGAATACTCTTCTAAGAGTCAAATCCAGGAGAAAGAGCGCAAATTTCTCAAGTCCTTCATAGCTGACAAAGCTCAGGAAGGACAGTGAGTTGTAAATACCGAAACAAAGTACCCTTAAGTTTTCTAGATGAATGGATGAGATCCTTTCGGAGGATATAAGGTCTGTCATGACCGCTAGATTGGAGGAAGGAACGTAGGCATTAATGCCTCGACCCCTTTTAACCTTCGCAAGTAGCGAAGGAATCGGGACTGTAGATCCCAAGATCCATGGGAGTTACTTGGACCATCCATTTGTAGAGGACACGTGGCTGTCGGTCGACGTTTCGGCACCCGGGAAACCCAAGGGCAAGACCCCTTGTCTTTGCAAGTCGCGAAATCCTGGTATGTGAAATCCTGAAGCAGTGTAGTGTGAATTGATTTTGGTGTTTCGACACTTGGGAAATCCAAGGGTATGAACCCCTCATCTTCGCAAGTTGCGAAATCCTGGTACACGAAATCCCGGTATGTGAAACTTCAAGTCATCTTAGTGTGAATAGGAATTCAGGGTTTGAAAAGGGAAGGGGATAGAAGTTCGCTGTTCTCTTGAGTCCCGAAAGCCGAAGGCTCAGGCAGACAAGTGGAACATCCTAGATGTAGGAGACATGTGGATGACAAGTGGTACATCCCAAAACAGGGGTCACGTGGAGGTGACAAGTGGTCTGTTCTCGTCAGTGGGAAGGAGTTAACACCCCATTGACCTATATCGTGTTTCAGGGTTCAACATTCCAAAAGGTAAGGAACACTTGCAACATAAATTGTGAAGTCACGAAACCCAAAAGAGATAGGCATTGAGACTTGCATCCTAGCTGAAGGTCACATGACACCGAGACAAAGGTGGAGTCGAATACCTTAGCCCATTTTGGATTTTGGGGTTTGAAGAGTCGAAAGACTCGACTCTCTTGCGTTAGGAACTCTCGGTTACCGAAATCCCGATACGGCCAGGACCGTCAGATCAGGGGGAGACTCACAGCTATTGATCTCCTCGAAGGTAAGATTTCGAGATTTGGGGTTTGCAGAGTCGAAAGACTTGACTCGCTTGTATCGTGAAGTCACGAAATGCGAAAAGGCACATAGTTTGTTTGGCCTGTGGTCATAACCAACGATCACATGGAGGTGGACAAGGGAAGAACTAGCCTGTGCTAGGCCCCCGTAGGACTTCGGGGATTCTGTCCCTCACGAAGAGGTGAAAAACTTATTATTCCATAGTGGGTGTGTGACAAACTTGGTACAAATAATTCTAGCAACATCACTTCTTCTTGTCCATACACCAATGTAAATGGTGTCTACCCTATCATCTTCTTACATGTAGTTCTATATGCCCATAGTAATGCTGGTATCTTTGAATCCCAGTTGTCCCTGTTGACATTGCAAATCATGGTTAGGGCATTCTCTAGAATCTTGTTGAAGGCTTCCATTGTTCCATTTGCTTGTGGATGATGTGGTGTAATTTTTTGATGATGGACATCAAATTCCTCAGTCATAGACTTAATATTGTTGTTAATGAAGTGAGTGCCTTGGTCACTCATCAAAATTCTTGGGCAACCAAATCTAGTGATCAATTTCTCAAATAGATAGTGTGTTGTTGTCTCTGCACTACAATCTTTAACTAGTGTTACATCTTCGCATCTTGAGAGGTATTCCATCGCAGTGATAATGTATCATGCGCCTGATCTTCTTGGGGGTGGGTGAATTGGACCAACAAAATCAATAGAAGATTTGTCAAACACTTGTAGCGTTAATTTTGGGTATAAGGGCATCTCATCTCGTATGTTTGGTTTTCCAACCCTATGACAAACATCACATTTTTCACAGTAGTCCTTTTCATCTCGATGAAAAGTTGGCCATCATAATCCTGCCGCAGTACCTTCTACGCGGTAGATTTACCTGCATAGTGTCCTTTCGCTATTCCTTCATGGGATTTTGTTAGTATCCTAGGCCTTTCATGTTCTAGTGTGCATCTTCTCAAGATGTTGTCTGCCCCCATTTTGTATAAGTGCTCGATGATCAAATGGTAGTCGACTACTTGGACAACCAGATTATTCCTCTGCGCGGTGTTAAATTCCTGTGGCATAGTCCCTGTACTTAAATAATCAATAATGTCAACAAAATTATCATCCGCGATCTGAACTGAAAATAACTGCATGTTAGGGAAGGTATCTTCTAAATTGGTAGGCTCCTCACCATTGGTGACCCTTAATAAGTGATCAGGTCCTGCATTTAGCTTCGCTAGTTTCACTATGACTTCAAAGTCAAATTCTTGGAACAAGTGGAACCATCGACTGATTCGCCCACCCAACACTGGCTTGTTGACTAAGTACTTAAGGGATGAATGATATGTGAACATTTTAATTTTTTTTCCAAGTAGGTAATGCCTGAAATTTTGAAGTGCATACACCATTGCCATACCTTCTCTCTCTGTAGTGTTGTAGTTCTACTCGGAGTCTAACAATTTTCTTCTTGCAAATGCTATGGGGTGATCCAAATCCCCTACTCCTAGTTGCATGAGAATAGCTCCAAGTGCTATGGCCGATGCATCTACATGCACATGGAATGTATTCTCCCAATCTGGAAAGACTAGGATGGGTGCTGCGACTATCTTCTCCTTCAGGGTGTCCAATCCTTGCTGACAACTCTCATTCCACTAGAATTTAGTATCCTTCTTAAGTAGTTCCTCCATCGACGCAGTGATCTACGCATATATATTGATAATTTTTCTTTAATATCGTGTATTTCCTAATGTGGCCCTTAGATAGCACATTGATTTCGGTGGTGGTAATTTCACAATTACTGCAATCTTTGCAGGATCCATGATCATACCTTGTCTGCATACTATGTGACCCAATAGAATTCTGAAGGGTTTTCCAAATATAAATTTCTTAATGTTCAAGGATATTTGGAATTGCCTGCATCTTTCTAACATCAGCCTCAACACCTCTACATGATCTGTCAACAGGATGTAGACTGTCTAGTCATCCAAATATACTTCTAGAAACTAATGAATGAATTCTTTGAAAGCAACAATGACTACTCTAGAGAAAATTGTTGGTGCATTTTTCAGTCCAAAAGGCATGACTGTGTACTGGTAGGATCCCCATTCTGTTGCAAAGGTAGTGTTGTGTCAATCTTCTGGTGCTATATTGATTTGGTGGTAACCTGAGAATCCATCAGTGAATGAGTATGCTTCCTAGCCTCCCACATTTTCTTGGACTTCATCTATAAAGGGTGTAGGGAAGGGATCATGTAGGCAAACATCATTGAGATTTATCATATCTACACAGATTCTTATGCCTCCATTATTTTTATCCTGAACTACCATGGGGATTATCCATTTTGATTATTCTACTAGTTTTATGATTCTTGCTTCCAACATTCTGTCAATTTCTACTCGGACCTTCTGCTTGTATATGGGGTTCAATATGTAAGTCCTCTGTTTGATAGGTCTTACCTCCGGCTTGATAGGGATATTCATCTCTCCAAGTTCTCCTGCGATACCCTTCATTTCTCTAAAGGTTGTTGGGAACATGTCACTTTACTCGTGCAGTAATTTTGTTATCTTGTCCAATGTTTGCTCGTCCTAGTAGTATCCAATGCTGGCCATATTGGGATTCTCGACTGTCCTAATGTTGATTTTCTTTACCTTAATTGGCACAACAATTAATTTTTATTCTATAGGTGGGCCTTCCGCTTCTCTTTCGCCTTCAAATTCCTCAATCTGAATATTTCACAGATCGTCTTCATCTGGTGCTTCTTCCTGCACATGGTAACATGACAACAATTCTTTCACTGTCTTTCTGTTCTGTTGTTGTTATTTTGTCATGAGTTTAACTTCTAGTTCCTTAATGAATATCACCCTTCTTATTTTCTTAAGTGTTGCATCTATATTCAGGTTCTCATATTCAAATGAGAAAGTGACTGTAAAGCGTTGTTGTAGTACTTTCCATCTCGTAGTTCCTCTACATAGTTCTTGGTCTGTATACCAGTTTGCTGGGATCCCCTCTAATGTGTGTACAAAATGATGAGGCCATTATTCTGGGGGTGTCCTCTTCCAAAACACTCTGCAATTCTCCAAGTGTTCTGCAGGTGCCCCCTGTCCATCATATTTCTGCCACCGGTTGCTTCTTTGTTCTACGCCAAACCTGATGCTCAGTAACCGTTTACATTGGTGCCAGTCCTTGATTGTTTCTTTGTGTGCACCCGGCCATCTTGCAGGTGTAGCCTTAAGTGAGATGTTGAGACATAAAAATCTCTAACTTTATGATACTTCGTCTTCATATCTTGTTAGGAATTCTTCCAAGTCGTTGATTCCATGGAAACTTGGAGGTTCTTGGACTTATGTCCCAACCCATCTTACTGCGTGGTCTATTAGGGCACATCTTCTGGTTGATACCTCATGTAGGTGCTGTTGCCAATTCTCCAGACCCGTGTCTGAGTCGAAAGCATGTGATGTGATACTTCTCCAGATAAGTACACCATAGACAGTTGGATTGATGTAATATTCAGTGTGCACGGTGGGTCGATACAACTGGTTGATTTCTTCCAGATCTAAACATGTTGGTTCCACAAATATTTCGGCTTCTGATGGATCTAGAGGGGAAATAACCATGTATTCGCCTAACTCAAATGTTATCTTCCTGGTCTTTAGGTTGATTATCACCTAATTTTCAAATTCCCAATCCAATCCCAGTAATGCTGGATATGGTGTTGTGCCATCCACGATTTTGATCACTTCAAAGTCTGCCTTAGTGCGCACTCCGTCTAGATCTATTGTCACTCCTTTTAGACTCCCTATTGGTAGAACTCTGTGTTGGTTTGCTAACTTCAGTTGGACTGGTGAGTAGCCTAAGGTAGTTTATCCCATGCATTTCCATGTCGTTTTGGGCAATACATTTACTTCAGATCCCAGATCTAATATCACATCGCCCATGTTAAAATATCTGATGTTGGCATTCAATCTAAACTCTCTGTTGGTTCTCCTTCTGGCATGGAGGTGATTGACTATCCTCTGTTCTAAATTTCCCTCAGAGTTTGTGGTACATCTATCTAACATATTCTGTAATACTATAATAGATGATGGATCCTTAAAGACTTGAATACAGGATTGCAGGAAAGTTTTAAGACAACTTACTTGGTTTCCCAGGTGGACTTTGCTGGTATGGTCCAATGCGTACGACATTTCATACATTGGGACGTCCTGGGTATGTTGCGTGGTAGATGTAGATGCAACATTCTGCTTGATAAATTCTTGTCTAGTCTCCTTCTCCTTTTCTGGATCAAATCACTTGGGTGGCTCGGTATTTTTCTTAATCCATTGGTGCTATATTGGTTTCTGTTTAGCCGCATCATCTCATGTTTTAGCACCTTCGTGTGTCACTATGTTGATGTTCCTTCCATATTCTCTAGCTTCTGTAGAGATCCATTGTACATTCTAATTGTTCTAATTCCATTTCTCCTGTATCTTCCCCAACAATGTGGTGCAATCCTCTATATCGTGATCTGTTGCACAACAATACATGCATGTCGCAGGTGGTAGAGGGAATTCTCTTGCATAGTGCCCTGGTTGTTGGTAGTTATGGCACACTAATAGACCTCTTACACATCCAAAGCCTTCTCTGCCTCATCCCCCCCTATGTACTCGACACGATCTCCATACAATGTATTGTATTGCGGTACCTGATTATACAACGCATGGTTATACTGGGGCTGCGTAGTGTTATACTGCGGCTATGCATTGTTATATGGTTGTGACATAGTATTATACTATGGTGGTACCTGATTAAACTGAGGTGTAGTTTGACATGTCATCATTTCGTCTTACACCCTATATGTGTCTGACGTCCTTTCCCTCATCAGATCCATGGTTCCACACTCTTTGTCATTGTGTCCTACTAATTTACAAACAGTGCAGTATGCATCCTTTGGTATTGTCTGGTACTTCTACATCATAGGACAATGATATGGATCATTCCCGTGCATCTTGCAAATTTCACACTAGGGTCCTTCTATCGGTAATGGATTTGGCATCCCTGTTGCCATATACTGCACAAATGTTTGAAATTCGTTCTTATGGTGCCCTTTTGTTCTACATGTGGTACACCAAACAAATTCGCACTTGTCCTTGCCCTTATTATGATTGAGTTGGAAGGTAAGATTCTTCAAATCTTCCTTCAAATCCTCTATAGCTGGCTCTGTCTTGTGGTATTGATTCTCCTCCATTTGCAAGGATGCCTGTAGAGCCTCTGCTTGAGATTGGAATTTATGTTTTCTGAGTGGGTATTTCAGGTGTGGTAAGAAAGAATTCACAAACATATGCCTATGCTGCATGTCAGTCATGTCATACCTCAATTTTCCTTTCATATGTTTAAATCATTGGTCAATTTCCCAAACAAATTATCCTGGTTTTTGTCGGATTTCTATCATCTCATTCATGTATTGATCCTTTGAGCTCGGCTTCTAAAAATCATTAATCAATAATTTCTTAATGGCTGTGAGTGTCCTTGTCGTTCCAGGTGCACTGTTTACCTCTAGACTCATGTACTAGTCTAGTGCATGGTCTCTTAGCGTGATGTCTAGTTGTGCAAGTTTAATATCTTCATCAGTGATCTATTTTTCTTCCCATATCTTTACAAAAATGAACAAGTGTTTCTCAAGGTCTTCTGTTGCCTCTCCTCGAAATTCTGGTAACCGAATGGTGGGATCATGTCCTGCCATCCTGAATGTTTAACTTCTACTTCCACGTGGTGTAGACACTTGACTAATGCTTCCTGAACTGGTTCCCCCAATTGTTGTTCCTTGTGTAGATGTACTTCCTACTGTATTCCTTCTCCCAAAATTCAGTTGTCTAAACGATGGTGTTATTTTTGGTGTGTTAGTCACACATGGGTTTATGGGTTCCACACTAACATTAATATGGATAGGATTGTTGCCTTCTATTCCTACTCTTGGACCTTTTGTCTTCCTATCATATGTTGCACGCATTATTTCCTCAATCTGATCCACAACTTGGAGATCCTCTACCTCCTCTTCATCACTTGACAAGCCTTCCCTCGTAGCTGTGACTCTCTTCTTGGTGTTTACCTTGTATTGGTAGGGTACTCCACTACGCGTCTTTCCATCTATCGTGACAATCAGCTTGATCTGGTTGTCTTCCATCATGATTGGGTCCAAATATTCCTCCTTCTTTCCTTTATCCATTTCTCCTTGTTTTGTCAGTGCTTCCTCCTTTCGGGGCCCCATGCACGCAGGGAAGTTTAGCTATCTGATTCCATTGTTATTACACCTTTTTTATATAGAAATATCTTTATAGAAGTATACAACTATCTAATCTACCTTCCTCGAGGCCCATGTAGAAACTTGTGCTCTACTACACTATACAAATTCACTGTATCTACTGCAAATTCTGTTATAAAGCCTGCTACAATACTGTCAAGCCAAAAATCTATTGTGCGGGTGAATTTGTTATTCACTTTATTTATCTGCTCAATCTGAACCACAATCCACTCTAACTGTCATATCCAATTGGTTGTGTGATTTTCTTTCAACCTCAACATCCACTCCTGCAATAAGTGTGGAAAATCATAGAAAAATACTTCATGTAGATCAGTAAACACATACTTCTCAAGATATTTGCGCGGTGTTACTCTAGGGTTTTTGTTATCTTTCTGTGAAAACGCTAGATCCTTTGTCTTCAACCAGGTTTCAATCTTTTCTTTTGTGGGATTCCATGGTCTCAACATACCCTTCTAGCGGGGCATTCTTCTCACCTTCTTGTCTTCCGATTCGATATTCTTTGGACCCGCCTTCCGCAAATCTTACCCTCTTTTAACAGATCTTCAATAGATCCCTTCTACTCAATCCTATGTTGTTCCAACCGAAAATAGAACCATTTGTTGGTTGCTTATATGAGCTATGCCTTTAACATGATTGAACCAAGTTCAAGTCTACTAGGGTTCCAACAAATCCTCTAAAACTATCGGCCCTCCTGGTAAACCAGAAGGAAACGCAATACACATGGTGCACTGTGAAGTATCACCCAATATAGTGTTAATGGGTGATTGAAATACTCAAGTGCTTGTAGTCCAGGATTGAATGGGGGTCTGCTAGTTGTGTGCTGATAATTCTAACTAGTTATTAAAGCAATACTCTGTCATTCATCGATCCTAATTATTCTGTTGTTCCTTATGCATGCATGTAAATCAAGATATCTAACTACATCAAATCATTTATCTAATATTTAACCATTAAAAGCAAATATATAGACAATAATCATTCCACACAACACATCATGTACTGTGGTTCACCCCCTCGTTGGATATGTCCACAAAGATTTGGCTCTAAGGCTCTTTTATTATGGTTTTTTCATGCATGGCACCGCGCACACTACAAATCTGTTCATACATTCATGAACCAGACCCCACGACCTTTACGAGGCTAACTAGATCGCACCAGGCTCCTTAGCCTGCGATCTAACCCTCAAGGTCTGGTCACTTTTCCCTCCCCTAGCTCAACAACTTACAAAAAGGTATTAGATCACATTTGTGTTACAAACCTGTTACTCTATCTCATGCGAGTAACTCATAACAACCATCAAAGACACCGAACCCCCTCCTAGACCTCCTAGGTGTCTATTTATATCTATTCTTGGATCATCGGCTGTTACATTCTCTTACCAAAACCCTAACCTAATTAGGTCTTCTTGCATGTTGGCATTGCGCGCTTTGTTCCTCTCCATGCATGCTTTCTTCTGCTGCTTTTCTGCTAGTTGTCTTTCTTTCCCTTTTTCTTGCATGCGTGCCTCACATGCTTTTCTGCCAACTGTCTCTCCTCCACATCATTCCTTTTCCCCAAAATGGGCATGTGCCCAACAATGCATTTGGTGAATCATATATCGATGAAAGGATTTTGAATTTTTCTCTCCTTTGAGCCACTGTATTTTATATTTTTTCCTTCAAAATATTTCTTCCTGAGCATGCCTATCTTCCAAGTATTGCTTAATTTATGTTTCTTCTTCTTTTAGTTGATCCAAGCTCCCCCGAGCAATGATTTCATATTGAATTTCCTTCATTTATTTTTCTAAGTCCCTTTGAGCTTGAAAGATGTTTCCAAATAAAATTTTGTTCCAGTCTTTGAGATGTTATTTGAAGTTCTTCAGCTTCCACTGAAAAGATACATCAACATTCCATGGGATATGGCCAGTGCTTCCCACCAATGCTGGAAATTTTCTTGGAAGTTAGGATGAGACAACTATAATTTCTCAAATCTGAATGGATTGTGGTGTCGTATGCTCACAATATCCAACCAGTGTTGAATATGACAGGGATCAAAACTAGTCTCAGAGATGATACTGGATTCCATGAGAAGCCCCTATAGCATCATTTATTTCGATATTAGGAATCTATCCAAGCGACATGCAATATGTTGGGACGTTGATCGCTTGTTACTCTAGGTGAAACCTCCATTGATAACTTCAAGTTCTATTAGACAAAGAGTAGCAAGAAGATTTCTGAACCCCTCACTATCTCCTTCAAGTTGGTGAATACCTCCCCGCTTCTTGTAAAGTGAAAGAATGATGTTGAGGTCACCTCCCAGGATACATATTCTATCATGAATGATTGCAGTGAGACCTTCCAGATTGTTTAAAAAGGAGGATTTTTCAAAATGTGTATATGTCCCATATACATTGGTGATAAATCCCACATTGTCAGAGCTATTGGCAATGTATGGAGCCGATAAGGTCCATTTGGTTTTGAAACATTTATCCAAAATGACTATTGTTTGGTTCCAAAGGATGGATAAGCCTCCCATATATACTCTTGCATCAATACCAATATACTGACCTTGTCTCCAACACCTAGATAAGATATAATTGACATTAGTGCCAACACACTTGGTTTCTTGGAGAAAGAGAACATTTGGAATTTCTGCCATTATAAGATTTTGAAGGAGCCTTTTCTTACTCCTTCCATTTGGACCTCGAATATTCCATGAGATAATATTCATGAGGAAGGTTGAGAGGGGATGGGATGGAAACTCTCAATGATCAGTTGGATCCAACCTGCATTTACCATGAAGTTGCTGACACCGTGTATTAATTGGTGGGTTGATTTTCTTCCACATCTTTTTTCCTCTCTTGACCGCTTGCGAGATTCCTTTGGAGGATCCTTTTGGATTCCTAGTCGAAGAGTATTTCTGGTGATCCAAAAAATCGTTAAAATTCAATTAATTTTTCAGACACATAAGAATCCAACTTGATCTTGAAAGAATAATGATTGTTTGACGAGTTGCATGACACTTGTGAATTTACTTATCTATCCAAAATCACTGCAATGATAAATAACTTGCAATATAACTTAGAAAAATGGAACAACAATAATAAAATCACATACACAAGTTTGTTAACAGAGTTCACCCAACTTGGGCTACATCTCCGGGTCTTCTTCCAATCGAGACCGCTTTATTAATGCTCAAATGCTTGTGTTTTTACAATGACCTTTTTTACTTATTTCTCAAACTCAGAAACAAAGTGCACCATCAAATTCCTATCGAAATTTTGTGAAAAATGAGTATAAACTTCATATACTTTCATCAAGGAACCCTTTGGCACACATTACAATGCAACACTCAAATTCTAGATGCCCCTAGCATGAACTTCGAGACCCATATGCACGTACTTCAATTCCTTGTACTCTATGTGTGTGTCCTCTATCCAAGCACCGATTTAAATAGGGCGTGAGCCCTAACTGTGATCCAGAGCCTTGGGAAAACTTTCAATGTAGTTTGTTGGCATCCCAAATCAATAGCTACCTTTGGTGAAATGCTTACGGAATTGGTATAGTGGAGGGGATGTCACAGGGTCGAGCCCTCAGACCTCTCCTCTGTCGGTGCTTTGTTATAACCACATACTATATTTGGTTGGTGTTGGTTTGTGTTCCAATGGAATATATTTATGAGCTCTCCATGATCGTAGGTTATTGTTACATCACAATATATATACCATGGACCGAGGGCTTATCCCTCATCCATTTTTCCACCGATTCAAACTTAAAACAAACTCAAATAAATTTTATGTCGTATGACTATTAAGTCAAAACCTTTGGCATATTGGTAAGTCGTTAGACTTGTAGTCGCGAGGTTAGGGGTTCAACTTTGGTCGACCCATAAATTTTTAGTAAACCTTAATAAAAAAATTCCAATGGGAGGCTATCACGTGGCAACCTCTCATTGGTCCACCTGTACTTGTATGCCATGTGTCAAAACCTGGTTTGTCCACTTTTGTTATATGATCTCCTTGTCACCTTATCCGTTCAACTGTATGATGTGCCACGTGGAAATCTATGGCGTTGCCACATTAACATCGTACAGTCCTGTAAGGATGTGCCACATGCCACCCTTCTAGTGGTGCCATGTGTCACCCCCTCTGACTTTTTTCTCTTGACCTTGTCTGACTAAAAATTTGACTGGTCCTATATTTTGCATACTAACTTTGTTTGAGGTGATTTTTGCACCATTGGAAAGATATATATAAGCCCTACACAATGAATTTATTTTCGAGAACATTTGAGGCGATAATATTTTGAGCATTTCTAGATCCTCCTAGATCATTCCTCCCCATTGAAATCCTTTTGGACCACCAAAAGTCTTGATTACTCAACAAATAAGTGAGGGTAAATCTCCCTCACCTTTCCGATCCCGATTCACTTTGATTTGCTTGGTTTTACTCCTTTAATACCAACTTAAAGATATTCCATATCACCTCGTTGTGAAGTCCTGATTCTTCTATCAAGAATGACATCTTCTTGTAGTTCGTTTAACTATTCTAGAGAAAAGTCATCAAATGTCGGAACTTGAACACTTTCATATTCATCCATAGCCACAGGAGGTGTTAGCATCATTATTCTTAGGGTAGAGTTAGAGGTTTTTCCATAGTTTTCAGAGTCATGCCTTGGTCTTGGGAAGACCAAGGCATTCCTAAATGAGTCATAGTGAGTGTGTTTTGTTCATGAATTCATTAATCAAATAAAGGGTAATATGCATGTCAATAGAGAGTTAAGTCATAGTTTTGAGTCAAAGGGTGTTGTTTCTATCTCATAATACACCATCAAGGGGCATAAGAGTCCATCATGTTGAAATATCTGTAAAGGTCCTTGTTTTCCTAGTTTAAAATCATGTCACAAAATGGGAAATTATGTGTCAAAGTTGAGTCATAGGTTAGGGATGAAAGTCATGTCAAAAGGTGTCATGGTTCATCATAACAACTAATGAGGTTAGAAAAGGGACAATGATTACACCCCGTGTCATTTGTACCATTGGAAAACTTCATACATATGCACGTTGCTGATTTGGTACACAAACTATTAGAATTGGCTTAGTAGGTCTTGTCATCTATGAACAAGTACTATCTTTTTCAAATTCTCTCCTTATCCACTCACGCATACACAATTTCCACCTTTTGCTTATTTTCATTGCATTCACGACTTGTGCATAAGCCATAATCCCTCAAGCAAGCTTTAAAGTCTTCTACTACGCAAACTCTCTGCAGATTCCCCTTGCTATGCAAACTCTTTGTTGTAGTACTCGCTACGCAAAGACTATTATTGTGTTTTTTGCTACGCATTCCTTGTTCGTAGTATCACTATGTAAAAACCTTTTGAGCCCATTGTTTATGATAGCTTATACCTTGAAATAGTTCACCTCTCATACAAAAAAGGCATGTTAATCTTATTCGAGCAAAC
>ML793558.1:24193-40472 GCA_009831015.1 Picea engelmannii
CCAACTTGTATAGCATGCCCCATGCTCAATATTTAACATCCGATTCTGAAACTTGCACACAAGAAACTACAGTCTGTAATATTTCCAATGGAATTTTTCCCAATTCATTTGGATTCTGTATGAAGAAATTATGACTATCTTACCCGAAACACTTGTTTATTGACTAGCTTCAGGACTGGTCACAAACCCTATCTTCCACAGAGCATATCTCCATAATTATAGCAAATCAAGAGATGAAATTTTTAACAAAGGTACCTTGATATGTATTCTCAATACCATAGTGATTTCACCATCTAAATCATTCTAGAAAAAAAATTATAGCAAAAATGGTAAGATGACCTGAAAATAACATACCTTAGAACACATCACCAAAAGACTTCATCCTCCCTTGAAATCCGGCCTTCTTTTACTTCTTATTTCCTCTGAAATTCAACTTGTATAAAAATGAATGTATAATGATGTTTATTTATACCATTTKTGTCACTTCATTTTAACATTAGGGCCGACCTGACACTTTCTTATTTTGTAATTCTTTTCTTTAATTATCTTCAGGGCCTACATGTACTTCCTTCTTCAATTCACTTTTTCATCTTCAAAAATTCATTTCTCCTCAACCATGAGGATCCACGTGATGTGCCACATACCACCGGAAACAACATGATGTATACTATCCATTCATGGGTGTTGTATATTCATGTGCATTGTCCTTCATGTCCAAATACCTTTATCAATCTTGCAATCCAAAACCCATGACTAGGGTTAACATCAATGACAACAACCAATCTTCCAACATAGACTACTTCACGAAGTGGGTCGAAGCTATGTCAATGTTTAAAGATTATGGAGAGACTATAGCTCTCTTTTTATTCAACTAGATAATAGCAAGGTTTGGCATCCCAAGAGAGATTGTCACTGACCATGGCAGTCACTTTCAGAACTAGATGATGACTGAATTAACATCAAAGCTTGGGTTACAGAAAGAACATGTGTCACCCTAATAACCCCAAGAAAATGGTCAGGTAGAAGCTATAAATAAATATATTAAGACCATCCTATAGCAAACAATCAACTCAGCCAAGTCAAATTGGCATTTGATGTTATACTCGACATTATGGGCTTACCGAACGTTTGTTAAGACTGCAACCGGTTTCTCACCTTTTCAACTCATTTACGGGATAGAAGCAGTCTTGCCTATAGAATGTCAGATCTCATCCATAAAATTGGCAGTACAATTATTTCCAGACACTTTTTCCACTTGAAGAACAGTTATTATACCTTGAGTGGCTCAATGAAAAGCGTCGTGATACGGCCTTGGCCAATAAGGCTCACAAACAAAAAGTCAAGTGCCAGTATGATTGGTCTGTTTGTCCTCGGATTTTCTCTAAAGGTGAACTTATCCTGGTCTATGACCAAGACAAGGACCACTTGGGGGCAGGAAAATTCAAACCCATGTGGTTCATACCTTTCATCATAAAAGAGGTCCTAAAAAAGGGCGCTTATTGTCTGGTTGACTTTGAGGGAAATGCTTTGGCATAGCCTAGAAATGGGCTCTACCTCAAGAAGTATTACTCATAGGTGGGTCACCTTGGGTAACTTTTTGTAACATATGTATAGTCTTTGTCCTATTACTTTCTAGTTTATTTTGGTATTATGGACGTGTCATTTTTGATGTTATATTTTGTCTCTATGGTAGATGTCAAGTGAATTAGAGGTGTTCATTGGGTACGCAAATGGTCCTAGTTGGCACACTCGGAGGATTGCCTCCGCAACTTGGGTAATTTTTACACCTCGAGGTTGGTTATTATCTTCCAGAGGTATATGCTTAGGGGACACCACAAACAATGTCGCCGAGTATAGTGCAGTTATTGAGTTGCTTTGTGATGCCCTGTCATTTGGTATCTCTCATCTCCGGGTCTATTTAGATGCTCGGTTGGTTGTGTCTCAGTTAAATAGAGTCTACCATGTTCATGATCCAACTTTACACCAATGATTCCTTAGGGTACGTCTCTTAGAATGAAGCTTTGATTATATTACCTGTTTTCATGTTCCTAGGAGATTAAACCAAGTTATAGATACTCTAGCTAATCAAATTTTAGACTGGCATCTCACACACATATAAAAAGACATACACATAAACATGTAAATACATTTTTAAAGGAAAGTATGATCCATAAGACACAAAAATACATAAAAATACATATATAATATCATAATCATCAGAGTACATAGGTGGACGTAGGTGCCTCAAAAAATATGACCAGTAATGAGTCATGGGGCTTATGCCCTCAAAATATATATATAGGTGGAGCTATCAAAGTCTAGACTAACTAAGGTCAGGGCCTATGGGCCTTGTTGTAATAATAAACAGTGTTTGCCAAACGTCTAAACAGTCAGACCCATGTCCATGGTTCCCCCACTACATGAGGCTACATGGATGGTGGCAGATCCTCAATCTCTTCCATAGGGATGGTGTGCGTGAGTGAGGTAAACTTTTGCTCAACTTGTCTCAAAACCCTCTCAGCCTCATCACCTAGAAGCTCTCCTGCTACTGTTGGTCCCCCTGCGACGGTCGGTGTGACCCCTGGCCAAGGACGACACCTGTTCCTCGCATAATCTGCAGGTCATGAGGACCCCACGTATGCACACAATAGACACGTATCTATCAAATACTCTGGTATAAAAAAATGATATATAAAAAAAACAACATAAAAATTATATATGTTTCAAAAAAAGAAAAAATGATGAAAACCTACCCATCTCGCCTCGCTCCTCGCCTGGAGGTACAGGGATCTTATGATCTCTCAAGAAATCAATCCCAGCATAAGGATAATCCTCTATGGATAGGATCTACTGCAAAAACCAAGCAAAGAAGTCATCGTCAAAGGACTCATTTGTCCTTCCACCACCCTATCATGATAGCAACACTTCCCATCTGCAAACCACAGGAAGAGAGGCCTGATGTCCTCATACCACCACTCGAGGACTGAAACTAGGAACTATTTCAAAGAAGAAAGAGCATAGAATCATCCTGAACCCGAAGTTCCTTTGCGTTTGCAACCGGCAATCTGTTAGCTTCCTCTTCATACAATCCAGCAATGTAGTGCTCCAATCAAATATCTGTGCATTTAATCACTGGACTACACAATTCATCTGTGCACAGGATGCCTGATGTAGAGCCGCAGAACCAATCATCCACCCAATAAGCAACACAATCGCCTGCAGTGATAAATCAATGATCCTGCTTATTGGCACCTGCGAGCTTGATTGGTCTATACCAGCCTCACAATAAAGTCCTATCAATTCCGATATATTATGAGGCCCTGAAGAAATATCCAAAAATTGATTGGTTCCCCTCTCCTGGAGAGGCTAATCAAAAAGTATATATCCTCTGTAGTAGGCACCAGTGAATGCACCTCTAACATAAAAGATTCTGCGTCAGGGTGCCAATATTCAACCAAGGCATTCAGTAGCCTAGGTTGTGCTCTCATGAAAGGACACAGAAAAAACTTGAGCAAGACACATTGCATTAACACTGCCATAGTGTTAGGGTCTTCCCCAACTAGTGTGCTGATATCTTCATTCTCTCATTCTCTCCACTGCACATACATCCTACACATGGGAAAATTTTCAGAGGGTTAGGCCTTTATTTTTAAACCTTTTTGCACTCATGGGAGGGTCCACGTGGGCTGTTGTGATTACAGTCGTGTGTACACATTCTCTGACATCAGACAGAGCGAGTGTACATGTGGGTTGTCATGGGACAGCCTGCGTGGACCTAGGGATGACCTTTTAAAGGTCAATGCCCGCCCAAGAAACCAAATTAAATGCTTAAATAAAGAGTTAAAAAGAAAAAGGAGGTAGTTTGTACTTACTTGGTCCAGATGGATGGTCGTTTTGTCCACTATAACTCTCGAAATCACTACTTTTATCAAAGGGGGTTTTTTTCTCCAGAGTCAATTTCCAAATTAGCAATGGTGATAATGAGCTACTAGCTTCTATTTATAGACTTTTGGGCCCTTTTTTGTCACTTTTTTGGCCCCCCTTATCATTTTCTTTGAATTGAAAACCATTTAGAGTGATTCAGGAGTTGCTTTGGAAGGTTACGCTTGGGTATCAAGACATTTTTTTGGATTTTTGGGTCACTTTTGATGGTCCATGGGGAAAAATCTCAGATGGTCAACTTGAGCATATAGGTTAGGTTTCCACCCCTACTTTTGTATCTCGTTGTCTCTATCCCTTTGCCATAGGATTGATCCCATCAGGTTGTGACACAGAACCATCATTGCTACTTTAGAAGTGTCATGATTTTGGAGGTAGAGCTTACCAGAACATGGATTCCCTAGGTAGATCCCAGTTCCATTATGGTGTCCATGTTGTCACTAATGACTATAGGCTCGGGAGTTCTTTTAGTTTTTCCTGATTATGTGTTTTGAGCCTCATTTTCATGACTCTTTATCACTCTTGACCTCAACCACAGGACTCCTAAAACATAATGGGTCTTCTTTTAAGCCCTTTTCAGACCCTCTAAACATGAAAAGACTGTCGAGCAATCTTGTGGCCCTTCACGCTCGTTAAACTGAAATTTTAAGTCATGTCTATCCGGCGGTAGTTTACCCCTTTTTCGATCTGGACGGTCAACTGTACGAACAAAGGTATACTCTTAGGAACTTCAGTGCTCTAGAAGAGTACTCTCAGGTATAAATTTAACCCTTTTTCGGGCATGAGGGACTAAATTTACGAAAAATAAACCCCCACAGAGTCCATAGTTAAGCTCTTTTCAGACTCCCTAAAATTGAAAAGATTTTCGAGTGACCTTATTCTTTCACACTCGTTAAAATGGTCCAGAAAAACATTTCTGACGAAATCCATAGTTAAGCTTTTTTCAGACTCCTTAAAAATGAAAAAATGGTCGAGTGATCTTGTCTTTATCACACTCGTTAAATGGTTTTAAATAGACGTCTTTTCGGTGCTAGTTTACCCCTTTTTCGAACCGACTAGACTACCTTTGAAAAAGGTACCCCAGTGGAGTCTCCTTTTACATTTTTCAGACTCTCTAAATATGAAAAACCACCGAGCTTACCTTCTCTGGGCTCATAAAACTTACATCGAAGGATGTTACCATTGTGTGTCTTACTAATCCCATTTTCATACCTGCGTCTCTAGTCTAATGTCAGCTCCATGTTTCTCTCAACTAAACCATCTGAAGCATGCCTTATACGCAATCCCTGTAGCACTTTGCCTCTGCGTCCTGACACCTTTGGCCCCAGGAGGGATCTTTCCCGAGTGTCCTTACTTTGAACATCAGTTTTGTCCTTGCGCCTCGAACTTGTATGTTTACAACACTCATTCCTCCTTTGTAACGTAGCATTCTTTTATTCTTTTTCAAGATTTTCAACATTATTGAAAAAGACAAAAAAATCAAATGTACCCCAAAAAGAGGAAGGGAAAAGTATTTTCTTTTTATTTAGCAGCACAATGTGTTGCCCTTGGACAAAGCACATCCTTCCATTTTTTTGTCAAGCTCTGGGATTTAATACGACCTTAGGAAGTTGTTCTCACTACATAGAGTTGTGTCCTCCCCCATTTAGTTATTCTTCCAAACATATGGAGAGTTTGCATTGCCTCTTGCATCATGAACTTATGTCAAATACCATGTTGCCTGAGTCTCATCAGTTGTCGTGTTATTATCCAAGGGAATTTTTTACCAAGCCTGAGTCAGCCTCTCTATAGTTTGTATCTTTCCATCATGCCTCGCCATCCCAAAAGTCCAATCAAGTCTTTGTTCGAGATCAATGAAGCCTTCAGTCTAATGATCAAGATTCTCTAGTCCATGACCGATGAGACATCAAATACCTTTGGGTAGTGAATTCATACACTCATATTACACTCCTACCCGAGTTTTGAAGATTTTGAAGTTATTTCTCGAGCTCTGAAGACCTCATCTCCAGCCATCGGGCCTTATCAGCTTCTAGAAGATGGATACTCTACATGTATATATTTTTTATTTTGAGATGTAGCTCCACTATGTATTGCTCATGGCTACACTTTATATAGTTATATGACATTGATCTACAGTGTATTTGATTGGTAGCCATGATTTTATTTCATCCATAGCATGGGTATTCCCGCCTCAGTGAGACAATTATTATTTTGCAGAAGGCACCTCTCGATTTCTGGTCCCTGGGCTCACTTGTTTGGAATGTTGGTGAAGATTGTTAATGTATTTCAGCCATTATATTATCTTATAACCTCACACATTAGGGGGCATATATTATAACCCTAATTTTCACCAGACATGCTTACCTGGCATCAGGCCATCTCAGATTCCTTATTTTCCAAAACACTACTGAACAACTCTTTTTAAAAACCCATTTTATAAAGGCCCACGCGCCATGATCCATTACTGCACATCTGTACACACTAGCTACCCCAAGACAGCCCACGTGTACCTACAAAAGCATGAAAAAAGGAAAGTTGTTGACGGAACACACAGCTTTGGGTAAGTTAACTAAACCTTTCGGCCATGCATGATCGGTCACTCGACCAAATACCTAGCTTCTTCTAGCCTATAAAAGAAGGGTTAGGGGTCCCATTTGAAAGGAGGAGAATCATAGTAAAGAAACTATACCTGATTAAGAATTCCCTTTGTCCAAACCTTTAGCCATCCTTTTGCAAAGAGAAGTATAGAGAAAAGTAGTTGGAAGATAGTGAAAGAAGAGCCCAGGACCAGGATCGAGGAGTAGTAGCCGACTTTGTCATTTTAAGGTATCATTGTGAAGTTAATAAAAGAATTGCTTTTCCCATCCCGCCATATGAGATTGTCATTATTGGAATATTGATTATATGATTGATTAAATCTCTAACTCGTTAGTTCATAGATCAAATGCATGTGGAGTTCTTTGTTTGTCTTTAATGAATGCAGGTCATCATTGGGAGGAGAGTTGCAGTCAAAGAACGACCAAGCGTGAAAAGGGATCGACATCAAACACAAAAAATAAGGTACTTCAACTTAATCTCTTGAGCCTTGTATTTACATATGAGTAATGGGGGTCTAGGCATGGGATGATGGTAAAAAGTAAGAATCTTTAGGTCATTTCTTCATGCACGATAAAACCCTTAGTGCTAGTCCGTAGGAGGGATTTCCCACCCACAACAATATCTTCTCTCTTGAACCTGAGGCACTCCCTACTCCCCCATGGTTCCTAGATATCTTATATGAGGATTTTCCCCCAATTCTCTGATTCATTTCCCCATGGAAATTTTACACCCGACTACCATTTTCAACCCATAGTATCTTGATATTTGGTTTATGTCAAGCAAACCATCAACACCCCCTTGCGTCACCCCCCCCTACCTCTTCACCACCAGAAGACAACCACACAGCGACAGTCAATAATGTTACTCTCTTGGATCCCCTGTATTCTCAATAGTTCCACTGCAACGAAGACATCCTCAAAGAATTAACTACCCCCGATTTCCCATGAGACCCGCTCCATCACAGAGCGCTCTTTCTTTCATAAGAAGCCTTTTCACCTCCTAATCAAAATTCCATATACGCAATCAAAACCAAATAATTTCTCTCATCACGGAATATAGATTGGTTCAATAACCCTATCCCTTCCCCTGACACTTTTGAAGAAGGCAACATGGCCAACATTTCCCCCACCGTCAAAATCGATATTTCCATCACACCTGGAATCATAGAGGAAATCACCATAGGCACTGCATGCTCTCCTAAAGAACTCATAGATTACAAAGCTCTCTTCTAGGAATACTGAGACATGTTTTCCTAGTCATACACAGAGATTCCTATCCTTGACCCCTCTATTGTCGAACATCATATAAACACATGGCATGGTATCACACATGTACAAAAAAAGAAGCGTCCACTACACCCATCCAAAGCGGTATCCATAAAATCCAAAATTGACAAATTACGCATCGCAGGGTTCATATACCCCATCGCATATACGTCATCGGTCTCCAACCCCGTCCCTGTTAACAAAAGCAAGGCATTATTCACGTCTGTACTGATTTTTGTGACCTCAATCATGCCTGTCCCAAAGAAAATTTTCCAAAACCCTTTATCGACCAAATTATCGATGATTGTGCAAGCCACGAGGCTTTGTCCTTCATGGACGGTTTCTCTGGCTACAATCAAATTCATATTCCCCCAGCCGATCAATACAAAACCGCATTCACTACTCCCTGGGGTACTTTCACATATCGCATCATTCATTTTGGCCTCAAGAACATCAGTGCCACTTTTCAATGGGCCATGACATACATTTTTCATGATCTATCCCATATCAACCTCATATACTTGGACAACCTCATCACTAGATCCAAGAAACACACTCAACATCTTGATGATTTATGGATCATTTTCCAAAGGTGTCATTAGTACAATATCCGCTTGAACCCCCTCAAGTGCGTATTCTGCGTCACCGTTGGACGCCTCCTTGGGTTCATCATCTCCCAATGTGGCATCACTGTGGACCCCCTTAAGGTCCAATCCATCACATAAATTCCCTCCCCTCAGAATTTATGCCAGTTGCAAAGCTTATAAGGCAAAGATAACTTTTTTCGTCACTTTGTCCCCAATTACGCCACTCGTGCACACAGTTTCCTTCACCTCTTATGTCACGATATCCCATTCCAATGGGATGAACATGCCCAACACACTTTTGATGATCTCAAAGAAACACTCTCCAATGCCCCGTTGATTAGCCCACCCGACTATGACTGTGACTATATCCTCTACTTATCAACCCTAATCGTCTCAATAGCAGGAGTTCTCGTCCAATTAGGAGATGATGACCATGAGCATGTAATTTACTACATTAGTAAAAATATTTCAGGGCCACCTTTGAAATACAATCAAGAATATAAATTCACCCTTGTATTTTTTCTCGTAGTCCAGAAACTATGCCATTACATTCTACTTCGAACTACCAAAGTTGTAGCAGAGTCCAACCCTATGCAATACTTGCTCATTCGTTGGCAAATTAATGGCAAATTTTCTCGGTGGATCGTTATCCTTCAAGAGTACGACCTCAAATTTTAAACACCCAAGAGAAAGAAAGCCCTCGTCCTTGATGAGCTCATTACAGTATTTACCTTCGATACTACCAGTTCTCCCATCGATACCGACTTCCTCGACGAACATATCTTTTATATCCACTCGGATGATCCTTGGTACAGCGATCTCCTCGTCTACCTTCGAACACAGAAGTTCAGAAACCATCTATCCCAGGACGATCGTCGACGTATTCACCACCAGGCCCCCTGCTACCTCCTTATCAGTGATATCTTATATCGACGTGGGGTCGACACCATCCTTCGTCGATGTTTGACCCTCGACGAAGCCGATAGACTCTTGAATGACTGCCACAGTGGCGCCTATGGTGGCCACCTCTTAGGGATGTCTACCACCCAGAATATCATTCGAGCAGTCTAATTTTGGCCCAAATTGTTTCACGATTGCATCCATGTTGTGAAGCGATGTGACAAATGTCAGCTATATGCCAACAAAGCACGAGCACCACCTGCTCTTTTACACCTAGTCATTATTGTCGACCCCTTTCGCAAATGGGGCATAGACTTCAAGACTTGCAACCCTCCATATAGAAATGGAAACAAATACATCGTCGTGGCAATTGATTACTTCACCAAGTGGGTTGAAGCCATCACTACCTTCAACAACACCGTTGACACTGCAACACATTTTTTCTTTAACCACGTCATCTCCCGCTTTGGAGTCCCACTATAGTTAGTCTCCAATCATGGGAAACACTTCGAGAATGATATTTTCATCAAAATATCCTTCAGGTTAGGATTCTCCCATGATTTCTCCTCCCCATACTACCCTCAGTCCAATGGAAAGATAGAGGTGGTCAACAAGGTCCTCAAAACCATGTTGCAACGCACAGTTAACAAACATAAGACCAATTGGCCTCATATGTTGTTTTCCGCACTGTGGGCTTATCACACAGCATTTAAAACTGCCACTAGATTTACACCATTTCATCTTGTTCATGGGGTCGAGGCCACTCTCCCCATCGAATGTGAAATTCCCACCTTACACACCGCTATTGAGATATTACCTGACATTGCTCCAATGGAACAGCATTTTCTGAACTTAGAATCATTGAATGAAGATCGTCGATCTTCATTACAGAACAATGAAGCAGCTGAAAAATGATCGAAGGCCACCTTCGATCGACATGTCAACCTTCTCTCATTCAACGAAGGCGACCTCATCCTTGCTTACGATATCGTCCATGATACCCTCAGCCATGGAAAATTTGAGTCATTATGGCATGGACCTTACATCATCCAGCATTGCCTCACCAAAGGCGCATACATCCTAGACTCTCCCGAAGGTCACCCTCTCAAAGAACCCATCAATGGCTTGTACTTAAATAAATTTTACGCCTGAGCGTAGTGCTTCTACACTAGGATTTTTCTTTTTTGTACACATTTCGTAGAGTTTTTATTCTTATTCCTTCCCCTCCATGCCTTATGTCTAATCTATCATTTTTTTTATTGACATATGCCACCTCCATTGGCCTACCACATTGGTTACATCGATGGATCTAGCCGATGGACACATAATCTTGCATCGGCCGCTTGGTCCCTCTATACCCCCTCACATGAACTGCTCCACTCCAACAGCATATGTTTGGGCTCAACAACCAACAACCAAGCCAAATACATAGCCATCATTAGTCTCCTTGCTGAAGCCAATCACTGTCATATTCGTCACCTTGGCGTCTTACTCGATTCTCAGCTCATGGTCCTTCAGCTCAACAATGTGTACCATGTCTGTGATCCTTACCTCTTATGCAAATACCTACACGTTAGAATTTTATCTTGACATTTTGATTCAATCACATTTACACATATTCCATGATAATTCAATCAAATAGTAGATAATATGGCTAACCTAGTGTTGGATTGGCATTTATCACATCAAGATACCATTACACATACATAAATCATCAAAGAGTTTGTCACAGCATATAGATTAGACGTCATAAAAAGAATTAAAAATCATCATCATGTGAACATCATATAGATNCAAAATGTATATTCATATATATATATATATATATATATATATATATATATATATATATATATATATATCGGTCAATATGCCATCAATATTTAGAAAACATAGTACAACATGTCCAACAGTCGTAGGCAAGTGAACCACATCACCCCTATAAGTACAAAATCAGTGTCACAGCACCATATACAAAATGGGCTCGTAAGCCTCTATAAATACAATAATACATATACTAAAGGCCCTTATGGCACTTCTAGGGCCCCACCACCTAGTCCTCTCTCTAGGGGAGGTGTCCCACCAGCTAGGGGTCCCTCAGGTCCTGGGGGAAGCCACCAAGTCATAGTCACCCCCACTATAGTTTCTCTATGGATCAGGGTCTACAACTCCGTTGGAAGGGCCACACACTGCTCCAAGACTCCCTCATCTTGGATCCGCATCCACATGCCCTCATGCACTCCCTGTAGTATCGCCTCCAATCAGCGGTGAAAATCCTTGAACTCTCCCCCGACCCCCGCCAGAGGAGCATGTGAAGGCCCTGCACTAGGGTCATCAAATCGACGTCTTCAGCCTGCTCTCTCATCATCAACTGTCCTCGCACCAACCTCATCCCACCGTCGTCTCTCCCCTGCCTGTGGCTCCCCCCGTGGTGGTCTCATGGGCCCCTGACAAGCTAGCACTCTGACCATATTAATATCCCACCTGCAAGGTCCCACATCTACACACACAATACACAAATGATAGCATCAGCATCCATCCATACATAAAACATACGATATACTATCTGAAAATCAAACCATCAAATAAATTGACATACCTCTACGGTCGAACACCTCTCTGGGGGGTAGCACCATATCTAGGTCCTCCCTGAAGTCCACCCCACTATACAGGTATCAGAGTATAATCTATGGCATCTGATGCCACACCCATGCAGGCTCGGCTATAAATTAATGGCCACCCTACCTACCCCCATGCCGAACCAAAATCATTTCCCACCACCTCAATCGCGGCTCTCGCACACCCAATGCATCCAAAAAAACTCTCGGGCGCAACATAGGCACCCTCTCCAAAAACCAAGCCACAAAAATAGACCCAAAGGCAAAGTCCCCTGAGTCCACAGCTCAACACCTGTTGAGTTTGCCCACCATCTTGGTATGCATCATCAACCCCCAGGAAAAGTGCTCACCACTTAGTGCCCTCTGCATGATCCTTAGCTGACCACCATTGATCTGTTGAGTAGCGAGAGATCCATACACCCTCACAATCATCGATGTAATGCAATGATGCACAAGGGAATCCATCGCCCCAATCCAAACCATGGATCTAGACATAAATTCCTCTCCCGAACAATAGGTCCAGGCTATGACAGCCAATTGTCCATCCTCGGGTAACACGGGCTCAGCCAGTAGTTGGGTTCCCCAAAAAGGGAGTCTAGTCAAAAAATACACATCCTCTATAGCAGAGAATGCAAGATGCTCACCTCGCACAATGAAGCACTGCAGATCATGGCTCCACATCGAGATGAGGAACTGCAGTAGGTACTTCTGTGCCTGCACCAGTGAACACTCAAAAAACTTTAGCAACCCAAAGGCTACCAAAGGGCCTCATACAATCGGCTCCTCATCTCTCACCGCCTCTCTCAGGCGTTCCCAATCCCTCTCTCTCCAGTGGACTACCATCATCAACTAGTCACCTGCATCCACACATACAAGTAATTGATCAGACATCACAATCCATAAAAAGACCAAAATCTCCAAAAAAGATATGTTTTTACACCCCTCATCTTTGCCTCAAGGGCACGTCTATTTTCACCATAGGCGTGCACATATGAACACATGTTCATCCCATAGTAGTGCATGCATGCGTAATTTTCAGTGATACAGGGGCACATGCATGTGCCCCTATCACACACATACGTACATCCCATCGCACCTGTTCACTACACAGTTGTGCACACATGTACAACTGTCATGAACACAGTTGTGCATGCATGCACAGTTGTGCTTTGAATAGGTGTGCATCCAATGCATGCTTGTTTTCCCCATTTGGGATCCTCCCATGTGCGGTTGTCCCGATTACAGTCGTGCACTCACGCATGTGAATCATTTGATTGCCCACGCACAGGGTGGCCCGCCCTCATAAAATCCCTCTATACAGCCATCCGTACAGCCCTGCCCAAAAAAGAAATCATAATTACTATGCAGGAGGATATGACCACTAACCTGGCACTCGTTGATCCTGAATCGGCTAGATCGATCTCCCAAAATCTCCAAATCTCCTCTAAAATATCTAATCCACTCAATAAGATAGAAGGTACAAATGAGGTGGCATTCTGGGCCCTACAGCTATATATAGTCCCTTTTCCAAACTTCCAGGATCAATTACAGGATCTCTGGTCATCCGTTTTTGGATCTGTCTTCATCCATGGGATCAGGATCTCTCCCCCTACATAGTCACATGGCCCAGGTCACCATCGATCCTCATCCTTGGAGGACACATTTTTTATCACATCCTGCCCAGGTACGCATGCTTATATTCACAATTCTCGAATAATTGTTATATGTTCTTTATCTTTAGATATTGTTCACATCGGGTATTCGATTTTTATGTGTGCAGGTACTTGTTCATCATACATCAACACAAATCCTTCAGGTATATCATCAACACTGGCATGTAATCATTCCCTTTGAATATCAACTGCATCTCCCAGTCACACCCTCCAATATTTGCCTCTAGGGTCCCCCCCATCCAGCTCTGTAGTACTCACACCTCCACTGTATTTTTAGTACTGTCAACAAGTAGCACTCTCTCCCACATGAGTTATCCCAATTATATTCCACTCTGGCACTTTGACACTCATGCTATTTTTACCCCCTAGGATTGGGAGTCCCAATAGTCTTCGCATTCCCGAGAATCAGCCGCATGCTCTTTCTCCTCAGTTTTCTAGCTTCCCCACAATGGAATGTCGGGTACCCTCATTACAATTCCCATTTGGCTATGCCTCCATAGTATCATTAACACTCCATTTCACCCACCCTCATTTTTCCCATCTACAGATTCTCCTCCATTCATTTCCCTAATACAGAAACCCAACTACAGGGCCCCCACCCTCCACCTATTTTCCAAGCAACTTGTGCCCTCACCATCCAAGCCATCTTGCACTGGGGCACCCATTTCTGTATCTGCACAGTTATCCCAAATTATTCTTTATTCCTTTGGTAATTGTACAAAACCTTTGTTTCCGGCATTTACATGGCTTTCTATTGTCACCTTTAACGACCCTCCTTTTCCGGCAAAGCAACCCCTGTCACCCTTGGTTGGGGAATTTTTCGCCTCCTACCCTTGTTGACATCATCCATAAACCCTAAGTATCTTGAAGTTCATACACCTATGATCTCTACGTTTGTCCATCTTTTCACGCCTCTGGCACAATTTACCCAAGCCTAGTCGTCCCCCTGATGCTAGATTCAGTTTCACAGGTTGTTGCCACTCATTCTTTACATATATCCCCAACCAAGCGCAGTATTGAGTCTCACCACTTCTTGACTTCATCCATGTTTCTCATCAATTCTTTATCTTCTCCAGTAGATTTCATGAATCCCTTCGCTTGTTGGAGTCATGTCTCCCTTTCTGTCTACATCAGCACAGTTCCTAGAAGGGCGACAGTATCTTGACTCTCATTACCTCCACAATGAGGAGTCTCAGACAGCACAGAGAGAATCATCATTGCTCTCTTCTTTTGTTGACCCCCATGACATTCGACTTCAACACTTTCTCATGTTGTGGTGGGTCTTACTTTGTGACTATTTCAGTTTTTTTTATATTTTTCGAAGACCTCTGAAAATTGTTGGGCCATCAAAGCCTACGACTCCTCGACACTTCTCATAGGTGTCATCGCCTCTTTTCAAAGTTTGTTCACCATAAAAATTGTCCTCTTCCATTATCAACTCGCCCCCAAGGGCACTGCAGTCATCTACACCAACACACAATTTCAGTCACTATCTCATACATTTTCTAAGTTACATGACACGAGCATGGGGCATGCATACCTCGTTTGTACATAGTTTTATTTATTTTTCCACACCTTGTGAAGGGTTTGGATCCTATAGGTTCCCCTCACCCTCCAATGGGTCTCTCTTGCAACTCCCCTCAACACTCTTTCTTACAAAAGTACTCTCAATAGAAGAAACATTGATATATTTCGGCTATACGTATGCTCCTAACCTCATACATCAGGGGGCATCTATTATCAATGAAATGTCATCCGCAAATTGTTACAAGAATCCAGCATCTCCAAACACCTATTAGTTCATCCATGTCACAAAAAATGCATTTCCAAAGGGCCCAAAACTATACAACCAGTTATAAAATCAGCATGTGCTTAGAATGCAAAGGAAGCACACGCACATGCGCTAGTCAAAAATTCTAGAAAAGCGCACATGCGCCCGATGCGTGATTGTGGACACAAAAATCCACACACAATTCAGAACGACGCATTAATGATTCTGGTCGACCTCCCACCCAATTCTGATTCATCTCCCAAGTCGATTTGACCCCTAAATCCTAGATGAATCTGAGTGGGGGACTGGTCAAAGACCTAGAGGTTCCCTAAAATAACCCTTGTTCACACTAAAGACCGGTTGGATAAATCCTCAAAGATTTGCTATAAAAAGAGGCCATGGGTGTACTATATGTCCAAGAATCTATTTGTATTTTTATGCTACCTCTATTCTCTTGCAAGGAACCTCTTTCCTCATTGGAGCATATAAGCATCATTTCATTGGGCCATTCACATCACCTCTTGAGTGAGTGAGCTTTGGATTTCTTCACCATTTCCTTTTAGTTTGTTACTTGTAATAAAAGCTCAATCATTGGGGGTTCAAAATCCCTCCCTTGGAGGAAAAGGGGACCCATAAGCCTCCCTTTCTCTTTGGTGTTTTCCCACTAATACCGTCTATCCATTGGTGGCATGAATATCGGTCTTTCTTTTGTTTTATTTCCCTTATGCACATTAGTTTAGTTTATTTATTTTTTATTAGATTAGTTATTTAATTGCTTATTGTGCTTGATGTTTCTAACTCTTGTACTCATGTTTTTCATGTCTAGATAAACCAACTGGACTTGTAAGTGTCCCTCTTTTGATCATTTAGGTGATGAAAGGGATACAACATTCTTTACCTCACATGTGGTTTCCTCGTGGTGTTCCTC
>ML793558.1:67628-132250 GCA_009831015.1 Picea engelmannii
ACATCCATGGGAATGACATCACATAGGACCTTATCCTTATATTCACCCATCTTGAAATCAACTAAACATTGTTTAGTGACACTCACCTAATGTCCCTTCTATAGCCAGGATACTTTGTATGGACTCGGGTGATCAGTCATCTCCAGCTATAATTTCTCCACCATCTCGGTCGAAACGAGATTTTCGATGCTTCCACTATCCACAATGACCTTGCACTTCCAGCCCTTGGTCTTGCATGTGGTCCTGAACAATCTAGTCCTCTGAGTTGCGTCCTCCACCTCTTTCTCGGGTGTTAAGAGAACTTTATGCACCATCAGCGACCTTCCTGCTTCAGTGTCTTCATTCTCAACATCATGCCTGTGTGCCTCAGTGATGTGAGCTTCTCCTCTGTCCATTTTCCTTTATGGACAATCAACTGCCTTGTGTCCATCCTTCCCACACGTAAAACATGTGATGACTCCACCTCGGCCTCTTCCTCTTCCTCTGGTACAAGGAAAATTATTCGCGTCAGCATATCCACCACCCTGCTCTGTATGTTGTCTCCTCGGCTTAGCATATTGTTGTCTTTGCTGTGAGGTTCCCCTTCTCTCAATATTACCCTGAGGTTTCTTCCATTCCTCCTTGGGCTTCTGATATTTCTCTTGGGCAACTGCCTTGCCTCTGGGCTGAATTTTTCCTCGCCCTCACTGACCTTGCTTACAGCTCAGCTTCTCCTCGGCTTTTAGAGCCATCTGGTAAGCATCCTCAACCTTCCTAATGGTTTTCATGCTTAATTCATCCTGAATTTCATATCTCAACCCATTCAGATATCTTGCCACCTTCTCATCATCGTTCTCCCAATGACCTGCTCTGATATTGAGCTTGTAAAACTCCTCGGTGTACTCTTTCACCGTCATCAACTTCTGCCTCAGGTTCTGCATTCACCTGAATAGTGTGATTTGATAATCCCTTGGGATGAACTTCGCTTTCATCTTAGCAATCATTCTGTCCCAGCTTTTAATCTTATGTTTTCCTTTGGAACGTCTATCTGCCTGTAGCTCATCCCACCACAATGTTGTATGTCCCTTCAACTTGGTAACAGCGTGCCTAACCTTTTTATCCTCTTCGATATCCTCATAATCGAAGTAGGTGTCAAGAGCTCTGATCCAGTCCAGCAACTCTTCTGCATCCAGGCTTCCTTCATAAGCTGGAATATCCATTTTGGTCTTGGAACTCATCTTGGCGATAGATTTTATCAATTGCTCAATTGATGCATCTTCTGTTGTGACCTCTCCTTGTGGTACAGCTTCAACTTCGCCTTCTAAGTCACTTAGAACTCCAGTATTTGTTGTGCGTCTCTGCGCTATCTCCATCTCCTCAAGCCTTGCTCGGAGATCTCTCATCTGTCACTCCATTTCTGGATTTCCTACCGGCCTACCTCTTCTTCTCACCTCCCTATCTTCAGGATCTGGTGATTGTCTTTCTCTCCTTAGCGGCATGATGTCTTCTCTTCTCTGCTACAGAAAGCAAAGAAATTCTGAGCTCTGATACCACTTGGTGCAGCTCTGCCCCTCGTAGGCAAACCGCTTCCACTAGGACCTTCTACTTCTCGGGCCCAAAGATTTAAATACTCTTCAACCCCCTGTCAGGAGTCCTCAATACCCACAGAACTCTCCCTCCTAGCAATCTCCCCTTTACCTTGTCGGGAAATCAGGTTTCTCATTATCGCGAAACCTGTGGGCACGGTTCTCGTGCTAACCAAAACCCTAAAACCCAATGGGTCTAAATGTTAACGCTTTTGTTCCTATCGGGGATTTTCCCTATCGATAAATTGGTACACGTGATGTTGCGGTTCACTTGCACCATAAATCTCCAAACCCCGAACTATGATACGCACGTGCACTCTCTCCTTGCCACGTCACCTTTTCTCCTCTCTCTTCTATCGAGAATCGCGTGATCGCAATTTCAACTCCAACATTTCCTTGGCATGGGAATATCCCGAATGCTGAACCCTGATTTCTCCAGATTGCAGACATGTGTCTAGTTCAGGATCCACGGTCCTAATCTCTTCAGGAAATCGCAAATTGCGATTTCGGTTTTCAAAAGTCCCACGACCACGGAACCTTCGATATCCCAATGAGCTGAAGTTTCGATGGATCTTGGACTCCTCCTGCGCCTAAGGGCTAAATCCCATGCAACTTCTCCAAGATCTGGCGGCTGTCGGGACTTCACTAATCTCCCTCGTGAATCCTGGTCATCGATTCCTCCTCCTTGAGGAATTCTTTCGCTCTAA
Organism: Picea engelmannii; assembly: GCA_009831015.1. Classification (NCBI taxonomy): domain Eukaryota; kingdom Viridiplantae; phylum Streptophyta; class Pinopsida; order Pinales; family Pinaceae; genus Picea; species Picea engelmannii. Next base: position 69,901 of record ML793558.1, read on the forward strand.
ATCTCCGTCCTATTCGAACCCTCTCCTAGGTCCGTCTCCATAGTATCATGAAGGAACTATCTCTCCTGAGCTTTTCAACTCTGACTCCTTCAGAGACTTTGCACACACTTCTCGTGCTCAACCCTCAACAACTCTCAAAGTGTTGATTCTTCCAGACTCTGTGCACTCACAACCATAGTAGTCTATGCCTCCTTTTGCTCAGACTAGCCACTGAGACTTCCGGTTCAGCCTGCACTTCTCTTGCACGACTCTACTAACCCAAATCAAATTATGGGCGAATGAGAACAACAGTTAAACTACTGAGCCTTTATCGACGCACTCCTTGCGGATGAATTCAACTGCACCCTATGCAGGAATATCCTGGCTCAGATAGAGAAACAATTGAAACTCATTCTCTCTCTCTTTATCTCATTCAGACTTCAGTTTCAAACCTGAACTCTCATGCACAGCATATACAAAGCAAATTCATAACCAGAAAACATACATTCAAGAGCACATAATTAACATACACAGAGAAACAACACCAGACCTGAGTTTGAATCAAAGACTCTCTTCTACTAATTCAAATATGTACATAGGTGTTCTCCACAAAGTTCTCTTCTTTCTCTCCTCTTCTTGAATGCTTCTCAATTTCTGGATTATGTTACAATGTACAAAGGAGGGTGTCTATATCCGTTTCCCTCTCGAACTCTAAAACTATCTATTCTGGAATTAAAATCATATCTTCCTACATTAACTAAAGTAAATGCCTCCTATCTACTTCAGACAAGAGCGTAAGGCTCGAGGTCTGATATAATACAACAGGCGCTCCTTCATAAATGCTTCATTGAAGGATATGGCGCTTCATCTTTAATGAAAATTCAAAAAGTTGTCAATCTTATATGTCATGTGTTTAAAAACACATGCGCTGGCTCCACGCTTGCTTTGATAGTCGCGATTCTCCTGCAACACAAAGGATTGATTTATTGATGATTAATGTAATATAATATGTATTTTCCTTGATGAGAATGCATAGATGAAGATGGATCAATGAGTTGTCATTGATATGATGAAGCTAGATCAATGAGTTGTCATTGATACATGATGAAGATGGATCATTGTGGTTTCATTGGTATATGATGCATTGTTGGAAAAATGTATAGATCACTCATTATTGTCTTATCATGATTGATAAGGTGCACAAATGGATGAACTCCAAAGTGGTCTCCTTATGGTGAAATCCCTCGCAGGAAGACGCTTTGTGGATTGAGTTATCCTAGAAGAATGGTTGGAGGACCCTTGTTCTCATTATTTTCTTATCATGATTGATAAGGTGCACAAATGGATGAACTCCAAAGTGGTCCCCTTATGGTGAAATCCCTCACGAGAAGACTCTTTATGGATTGAGTTATCCTATAAGAATGGTTGGAGGACCCATGTTTGTATGTGGAATAATGAGATGAAGATCAAGGAAATTGTTGGTGAAACTATCCTATATGGATAGTGCTTGTCATGCCATTTTCAGTGGTATGTGGAATGTCACACAACTCCTCATGGTTTGAGATTTATGGCCTTACGAAGATGAAGGACCCCCACATGAAGGCTTGAAGCCCCCAAGGTCAAAGAAGTCAAAGTGACCTAAAAGAAGAAATCATTATTTCAATGATAAAGTAAAGTGACAAAGTCAAGGTGGATTATTTAAATAAAGAGAAGTAACAAAATCAAGAAAGAATATTTAAATGATAAAGTATTGGAGAACCTTTTATTTATGGAAAGTGGTTAACCCTAAAAATAAGGAAAATAGGTTAAGTGACCTGGAAATGGGTTAAGTGACCTAAACGAAGAAATCATTATTTAAATGATAAAGTAAGGTGACAAAGTCACGGTGGATTATTGAAATAATAAAGAGAAGTGAAAAAAAATCAAGAAATGATAAAGTAAGATGAGAAAATCAAGAAGGAATATTTAAATGATAAAATATTGGAGAAATTTCTATTTATGGAAAGTGGTTAACCCTAAAATAAGGAAAATAGGTTAAGTGACCTAGAAATGGGTTAAATGACCTAAAAATGGGTTAATTTACCTAGAGGATGAAAGTATAAATAAGATAGAAATGGTCTCTTGTAGATCATCATTTTTGTGGATCAATGGAGAGCTTCTTGTGAGAATATATTTTGGAGTATTGATGGAGAGCTTCTTGTGAGAGCTTATTGAGAATTTTTGGTGTGGAACACTTGAGAATATTGAATATATATAGGTGACTGAGGTAACCAAGGATATATAAGCTGAATTTTAGAAGGAAGGTGAAGAAAAGAGGGCCGAAATTGAAGGGAAGATAAATTCTTTTGATGATGTTTTCTAAGGTATGTTATTTACAGGTCATCTCACCATTTTTGCTATAAATTTGTTTCTATAATGATTCAGACCATGAAATTGCTATGACATTGACAAAACATACCCAAGTATCTATGGTAAAAAATTCATCTTGTGGGTCGTTTTATTTTGGGAGTTACACTCCGTGAAAAATAGGGTTTGTTGCTAGTCTTGAAGCTACTCAAAAACAGGTGTTTCGGGTAAAAACGTCATAACTGCTTCATAAAAGATCCTTAGTGAGTCCAAATATGTTGGTTAGGTTACAATTTTTAGTATGTTTTGTAACAGTTTCAAATCAATTCAACAAATATTTTGTGCAGGCCACGCTCTACAAGGTCGCTCTCTAGAATAATCCAGAATTCACCAAGGTATGCCATTTTTTCTATAACTCCTTTTATGAGAGGTTCCAAGTAATTCCACCTGGAGGAATTTCATAAAAAACATTGAATAACATTGTATATCAGTTTCATATATTTATTCATTACAGGTACAAATTTATGATTATTTCAAGTTGGGGTTGTTGACTAATCCAAAACTAGTCATGGTTGAGACAAGAAATTGATGAGTTGGCACATACATGAGGGGTATAGTTGATGATGTTGGTACATATTGATGAGTCATTGTTGATGATTATTTGACACATGATTGGTATATACTTGGTACATGGTTTTATGCACTTTTTTATGGTACAAGTTGATTACAGGTTGTTTGGCATAGGTTGGTGGATGGTTGATGCACTTGTTTATGTTGACAGATTGATATATGTTGAGTAGTGTTGCCTCATCTAAGTTGGTTCTGAGAATGTAAGTTGAGTCTTGCATATAGAGTTGGTGCTCTTGTAGAGTTGTACTCTATTCAGTTGTTGTTGAAAAACCCCCGGATTGAAGTCCATAATAAAAAAGAAAAATTGTACATACATCTTGTGTTCTGTGTGTTCCTTGTGGAGATGATTTGTTGATGATATGTTTCTAATATGTATTCACATATAACTGATTATAAATGACAGCAATGAGTAATGATCAAATGGTGAATGTTAACTAAGTATTTTTTGTGTAAGAGGGAAGTTTTGGGAAAAAATCCCCACACTCATTCACCCCCCCCTCTAAGTGTGGTAGGTGTGTCCAACAAACTCATTATCCAGGAATTAGACTTAGAAACTAATTGGTACCTTGGAACTTGCATGCCTCAATGGTGGGTTTCCTTGCTTTCGACAGTGGGTTTTCATTATTGACCCCTGATCGGGAGATTTTGTCGAGTGTTCGACTTCAGCTCATTGATTCACATTCGTTGGATTGTACAAGAGTACCTTGGGAGTCATTGACATTAATGGTGATTTCCCTCACACTTGTTAACGGTATTCATTAATGACCGGTAATCAAGTGGTTTCTACCATGTTTGACTTCAGCACATGTATTCACATGGTTATATTCGTACTATAGAGTGGTGGAGATGAAGACCCCGAATCTTTTCTGACAAATTCAAGTTGCGTTGGAGTATATTCATATTGTATTGTTGCATAGATACACATTGTATGTCTCGTGGCTATGTTCAAATTTGAGTCTTTAACACATAGATCCACAGTGTAGTTTTGGTGGCTATGTTCAGATTTGAGTCATAATGGCATGGATCCACAGTGTATGTTTGGTGGCCATGACCTGTATTAATTAACATGGATATTCACATGTCAGAATTCATGTTTTGAGTCATTTGTATTCTGAGTATGGGAATGCCTACCTCAGTGATGATAAATTATTGCACTTCCTTGTTTTTTGGCAAGTTTTCGACCGACTATTCCTTGTTCCCTACACACACTCAGCAAAGTATTTCAGCTATCACTCTGTTCTAACTTCATACTTTGAGGGGATATTTGTTACACATTATTTTCATCATCCCTATGACCATTAATTATGTAAACCTATATGTTGTCTTCAGAGGGATCACTGGCCCAAATTCCTGAAGAAAGAAGGGAGAATAAATTTGCCTGAGAGAAGAAGTTGTATTTGCCTTTGTAAAAACCCTATTAAGGAGGATCTTCATAGGATGCACTATACACAAGGTGTGGTGATGCATGATCGCCACCCTTTTCCCTGAAACTAGTCTGTGACGTCTCCATAGACTTCTCTATGGCTAGGGTGCGATGATTTTCATACATGGGAAAAATGAGCATCTTCTTGATGCTTCTAGAAGGAGAAGATTTTTTGGTGAGGTGGCCTCCGATCGGTTTGTATATTACTCTCTTTTCTGATTTAGTCGGATCATCCTAACCTCCTCACCTTATCCTCTTCAGCTTATAAAAGGAGAGGAGCTCTCATGGAGAAAGTTATCTTGGGCTTGGTAGATTGGATTAAAATTGGAAATTTGGCTTGAGATTGTTAGCTTGGTTAGAGTGGCTTTGAAATTTGCTTTATCAAGATAGATAGTGAGTGACTTTCATATCTATAGTCATAGAATATGTGTATCATAAGTATGTGGGAAGAAAGGAACCATTGGAAGGAAACTGACGACATCAAGGCATCTAGTTGTATCTTTCTTCCACATTCTTTAATACAGATATGTTTTTCTTTCCTATATGAATGTTATTTGTCCATATTGTATGATTCCTTGATCACATACATAGTTTCATATCAAGTATTCCTTGTTATTATTATCTTTGTTGGCTTGTGTTCCTTTGTAGATATTTCTCCATAAGCCTTACGACGAAGCTTGGATTGCATTGAGGAAGTTGGATATTCAATATTTAAAAGGTATTTCCTATATCCATTTCTCATTTGATAATTGAAATCTAAGGAAAGAGTAGTGTAGTGTCTTGTTTTTTTCTAGTTTCGTAGTGAATCTAGGGAGATCAGTTTATGTCCTCATTTACCGATTAATCCAATAACAGTATGGTCGCCAATTTTGTTATTGGATTAATTGGTAAATGCGGACATAAACTGATCTCCCTAGCTTCACTACGAAACTAGAACAAAACAAGATAGTGCACTACTCTTTCCTTAGGTTTCAATTATCAAATGAGAAATGGATCTAGGACATACCTTTTAAATATCGAAGATCCAACTTCCTCAATGCAATCCAAGCTCCGTCGTAAGGCTTATGGAGAAATATCTACAAAGGAACACAAGCCAATGAAGACAAGAATAACAGGGCATACTTGATATGAAAATATGTATGTGATCAAGGAATCATACAATATGGACAAATAACATTCATATAGGAAAGAAAATAATATATGTATTAAAGAATGTGGAAGAAAGATACAACCAGATGCCTTGATGTCATCAGGTTCCTTCCAACGGTTCCTTGTTTCCCACACACTTCTAATCCATGGATTCTATGACTATAGATCTAAAATTCACTCACAATCTATATTGACAAAGAAAATCTCAAAGCCACTCTAACCAAGCTAACAATCTCAAGCCAAATTTCCAATCTCAATCCAATCTACCCAGTCCAATATAAATTTCTCCATGAGATCTCCTCCCCTTTTATAAGTTGAAGAGGATAAGGTGAGGAGGTTAGGATGATCCCACTAAATCATAAAAGTGAGTAAGATTCAAACCAATCGAAGGCCACCTCACCATAGAAGATTCCCCTTATAGAAGCATTGAGAAGATACTCATTTTTACCACATACGAAAATCATCACACCCTATCCATAGAGCAGCCTGCAGAGACGCCACAGACCAGTTTTAGGTCAGAGGGTGGCGATCAGGAATCACCACACCTTGTGTATAGTGCAGTCTACAGCGATCTTCCTTAATAGGGTTTTTACAAAGGAAAATACAACTTCTTCTCTCAGGAAAAGTTATTATCCCTTCTTTCTTCAGGAATTTGGGCCACTGATCCCTCTGAAGACAACAGATAGGTTTACATCATTAACAGTCATAGGGATGATGAAAATAATGTGTAACAACTGTGTTGATGATTTCAATCGTCAATAGTATGTTGAAAATAGGACCTTTAACATTGCAGTTGCAGATGAAGAAAAATTATCTGAAATAAAGATAAAATATGATAACATAAGTGCTTCAGACAAGGTCAAATTCCATAAGCATACCAGTGATATGTTGTATTCTGATAACTTGAGTTTAATCTTAAAGAATTCAAAACTATCATTCTATGCAATAAAGTTGGAAGGATAGTTGAGGCAAGAAAAGGCATCTAACAGATCTTGGCAGACTCAGGTTAGGAGGTTGGAATCTGAAGGTCCCCAAGGGTTGAAATCTTCATTAGATGAGAAGGACAAATTAATTCAAAGTTTGAAGAAGAAATTGAAACTTTCTACTACAGAACATCCACAAACAGCAGAGTTGGTGGTTTTGGAAAAGGAAAAGGAGACTTTTCATCAAGAGGCACTAGGCTACAAGGCTAGGGTGTTGCAGTTGGAACAAAAAAGGGTGAAATGGTCACAAGAGAAGACATAATTGTTAAACAAGGTTGTGGTTGCATCCCCTACTACAGAAATTGGATCGAATACAGAAGGACTTGTCCAGGATATGTCACAAGTTATCTTGAGAGAAGGATAAATCAAAGGGTTGAAAGGAATCATAGGGAAATTGAAGAAGGAATTGTAGGAAAAGGATGAAAGGGTAGCTCAATTTCAAAAGGAGAATGAAGTCTTGCAAGAAAGAATAAATAAATTGAAGATAAGGTTAAGAGGCAAAGGTATGTTGCAGGGGAGAAAGCATATCATATGGGAATCTATAGCTACTGAATCTTCCAAGTTCAGATCATATTTGAATTTCATTAATGATAAATATAGCATAGTCATTAGATCCAGAAATAGGTGCACTCTTGTGAATGAAAATTTAGCAAAAAAACCATCATAATGGACCCAGAACGCCATAAATATACTCAACTTTGTTCCTACTCTAGACATTCATACCATTGGAGCTAAAGATAGAACTACATTTATTTTATGGTCCATGAGGGTTATTGCTAAACATAACCTGTTGAAATCAGTTCAAACTAAAGCAGGACAGATGGAGCAGAGTGTAAAGGAGTTCAAAGATTTTTTTGAAGAATTGTTTACCAAAGGTCTTCCACCATTTTGGGATGGAGAGGGAAAGTTGTATGATCAGGAAGAATATAATGCTCATTTGACTCAGTGTAGAATGGATCATTCTAATTTTGAAACACTAGAGGAAAATATGAAAGGAGAAACTTTAGTTGAGAATCTGATTATAGACTTTGAAATTTTGAATCAGGTCAAAACAGTCAAGATTGGACTACCATTCATGTCATATGCTTCTTGCATTGACTTGGATATTTTGATAAATAAAATGACAGATTATGATATTCCTTCTGAATTGCAATGGAAGGAAATAATCAAGTTGGGTAAGAGAAAATGAAGTTTTCCAGGGCCCAGTAAATGATGTCAATATGTCACTAAAGATGGAAGATCATGTGGAGGACCAAAGCAGAACAAGTGGCGAAGAAAAGACCAAACTGCCAAAGGAGCCAGAATCCATATTTTGAAATGTTTTCTTGCTAATCATTGTAATCGGTTTCAAAATTGAAACATTTCTTTATAATCATTGTAATCGGTTTCAAAATTGAAACATTTCTTTATAATCATTGTAATCGGTTTCAAACCAAAGGAACTCAGCTTGTATAAATATTAGGAGTTCCAAATGTATTAGTGGTTAGAAGAAGTGAAAGGGCACGATTTTAGCTATTTCAAACTTGAATGTAATTTTATGAAGTTGAATAGAATGCACATGCAGATGTCTTGAATTTTCTACGAAAAGATTGTAATGGTGGTGGTCTGAGATTTGTCTTCTTTCTTCATATGTATTTTGTGTGTTCTTGATTTCATTTTCACTATCTTCTATTTAAATTGGATAGCTAAAGGCCCAGAATTCATCTTGTGATGCTCTCAGCTTAAGCAATTTAAATTGTGTTAAGTTCTTCCTAACTAAGTCAGAATTCATTTTATTTAATGCTCTAATGTAGTTATATATTTTTCCTTTCTTCTTACACTCTGCAAATTACAATTTATAACTCATATTCATCACCTCATTTAGCCTTTATCCTCTGTAAAGTTCTACCTACCAATTAGTGCTTCCATTTTTTTTCAAAAGTTTGACTCCATAGCCCTAAGTGCCCCTCCCCTTCCTTGCCAGCAAATTATAAAACCCTCTTTCAAAGAAACAAAACCTAGCCATCGATTTTTTAAAGAGACCTTATCTTTTAGAGACCAAGTGATAGGAGAGAGCCCTCTCAGAGCTCAGAAGGCTAGTACCTAGCTCTAAAGTGGTTTGTAGGTTACCTCTGTCATTTTTTGTATCATCCGAACAAATTTACAGAGTGATAACACAACCAACCAATGCAAGTCATGATGGGAGTGATAATCCACTTATTGCAAGTCATACTAGAGATAGGAAACCAATTGTTCCAAGTCATGTTGGGGGCAAGAAACTAGTGTAATTCACTGCAATTCATATTGGAGATTGGAAGATAGTTTTTGTAATTCATATTGGTGATAAGAAAACATCCACTATGATTCATGATGTGGGAAATCCACAAGCTAATGAAGTTCATGCTAGGGGAATTTATATTTCTTAGAAATCAAGAAGAATATGATGCAAGCATAAGTTCCCTTGTATACCTTGCAAGGGAGATCACCTTATTTATATGTGCCATGTTATTACAATGGTACAAAGAGTGTGTTCCTTATCTCAAGACCCTTCTTCTCATGAATCACCTTCAGTTTCTCAACAACCTATTCAACCATTGGTTAAAGAAGTGGTAAATCCGATGCAATCTTTGACCAATCCCACTCTTCTTTTGGAGGGTGATGTGTCTACTAACCATGTTGCCTCACAACCTATTCAACTAGTAGTTGATGAAGTGGTCAAGTCAATGAAATATTCGGCCAATTACAATCTTATTTTGGGGAGTGATGTGTCTATCCACCATGTCTTCAACATTTCCAATTAGAAACTTCTGAATAAGGAGGAATTCCACTCACTTCAAGAATGATGCCTCCAAGTTTGAGGATGGTTTCCTTTGAATGGAATAATCTTATTCGGCCTCACCTTGTTTCTTTTGTACCCTTCCAAATAAGGGTTGGATTTAATTCAACAAACATTTACCAATGTATAGTATATGAAGGAGCCTATACAAGAATTTTATCCTCCTCAACTTGGTAAGCATTGGGCTCTCCCAAGATTGTGTCAACCACCAATCAAATGTTAGAATTTGATAGAATACCTAGTGAACCTTTGCAAATCCTTCCTCAAAATTCCTTCATAGCATACATAAAAATATGTCCTAACATAATGTTATAGTCCAAAGGGGAATCTATAATCTCAACATCAAGAACTTTCATCCCAACAAACTAGATGGACAATTTTGATACATGCCTTTTGGTTGGGAGGGCCAACCAAAATACGCATGGAGGACAATTTTATATGTAATAATCTTAGGGGAACCTAAATTATTCCATACATGAGCATACATCATGCATGTGGATGACCCTTCATCAATAATACATCGATGAATAATGATATTCTTCATCATGACTAAAAGTTGAAAGGAAACAAAAGGGGGAAGATGAGGCTTGTCTTTGTCAATATAAAAAATAAAAAAACATTATGTCATTCAAAGGATCAACTACGACCAATGAAGATATAAAATCCTTTCATTGTATAGTGAAAGTATGGAGGACTTCTAAGGATGACATAGCCATGGGAGACTGAGCTATATCATATACTATGTTGTTATTATGGGAAGATCGCACGTGAGGGTTGGTGGCATTTCAACATAAAGGAACCTTTAGCACCTTCCAGTTGTTAGTACAAATTTATGCACTTGCAAGAATGTGAATAATTTATGAAACAACAAGCTATAAATCCATAAAAATATAGGAGAAGATGCCTTAAGTGCCACTGGTAAAAAATCCTCTATGTTTGGGCTTGTGTGTGCCAACCTCATGGGGGTGTTTCTATGTTTTGTATGTGTTATATTCCCTATAAATCTACAAAATAAACCCAAAAATACACACAATACAAACACAGTATGACCTTTGGCTGGCGATCAATCTACCAAGGGGGTAATTTGTATAATTTATAAATTAAAGTGGTAGAATCCCTACAATGTTAGATTTAAGAAGTATGAAAAGGGAGAAATAAATCACAATTAAATGGTTGAATAATACCAAGATAAAATTCTAAGAGATTCTAATCAAAACACAAAATCCAACACAATACCAACAATCCTCGAGAGCTTGATACGAGCATAACAAAGTTTTATCCTTGCATTTTCTGAAAGGTTGATTACACCATGGATACAAGTATAAAAATTGGTATAGTGATTACTCTTATAGAAAGAAATGGAAGTTAGAGAAGAGAAGAGAGAGAATGAGAAATTTTGTTGTTGTTACTGAAATCCGACCTAGAATCAATATATAGAACCAAGAGGGCTCACATATCAAGTATAGATTCTCATCATGAAAGGAAATTAGAGGAAGGAGTGAAGTGAGGTAACCATGCGCTCCATGTGTATGTTGTGAGTTAACTGAAGACAACCAATGGAGAAAGGATCCATGCCCCTCATTTGATGTGGAACTATGGCGCATGGGTGATGTGGAGGGAAAAAGGATAATATAAGTGGATGATGTGATGGAGTGATGAAGTGCACCTAACTAAGGATGCACATGAAAGGGAAGAAAGGATAAGTGCATTAATTAGGGAAAAAATGTGTTAAAATAAGGAGTGGAAACAAGTGATGGATGTGCATCGGAGGGAGATAGTGTTGATGTGCATGAGAATAGGGAGTGATGTGCACAAGCTCAGAGATATATGTGCTAAATATGGAGAAATGGTAGGTGCTAAAATAGGGAGTAATAAATACATGCATCCACATAAACAAAGGAGGATATGCTAAAGATAAAAAGAGAAGTGAGTGATGAAGGATTTAAGTGGAGGAAAGGATAAGTGTGCATGAGAGGGAATGCATGGTGCACATGTGAAAGAGGATAAATGCATGGGAAGATATGAACACATGAAAGAGGAAAATAAAACATGAGAAAGATAAGGAGTGAAGTGGGAGAGAGTGATATTTCATCTTCATTTAACTCATACACATAAACTTAAAAAAATTTGTGTGTGCCAACTCATCTATAATGAATGCATGCGCCTTGATTGACTAACCCAGACATGCACCTTCATTTTTCCACTTGTCACACTCTGAGACTGCCACATGTTGTAATATGAAACTTCCACATGTATTCCTACAAGGAAACCACACCTGCTAAAAATAGACATGCTAAAAGTATCAGTCCGCCCAAAAAATATGAAAGGGCCAAAAATATCTAACACTACTAGGAGAACCCTGCCAAATACAGTAAGCCTAAAAATAGGCACTGTTAAAAATATAATCATGTTGTATGTCAATGAAAATGGGCTCATCGGATTTGATTTTTTGTAAGGAACCCATATATGTGCTCAGAATCATTATATGAACCCTAGAACTCCAACTACTAAAACCAGTAAGTTGCTCGCATGTTGTCCGAAAAAGGCTCACTAGAATTGTGAGATCGCAAAGGCTCTGAATATGCAATAAAAACTTCCATGTATACCTCTTAACTCTATATCCTACAATTTATAAAACCGTTAAATATAACAATATCTCTCTAATCCATGAGCACTTGTGAAAACTTTGTCTCTGAAGAAAGAAACATAATTAGACCAATCATACACTTGTACTCATACAAGAACCAACCCTGGCTCAAAACAAAGCTATCTTTGGGGAAATTTTCTAAATGTCAACCAAATAAGACATGTTGTTTCTTAACCCTCGATATTTTCAAGTGAGAAAATCCAGGGGTTAATAATGGTGACTCACGAGGATGGGATGCCCCTATGATATGTCAAAAACCTATGAATCTTTGTATCCGAAACCATGAATAATAATCTATGAGAAACATGGAGAAACATGTTGGAATACCCATGTGCCTATATGTAGAAGAAAATTTTTCTACTAGCTGACATATGATCCAAAATGCCTATCTAGTGGGAAATGGAGTCAAAAATACATATAATCCTCCCACTAATCAACTGAAAAGAGGGGGTCTCATCCAAGTCTACTACCTACTACCACCTACCCTGTACACTCCTCCCTATGGAAAATGTGTTGAATTAGACACATGGGAGAGAGTTTGTTTATGTTTTGTATCTTCAGGTAGGTATTCTCGCATGGCCCTGGGTGTTGGGCATGTGGGAATCATAGTGCACACCACATCACACTTTCGGTTTGGTGAAAACCCCCTTGGAATGAAGTTGGGGCTTCATGCGTTTGTGTTGACGGGCGAAATTGACCGCTCGTCAACTAGAAGAGTGAATCCAATCTGAGGTTGTCTAATTAACCCAAGTCGTTTGGATTAATTCACTCTTACGGGTTTAATGGCTACATTGACCAATCTAGAGTCCTAAGGGAAGCGAAAAATAACTAAAAGAAATGCAATAAATTACTAAATAATAATCATTGAAATATATATGTACATCTATATATATATATATATATATATATAGAGAGAGAGAGAGAGAGAGAGAGAGAGAGAGAGAGAGAGAGAGAGAGAGAGAGTTTATCTAATTAATATTAACATAATAGTTCTATTTATGATATATACAACGTATACAAATAATGATTTTTAATCTGAACTCATAGAAAATCAAATTTTTAATGGTTCTTTTCGATGAAAGTAATAAAGAAAGTGAAAATACTATTTGTTTTTTGGTTTGTTTTCTTGTTTGTATGCATTCATAAAATCAAATATTAAACTACTTAATTAAACAGAAAGATATAGATAGTGAAAATTACACTATATATAAAAACTTCTATAATAAGCAAGCAAATGAAATAAAAGAATAGACTAACCTATTAATGCATCCAACGTCTATATAATAGAGAATATCCAGCCACCTTATCCAAGAAGTAAAACTGCAACGAATCTTAAGATAGCTCTGAATAAACGCGAAACGAAATGCTAGAAACTGAGTTGTAATAACAGAACGTATAATGGATACAGTCACAGTGATCTTATGATTTACAAGTAACTACAGTAAGATGAATCTTCTTGTAAGAACTTGTATTTAAACATTCAACGGGAAATCAGAGATAAATCTCATATTTTGAATTGAATCGATGATCACCCTATATTGTATCTGAAACATGACATATGGATAGCATGTAAAAATGGATTATTTCAACTCACAATAAATCATGAAGACAAAATATTTCACCATCTATTATCACATCGAAATAAACAAAACTTAAACTAAAACATCATACACAAAAGATAAAGTTGTAACATGTATTCTGTTCCATTCAAGTCTGTGTCTAATTTTCCATACTCTAGCCCCAGGTTGAGATGCCTTTGTTTACAAAAATGATAGGTTTATAAAGGCCTCGAGAAAGATAATTGTTTTTGTTCCTGAGATCAAATATTTATTTCAAAAATAAAGGGGGATGCAACCACCCTGATTCTACTATATCCTCCAAAACTAATAATAGATCATTTATGTTCATACAAAATGCATGACTGTAAGGTCTTAAGGATTCCTCAGCTATGGGTTGTTGAATATCCTGAAATAAAAGGAAAATAGGAAGATTTTAGATACATTTTCTGTCATTAATTTACACAATTCGAATTTACATAACTGGCTACAGAATCTTTCAATTTTGTAGCTAGTTATAATAGTAAATGAAATCTTATTTTATTTAATGAATAAAATAGACTAATTTAATAATGAAATATAGTTTATTCAACAAACCAAATAATCTAACTTAAGAATGAAAACAAACATGCTATTAATTTAAGAGATCATACCTCTAACCATGAAATCAAATTACATCATGAAACCTTGGAATTTACGATGGCTGTAGCAGCCTCGACGTTTTTAAATATCACATGACCTGTGGTCTTCATGTGTTTTTCCTTGCCTTGAATAACTGACTCGAGCCTCAAGTTTTCGCTCATTAAAACATCAACCTGATCCTTTAAAGCCTTAACCCGCGACTATAGAATAGGGACATCAGTATAATATCTATTGATCCATGATAGACAGGCCTCACACTTTGACTGTGTGGCAGTTGCATTAGAAAAAACAAGATTGTGGACCGGAGTGCCCTCCATACGGATAGTAGATTCATTGCAAAGCTTAACACCAGGAAACTCTAGATTGTCTTTCAAACAGGGAGGTAAGTTATCGAAAAATTTATAGGGTCGATTAGGGTGTGGCTCGAATGAAAAAGGGTCTTCCTCTGCAAGGAATCTCTCAATTTCAGAGTCTGATATTTTGTGAACTTCGATCATATTGATTGAACTCGGATGAGCATTTGACTTATTACGAAGCCTCCTAGAAATTAGCCTACCATCTCTTTTGTTTTTAAAATTGATATCAATATTACTCTTAGATCTCTTTCCTATAGGTTTCTTTAAGTTTTTAACACAGTCAGTAGGATGTGTAATCTGCTGACAGACCTACTCAATGACCTTGGGATCGATCAAGGGTTCACTATTAGGGGAAGAGACACAAATCTGGGAATATGAAAGAGATGTCATTGGGTGGACAAGGCTCTCCTCTACAATGAGTTTATCTACCTCACCCATATCAGGGTTACCATAGCCATTTTGGGTTATGAATGAATCCCAGCTATCATTATGTGATTCTAATTGATGTATGAGTAGGATTTTAACTAGGCCATATTGAAAAAGGCTAGAGTCTGATCGGTGTTTCTTGTACCTTTTCCCCATTTTATAAAGACTTATGAGTAAGTAATATGGCATATTCAAAGGGAAACCCATAAAACTCATAAGAAAACGCAAATGGTACAAAAATACAAGCCTGAAACGTCCCTCACAGGTAACAAATTTCTTTACCACAGCGAGCAAATCGTGCCACCAAGTTTTTAGGAATGAAATGGGCATACCTTTATCATAGCTTGTTATTTTCCAAGATGTAAACAGTAGGTTCCAAGGAACTTCTTCCACTTTCGCATTTTTAAACCACTTTTGACCACTTGCTAGTAACCTTGTGGCTTAACTCAGGAACTCCTCAGTAACCTCCAGTTGCACATCACCAACTTTCGCTCTACAACCATCAAAGGAGAACGTGAATTCTTGGGCAACCCGTAAATTAAAACCCTGAAACTTCCTAATGAAAACGAGCCAACCACTTCTCTCCAAATCTCCTCTGGCATCGTTGTATAAGAGTAGGGTTTGGATACCGTTTGGTTCAAATCTCACGAAAGGAGCCATACTAGACAGGAGGGTAATCAAACAAACATAGCATACAGGGAGGGTTTGTGAAAAAAAAATAGAGCCATAACCCCGAGCCCAACAATGAACGTTGTAAAGACTCATACAATGGGATGGAAATTTAATTGAAACACATATGAAGTAGGTTTGTGAAGCCCAAGGCCATCCTTAGAATTGATGGCAGTCTGCAAATCGTATGCCACCTTTGTACTCAGTATGATCCAAGACCAAAGCATTAAAACTAAAATAAGTACACGCATCATGGTTTGATCACAAAGTTTGGGTAAGTCAGAAATCGAAAAATCAAAAGTTTTATAAAAGAAATGTAACCAAAAATCAAACCAAAACCATAAAAAAAATCAAATTGTGGGGGTGTTTTGCTCATAAAACCATCAATCTCTTAAGCATGCTTGGAATTAAAAGGATCAAAAAAAAAAGAGTAACATCTTCATGGAAAGGAAACAAAACTCCATAATAAACTATATGAACAATTTTCCTTCAATGAAATTTTAAAACATAAAGGTAATCACAGTCGTAAGTTTTCATGCTTTCAGTCATGAAAACAAAGCTTGAATAGACAATAGGGAGAAGTGACAATTTACAATTGTCGTTTCGGAAACTGCTCATGAAGAGTAATAAAAACAAATGACTCCGGTTAGGCAGCTATGTAGATTAATTTATTGATATAAAAAGTCAAAAACATTGGGTTGCCAACAATGGCGACATGCTGGGAGAAGCAGTTATCTCTGTAATACGAATAAGTTCAGATTAGAGAAATCTGAAAAACTTCAAATTGAAGAACAACTGAAAATTCATTTGAACATCTTAAATAATCATCACGTAGTCCAGTTTCAGATAACTTTAGTTTTTAAAGAAACGAAAAATGGTGGCAATCTTGGCAATAGAAAGCCACAACGTTTAAGTTAATGTCTCCAATACTGTTGACAAGGCCACTGCTGCCAGCAGGTGTTCATAGCCTCGGCAGGGATGTCAATTAACCCACTCTGACATCTGTATCCTGTCAAGAAATTTTAGATCAGAACAAAGGACACTTAGGGCCAAAACAAAATTCATATCTGAGAATTTTATTTTACCTGACATTGCTTCGCTGCCAGCAGGCTTGTTTAGTACCCTGGCGAAGTTGTCTTGGCTTCATGCATGTATTTACCCACTGCTAGCAGACCTATTCAATGTCCTGGTGAGTTTACAAACACTTCCCACAGCTCATTATTCAAATTCTGGCATATTTTTTAAAGATATTCAACAGAGCGGGGTGACGCTGAAAATTCCAGTTTTTAACACACCTTGATATATCACAGACTTTAAAAAAAATTGTGTTGTCCTTCATCAAGATCCAAAAATAGTTCATTAATAAAACTAATTTTCAAGAACAGGGAGACATCGTTGAGTTACTCACTTAGAGAACAGGGACAGTGTAAAAAGATTTTTAAAGGTGGTCATGAATACTTTCAAGTGTAGATTGAGACCGAAAAAATGCCTTTCAAACAAAAAGTCATCTTTAACCAGGCTACAATTTCAGAGAAATACAACAATTAATGTTCTGACAACCTTTAGCAGCTATTTTCGAGGGGAAGTATTTTTTTTTCTTCGTCTGAGCTAGCTCGTGGTGTAGGCATGTTTGTTTCAAAAAGAAATACTGATAAACATAAATGAAAACAAAAACAAACCAGCAAAGAAAAACAAACAGCAAGGAAACCAAAATAGAAAATATTTACAAAAGGTGTATGGGAGAGTCGTCAGGTAAAATACTTTTTGAGAGCTTGGCCATTCACCGGGAAAGTGTTTGGCTGTCCCTCTAAATTTTGCAGGTGAAAGGAACTGGGACCTAGTTTTTCAGCAATTAAAAATGGTCCCAACCACAGGTTTTGAAACTTAGTATGTTCTCCTTTCCCCTCATGAGGTTTGTCCCACTTAAGGACAAGATCACCTACCTCATAATTTCTGTCAGAGGCAGAATCGGAATCAAACCAGTTTTTAACAATAAGTTGATGTTGATCCAATTTTCGTTTTGCTTGAGCCCTTACTTCCTCTAACTTCAGCAAAGCGTTAATCCGACTTTCCAAGGGAGGACAGTTCTCTTCTTGCACCTTCTATGATAACTACAGATATTGAAGAAGGACATGCGGTGGAAGAATCGCTTCCCTGTCGTAAACGAGGAAAAAGGGGGAATTACCGACAGCAATTTTAGGAGTTACCCTATCATCCTAGATTGCATTAAATAGTGTGTTATGCCAGTTTTTATGATTTTTGGAGACCGTTCTCTTGATGATATTGATCAGGTTTTTATTAGTTGATTCAGCCAAACCATTGCCTTGGGGGTAATAACTGGTAGAATACTTTAATTTTATTCCTTTTTCTAAAGAAAAATCACTCATTTCAAGAGACGAAAAATAGGAAGCATTATCAAATACTAGGCATTCAGGGATACCAAAACAAGTGATAATATTTGCATTTAGGAAGGATATTACCTGGCTGGTATTTACCACTTTTAATGGCGCAGCCTCAGACCATCTAGTGAAGTATTCTGTGGCTGTTATGATGTATTTATGCTCTTGAGAGGATGACGGATTGATTGGGCCTATAATATCAATGCCCCACTGCTGAAAAAGGGAGTCTACCGAAACAAGTTGTAGCGGGAATGTTGACTTCTGTACTCACCCAGATGCCTTTTGACAGATCACACACTTGCGGCATAAGGCATGGGCGTCTTTGAAAAGAGTAGGCCAGTAATAACCTGCTCTTAATACTTTGTGGGCAGTGGTGTCTCCATTGAAATGCCCACCAGCTTCCCCTGCATGTAATTCCAATAAGACTTTTTCTGCTTCATCTTTTTCAAGACAGCGCATAAGTATTCCATCGAAATTTTGGCGAAACAAAATACCATTTACCAGCTGAAAAGAAGAATATTTTAATCTTATTGATCTCCTCTTTTTTGGATCAAGGTGATGAGGAGTTGATCTATGCATAAGATAAAACTTGATGTCGTTGTACCAAGGACTAGTAAGGTTTTGTGCACAGCAGATTTGATTTTGATTGTGCTGATCTTGAATTAACATATCAGTTTCATTATGTTGTCCTATAGTTGAATCAGCAACCAATTTACATAAACCTTGGCCTCTCACAATTTGAGCAGGAGTGATTTAGAGGTCATATTCTTGTAAGGATGTGACCCAATTTGCCCCTTTTTCACCTAGTTCTTTCTGCACTAACAAATTTCTGACAACAGGGTAAGGGACAATGATTTTCATCCTAGATTTCAGTAGATAAGATAAAAAGTGTTTTACTACTTTAAAAATAGCATAAGCCTGTTGATCTACTGTTGGGTAATTAAGTTTTGCTCCCTTAAAGGTTGGTCTCATAAAGGCAATTGGGACTTCGTTGTTTTTAGCATTCTTTTGGGTTAGGACAGCAGCATAAGACCAATCAGAGGCAAACATGTAGAGAGTGAAGTCTCACGAAAAATCAGGGCTCATTAGAGAAGGAGAATCTACTATAGCCTTTTTTATTAAGTCAAAATCCTGACTTTCTAAAGGTCCCCAATGGTATTGTACATCCTTTTTTATCAAATTTTGTAATGGTCTGACCATTTCTGAAAAGATGGGGATGAACCTCCTAACAAAGTTTATCTGACCTAAGAAAGATTGCATGGACTTTTTGGAAGAGGGAGGGGGCAGTTTTGAAATGACTTGGGTCATTTCAGGGTCAATAATCATCCCTTCATTTGATATAATGAATCCGAGGAGATTACCTTGTTCTACTGCAAAGACAGATTTTTTAGGATTTAAAGAAATGTCGTACTTACAACATCGTTGTAGAACAGATCTTAGATGAGCTAGATGATCTCCTTTATTTTTTTAGAAGATAGTGACATCATCTAGATAAACTATTGTATATTGATTGATTAAGCCACGGAAAGCAATATACATCGCTCTCTGAAAGGTGGCATCGACATTTATGAGCCCAAAGGGCATCTTCCTATAAGCGTAGGTGCCCCATGGAGTACAGAAAGTGGTTTTGAGTTGGTCTGGGGGAGACATAAGGACTTGGATATATCCTTAAAAACCATCCAGCAGTGATAATCTTTTAGAACCAGATACTTGTTGAAGGATCTGTTCCATGGGAGGAACAGGGTAGTTGTCTTTATCAGAAGCTCGGTTTAAATTTCAAAAATCGACACATAGTCAGATTTCACCACTCTTCTTCCTTACAGGGACAAGATTAGAGACCCACTGTGTATGTCTTACTGGGAAGATTATTTTAGCATTCAAGACTTTGTTTAATTCTTTCTTGATTGTTGGTTCAAGTTTTGGGTGCATCTTTCTTAACTTCTATTGAAAAGGTTGGGTCTGGGGTTTCATGGGAATAATGTGTTGTATGATGTTAGGATCAAAGGTCTTTAGGTCGTCGTATGTCCAGGCAAAGACATCTTTAAATTCCTTAAATAGATTAATAAATGCTATCTTTTCTTATTTAGAACATCCAAACCCCAAATTGATGCATTGTGGGTTATCTTTAGTTCCTAAATTTACTTTTTCATGTGTCAAGGAAGAACTATTCATTTTACAATTCACTGATTTTCTGAATTTATCGTGAAGATCATAAAAAAATTCTAATCTAACCACAGATTTTTGGATACAGTTTACCATATCTGATGTAGACTATGGGGATCTTGGATCTGGTATTACCGTAAAATCGCGAAGGTTTTCATCGTGGGTACCTTCATCGATAACTTCTTCTTGGAAAGTCTCTTCCATATGTAGAAAACTGATGATTTGTTGATCGTCGTCGAAGACTCTCCAATTTGTGATGTTGTCTGGGATGGATGGTCTGAACAAAAACTCAACGGAAAATGCATTTGAAGAAAGGCCTTCTGCAGGAAAAAGTTTTGAGGCGACATTAGCTAACAAATCAGCCTCAGAATTATTCAATCTTGGAATAGAATTAATGTTAAACGCGGAAAATTTGTTCATTAAATTCCATACCTTAATCTGATAGCTTTTCAGGTGTGGAGATAAACAGTGGATAGAATTTTTTACCTATCAAACCACAATTTTTTAATCACCAAAGACAGTCAAATTTTGAATCCTCAAATCTAGTGCTTTTCTGAGACCTTGTAGGAGTGCCTCGTATTCGGCCATATTGTTTGTGCATTCAAATTCTAACCGACAAGCGATCAAAGTTTTGTTACCTGTTGGATCAATGAGCATGCACCCTGCACCAGCTCCTTCCTTAGATTTAGATCCATCGAAGTAAAGAGACCAGATTTGATTTTCGTCAGGTGCGTGTGAGCACTGAGAGAAGGTTGTCGACTGTGTGCATGTCAAAATTTTGGACTGTTGTTCCGGGTCAGTAATAGTAGAAGTTTTAGCCATGAAATTGCCGAAAAAAGTGTCCATCCCCTGTATTTCAGGTGAATTGGTGGAAGCAGTGAATGGTTCATTAGGATCATTTAAATCGATTACCGTGAACTTAAGATAACGCTCACGATTTACCTTGATTCTGTTAGGCTTTCCATTCTCGGGCAGCCACAAGTGAGACCAATCCGTTGCAAAATAACCATGTAGATGTTCGGACCAATATCTACTTAAAAACAATCCATATACTTTGGGGATATCGATGACAATAATATCAATAACTTGATGGAATTTAGGATTAGATGATAATTTGATAAGCACATCTTTTAATTCACCTATTACTTTAACACTAGTTCGATCAAGCTGAATAATTTTCAGGCTGGACGGTTGAACTTCGGCATTAATTTTTTGACAGACAGACCAAGGCATTACGTTTGATGATGCACCTGAATCTACCATGTAGTTATGTACATTCCTATTGAAAATTTCAAAAGTCAACAAAAAGGGTGGGACATTTTTGCGAGTATTAACAGCAGAAGTTTGTTGTTTTTTAGTCGCAGCCTCTGAAACTAGTTTATCTACATTTGTTACACTTTTTACAGCAAGGTCTCTTTTATCAGAAGACTCTAGCGTCGTTTTGATGGAGACCTTTTGAGGTGTTTTGGGGTTGTTTTCAGCAACTTTATTGTTGTTCGGATTGTTGTTTTTGTTGTTTTCTGCAATATTTTGCAGCATCTTTTGCAGAAGAAAAGGGAATTTCAATAATTCGTAAATAGAAATATTAGCTCTAAGTTTTTTGAGATCCTCAATCAGATCATACTCTAAACTTGGGGCTACTGAATTCTATTTCATTTCAATTGATTTAGACTGTTTTTGAGGTGCATTAGTTCCGATTTCAGAAGAAGATTTATTTGTTGTCTTTCTCCTGGTATTGTAAGGATGCACTGTTTCGAAATTAGCTTGAAAAATGCTATCCGAAAAATGTCCAAAAATGTTGGGAGAGGATTTGTCCTCTTCCACTATCTCTTGTTCAGCTACGTCTTCAGGAATCTCACGAGGAATCACGTTATCATGTGCCTCTAGAATCGTCTAAATAGCAAATTGTAAGCTTTCTAGATTTAGGCCTTCAGAATTTGAGTTAGGTCGGTTTGTGGGAAAAGGATTTCTAAAAGGGGTTTTGTAAGGTCCTTTGCTTGAAGAAGCTTCTTCAGCCAATCTTCTCAAATCTATAACCTAATTAGATAACTTTTGAACGACCTTCTGTAAGCTTTCTAGATCTGAACTATCTGGTTGAGTTTTTTGGGGGGGAGGTCTAGGAAGGATTTTGATTTTCTTCTTGGAGGATGAAGTAGTCTCTACCTCGTTACAGGTATTGTATTTTAGGCTAAGAATATCTTTCTTGATTTGACTCGCCTCTTTGAAGGCTTCTAACAATGTGGCTTTCTTGGACCTTTTTACCCAAATGGCTATGTTTTGGTGTAAGGATTTTGTGTAGTATGTGACAATAAGATTTTTGGCAGGCATCGAGTCCATGGGGATTCGATTCTTTAATGTTAGGAACCTTTGATTAAAGTATTTTATCTTTTATTTGGGGTTCATCTTTAAACTAGAAAGTTCCATGACAAGGACTTCAGGAGATTTGTCATCTCCCAATTTCTCAAGGAATCAGGACTCGAATCTATCCCATGACACGATGGTGTGGGGTTGTTGGGAAAAGTACCAGGTAGAGGCATTGCCTTCAAAGGTGTAGGGAAAAATTCTACACACTACGTATTCGTGTTCAACACTATGGAGCCTAATGGCAAGCATGAATTTTTTGATATGATCCTCAGCAATCTGCTTGGAATCTGGGTCAAATTTAGGGAGCCATTTCTCCGGATGTTTAGGCAAAGGATGTTGGGGCCTAGGTATGGCCACTGCATCTTGACTGAGCCAGGGTCTGGCGGGATTGTTTGGATTGGACATAGGTGTGGGTGGTGTCGAAGGCTGAGATGAGGACCTTCCTTCATCTGATGATTCTTCTCTAGAAGAAGAAGGAGATGAAGGGGGTGGTGATGGTGGAATATCAGATCCTCCTGCTACAGGAGTGATGATGTGATCTAGATCTATAGGGTTTAGGGTAAGATCAGTACCTTCAAGTTGCTCCCTGATATCAGAGAAGTCTAATGGTTGGTTCAAAGGTCGACCTGGTTGTCTGATCCGGGCCAAGGCACTATGCGTCCTTATGAGGGATTGACGAACAATTTCTTGTACGTCGGCCCCTAGGGGGTTTGGAGTTACTAGTTCAACGGTGATCCATGGATTGTCGTTTGATGTGGTTTTTGTTTAAGGGACAATGTTGTCGTCAGAATGACTTCTAGTTACTATATGTGAGTGGGTAGGTGGGAGAGGAGTCTTGCGACCTCCTTGTGCCATTAATAGTATTTAGGCCCTCTTTCTAGCGCCATTTGTTGATGGGCGAAATTGATCAATCGTCAACTGGAAGAGTGAATCCAGTCTAAGGTTGTCTAATTAACCCAATTCGTTTGGATTAATTCACTCTGATGGGTTTAATGGCTCCGTTGGCCAATATAAAGTCCTAAGGGAAGCGAAAAATAACTAAAAGAAATGCAATAAATTACTAAATAATAATCGTTGAAATATATATGTACATCTATATATATATATATATATATATATATATATATATAGTTTATCTAATTAATATTAACATAATAGTTCTATTTATGATATATACAATGTATACAAATAATGAGTTTTAATCTGAACTCATAGAAAATCAAATGTTTAATGGTTCTTTTCGATCAAAGTAATAAAGAAAGAGAAAATACTATTTGTTTTTTGGTTTGTTTTATTGTTTGTATGCATTCATAAAATCAAATATTAAACTACTTAATTAAACAGAATGACATAGATAGTGAAAATTACACTATATATAAAAACTTCTATAATAAGCAAGCAAATGAAATAAAAGAATAGACTAACCTATTAATGCATCCAACGTCTGTATAATAGAGAATATCCAGCCACCTTATCCAAGAAGTAAACCTGCAACGAATCTTAAGATAGCTCTGAATAAATGCAAAATGAAATGTTGGACACTGAGTTTTAATAACAGAACGTATAATGGATACAGTCACAGTGTTCTTATGATTTACAAGTAACTACAGTAAGATGAATCTTCTTGTAAGAACTTGTATTTAAACATTCCACGGGAAATCAAAGATAAATCCCATATTTTGAATTGAATTGATGATCACCCTATATTGTATCTGAAACATGACATATGGACAGCATGTAAAAATGGATTATTTCAACTCACAATAAATCATGAAGACAAAAGTTTTCACCATCTATTATCACATTGAAATAAACAGAACTTAAACTAAAACATCATACACAAAAGCTAAAGTTGTAACATGCATTTTGTTCCATTCAAGTCTGTGTGTAATTGTCCATACTCTAGCCCCAGGCTGAAATGCCTTTGTTTACAAAAATGATAGGTTTATAAAGGCCTCAGGAAAGATAATTGTTTCTGTTCCTGAGATCAAATATTTATTTCAAAAATAAAGGGGGATGCAACCACCCTGATTCTACTATATCCTCCAAAACTAATAACAGTTCATTTATGTTCATATAAAATGCATGGTTGTAAGGTCTCAAGGATGCCTCAGATATGGGTTGTTGAATATCCTGAAAGAAAAGGAAAATAGGAAGATTTTAGATACATTTTTTGTCATTAATTTACACAATTCGAATTTACATAACTGACTACATAATCTTGCGATTCTATAGCTAGTTATAATAGTAAATGAAATCTCATTTTGTTTAATGAATAAAACAGACTAATTAAATAATGAAATATAGTTTATTCAGAAAACCAAATAATCTAACTTAAGAATGAAAACAAACATGTTATTAATTTAAGAGATCATACCTCTAACCATGAAATCAAATTACATCATGAAACTTTGGAATTTACGATGGTTGTAGTAGCCTCAACATTTTTAAAGATCACATGACCTGTGGTCTTCATGCATTTTTCCTTGCCTTGAATAACTGACTCGAGCCTCAAGTTTTCGCTCATTAAAATATCAAACTGGTCCTTTAAAGCCTTAACCCGTGACTATAGAATAGGGACATCGGTGTAATATCTATCGATCCATGATAAACAGGCCTCACACTTTGACTATGTGGCGGTTGCATTAGAACAAACAAGATTGTGGATCAGAGTGCCCTCCATACAGATAGTAGATTCATTGCAAAGATTGACACCGGGAAACTCTGGATTGTCTTTCAAACAGGGAGGTAAGTTATCGAAAAAGTTATAGGGTCGATCAGGGTGTGGCTCGAATGAAAAAGGGTCTTCCTCTGCAAGGAATCTCTCAATTTCAGAGTTTGATCTTTCTTGAACTTCGATCATATTGATTGAACTCGAATAAGCATTCGACTTATTACGAAGCCTCCTAGAAATTAGCTTGCCATCTCTTTTGTTTATAAAATTGATATCAATATTACTCTTAGATCTCTTTCCTGTAGGTTTCTTTAAGTTTTTAACATAGTCAGTAGGATGTGTAATCTGCTGACAGGCCTGTTCAATGATCTTGGGATCGATCAAGGGTTCACTGTTAGGGAAAGAGACACAAATCTGGGAAGATGAAAGAGATGTCGTTGGGTGGACAAGGGTCTCCTCTACAACAAGTTTATCTACCTCAACCATATCAAGGTTACCATAGCCATTTTAGGTTATGAACGAATCCCAGCTATCATTCTGTGACTCTAATTGATGTATGAGTAGGATTTTAACTAGGCCGTGATGAAAAAGGCTAGAGTATAACCAGTGTTTCTTATACCTTTTTCCCATTTTATAAAGACTTCTAAGTAAGTAATATGGAATATTCAAAGGGAAACCCATAAAAATCATAAACAGATGCAAATGGTACAAAAATACAAGCCCAAAACGTCCCTTAGAGGTAACAAATTGCTTTATCACAACGAGAAAATCGTGCCACTGAGTTTTTAGGAATGAAATGGGCATACCTTTATCACAACTTGTTATTTTCCGAGATGTAAATAGCAGGGTCCAAGGAACTTCTTCCACTTTTGTGTTTTTAAACCACTTTTGACCGCTTGTTGGTAACCCTGTGGCTTGACTCAAGAACTCCTCGGTAACCTCCAGTTGCACATCACCAACTTTCTCTCTACAACCATCAAAGGAGAACGTGAATTCTTGGGCAACCTGTAAATTGAAACCCTGAAACTTCCTAATGAAAACGAGTCAGCCACTTCTCTCCAAATATCTTTTGGCATCGTCGTATAAGAGTAGGGTTTGGATACCATTTGGTTCAAATATCACAACATGATCCATACTAGACGGGAGGGTAATCAACCAAACACAGCATATAGGGAGGGTTTGTGAAAACAAAACAGAGCCATAACCCCGAGCCCAACAATGAATGTTGTAAAAACTCATATGATGGGATGGACGTTTAATTGAAACACATATGAAGTAGGTTTGCGAAGCCCAAGGCCATCCTTAGAATTGATGGCAGTCTGTGAATCGTATGCCACCTTTGCATTCAGTATGATCCAGGACCAAAGCATTAAAACTAAAATAAGTACATGCATCATGGTTTGATCACAAAGTTTGGGTAAGTCAGAAATCGAAAAATCAAAAGTTTTGTAAAAGAAATGTAGCCAAAAATCAAACCAAAACCATACAAAAAATCAAATCGTGGGGGTTCTTTGCTCATAAAACCATGAATCTCTTAAGCATTCTTGGAATTAAAAGGATCAAAACAAAGAGAGTAACATCTTCATGGCAAGGAATCAAAACTCCATAATAAACTATATGAACAATTTGCCTTCAATAAAATTTTAAAACATAATGGTAATCACAGTCACAAGTTTTCATGCTTTCAGTCATGAAAACAAAGCTTGAATAGACAATAGGGAGAAGCGACAATTTACAACTGTTGTTTCGGAAACTACTTATGAAGAGTAATAAAAACAAATGACTTCGGTTAGGCAGCTATGTAGATTAATTTATTGATATAAAAAGTTAAAAACATTGGGCTGCCAACAGTTTGGTGATGGGATTTGTGGGATTTTGTAGGGGATTCACACCCACAGAGAAAGACTAATTTGATGTCAACTTGTCGAGGGGATTCTATGGCGACCCCTAAGGATTGTGTATAAAAAAGAGAGTTCATTATGACATTTCATATAGTGTATATCATGTGTGGAGACATGATGGAGCTAGCATAAGTGAGTCTACACTTGTGCTAGGAAGCCTGTTGATTTTCAACAAAGGAAGATTTTGCATGGTGGAAAATCTTCCCTAGGGTTGAGGACTCTCTCTTTTCTATTATTGGAATGGAAAAGCACACCACACGTGTAGGAGAGAGAGGCAGACACATAAGGAAGAAACCATACAAGTCGAGTGAATCATACGGAAGTGTTTGTACAAGTTTTCATACATGTACACAGGTTCCAATGGCAACATTCGTGTACGTACATTGGTTGCAATGGGAATAGTCACGTACATATGCGGGTTGTAGTAATAACAATCGTGTACATTTGTACAGAGTTTTCTTGGCAGGTGTAGGTTCATACATGTTGACAAATGACGTCAGCGGGTCGTACAAGTGGTCCGCAGCAGATTTTTTGGAAAATATATTTCCAAGATATTTTGATTTTTATGGTTATTGGAGGAAAAGGTTGTCCTCAAACTTGGTGATATTTGTGTTGGTTGGGAGGGCTAGTTTTTCCCTCAGGATTTATGAATTTGATAAGGTTACAAGAATAGAATTATTTTGTCTCATATGTGTTGATGATTCATCTATGATCTTTGTGTTTCTACTGCATATAATTTCAATCAATAATTCTCGGTGTAAAATTATTTAGTGGTAACAGCTATGGTTTTATTGTTAGATCACTAGGGAGCAATTTTCAGATCTGAAAATTAGTCACATAGATTTGCATGTGAAAATTGACATGGTATCAAAGTTCGGGATTTAAATAGAAGGGGATCATATTTGATACACATAGTTGTTTTTAGTCCCTAAAGTTGCACTTGAATGTGAGAGGGAAATCTAGGGCATCATCAAGTTATTGCAATGGTATTTTGTAAAGGGTTTTCTGAATAAGTTTTAAAAAATGGTTGAAAGTTGTCTCAAGGATCCAATAAAATATATAGCTCAATGTAAAAGGAAAATAAACATCCCACTTGCTTAGTAAATGATAGACACTTTAACTGATCATATGGTAAGGTGAATAACGAAAGGAAGATATATGAGTATCCAATTTTTCAACTCACACATGGATTTATTATTCCCAAATATCATTAAGAAGTAAGAACATGTACTTGAAAACAATCTTAATTATGAACAAAAATAGTAAAATTTTCACTGTGTCACTCACAATTAAGAAATCATATGCTTTGCAACAGAATAAATGCATTCAAGTAAGAAAAGAAATAAATAATAGTATTAAAAGAATATATAACCATCAAAATGCCTTTTCCATTTAGTTCCAATATGAAAATATTGTATTTTTCTTACAGTGGAGTCTTTACAAAAATAGCCCTTGAATTCCCAACTAATCGACCCCTTACTTCTCCTTCTACCCTATTTATATAGAAAGAATACATATTTATCAAGATCCAAAAGAAATGGATATGAAAACCTCCTCATATATATTTAGTTTCTTGTTTCAAATAATCAAGGAGAATATCAGATCTTATCTCCAAGTTTAATTGATGAGGTGGCTTGTCAATTGTTGTCCATGATATATTTTAGGAAAATAAATCTGGCAAACTTCTAAAAATAGGGTCCAACAATCTTTTTGTATCTCCCAAACGGTGATAGATGTGTAAAATCCGAGAGAATTTTTTTGTGAAGAGTCTCCTTCCCAACAAAAACCTCTTTTGGTTTCCAAACATTCATCTCTAGCTGCTTTGAAACCTCTCCCAAAATTGGTCACTAAAATAGAAAATCATTTAATGTGAAATATCTGAAAAATAGGCCTCAAAGGTATATTTGAACCTCTTAAAATGTGATAGTTGTGTAAAAACCGAGAGATTTTTTTTTGAAGGGGCTTGTTCCCCAAAAAATCCTCTTTTCACTTCAAATAATTCATCTCCATTGTTTCATAAACTTCTCTTGAAGATAAATACTTAAACAGGAAAAACAGAGTATTTCTTGTATTTGATTTTTGTCTTTCTTCTTTATATTTCCATCATGAACTTTGGGTGTTCTTCAACTGAAGCAGGTAGATTTAGGTTAATGGGGGTTTGGGGCTTTCTCAATTTAATTTCATACTTTGAATATGATCCACTACCAAACCCCTCTCCTTCAACACTTTTGATTTTTCAATTTATGGAAAATCATGTAACTGGTTTGTTTTTGGAAAGGAATCATTTTTCTCATCATCATATGTGCCTTTGAGTGAAGATTCAGTGACTGAAACTGATCTTATGGTTTCCCTAGTTACAGGTCTCCTTGAACGATGTGCAATGTGTTTTCCTTTTTCATGATTTTTCCTCTGTTCCTCAGATTCCTCCTCTAACATGTGTGAAGAAGATGTCAGGGTGTAATTTTTTATCTCTTTCTTAGTATCTTCTAAATTTTCCTCTATGATAATAAGGTTTTCCTTCTTGATAGAAGGATGAAACGTGGCCTTTGAATTCAGCCTGAATTTGTTTGCAGCCCTAGTAAAATTTCTTCTAGGGTACTTAGGTACAAGTGTCTTCTTCTTACTCTTTTTCTTACCTTTTGCAGTCTTTTTTCCTATAGGTTGTTTCTTCTGTTTAGCTACAATTTGAGCTAGGCTTGTGGTGTAATATTCAGGTTCATCAAGTTCCTTTTTAATATCGGGATCAAAAGTGATATTTGTATGTTCATCAATTTTAAGTTTTTTACCTTTACCTGTAGTGATCTTATCATTAAGTTTACCCATAGGCAAATCACCAATTGCTTGTTGTGTTTGTAATTTTCTCTTACCAGCACGAGTTATCCTAGCTGCAGGGGAATTTTATTTCATCAAAATCTCAGTGGCTTGAGAAGCCTTTCTGCCTTTTCCAAGTTTCTTCTCCTTAACAAATTTAGACTTAATTTCCTGTGGTTTAGGTTTTAGTGATTGAATTAACCAGTCATGAGACCTTTGAACTTAATTTAAAGAAAAGACTACCAATGTTTTGATCAACCCTTGATGAAAAAGACTATTATTTATTGTTGCAGCATGTGACTGAATCCTCTTAGACATCTTAGATGGGATTTTTAATAAGAAATAAGGTAGATTAAGAGGGTAGTCACCATTCACATGAATTAACACTCTAATATGATAAAGATGAACCAGATAAAATCTGCCTTCGCATGCAATGTACTTGTGAATGATCAACAGAGAAGTATGCCATTCTTTCCTTACCTTTTGCAGTCTTTTTTCCTGTAGGTTGTTTCTTCTGTTTTCCTTACCAATTTGGGCTTGTGGTGTAATATTCAGATTCATCAAGTTCCTTTTTAATATCGGGATCAAAAGCGATATTTGTATCTTCATCAATTTTAAGTTTTTTACCTTTACCTGTAGTGATCTTATCATTAAGTTTACCCATAGGAAAATCACTAATTGCTTGTTGTGTTTGTAATTTTCTCTTACCAGCACAAGTTATCCTGGTTGTAGGGGAATTTTCTTTCATCAAAACCTCAGTGGCTTGAGAAGCCTTTCTGCCTTTTCTAGGTTTCTTCTCCTTAACAAATTTAGACTTAGTTTCCTATGGTTTAGGTTTTAGTGATTGAATTAACCAGTCCTGACACCTTTGAACTTAATTTAAAGAAAAGACTACCAATGTTTTGATCAGCCCTTGATGAAAAAGACTATTCTTTATTGTTGCAAGATGTGATTGAATCCTCTTAGACATCTTAGATAGGATTTTAATAAGAAATAAGGTAGATTAAGAGGGTAGTCACCATTCACATGAATTAACACACTAATATGATAAAGATGAACCAGATAAAATCTTCCTCCGCATGTAATGTACTTGTGAATGATCAACAGAGCAGTATGCCATTCTTTCCTCACCCAACTGTGTGGGATGCCTTGGCTCCAATTGGGGCTTTTCTTTTATGGAATTAAAAAATGATTTACAAACTCCATAAATAAATTTTATTTCTTCCAACATCTTTCCCCAAATACTGGTAATTTGCAAGCTTTAGCTATGGAATGGTTTGTCACGTGCATGAGGAGTTTACCAACCACAGATTCGAAACCATCGAAATTATGGGCAAAGGTCATAGAAATTTGCTCATCATGACCCTGAAATGTTGAGAAGAAGTCGAACTAGCCTGCATATTTAAAATTTTGTACCATCTGAGGAAAATCTTCGAGTAATTATGTCCCCTCTGGTTCCAACCTGGTTATCCGACCGCTCTTTTTGGGCACCATGACACTAATATAATTCTACAGAAAATTTATGAGAATGTCAAGGGTTTGATCACCAACTTTCGAGGGTTGTTGAAGTCTGAGAGTTATCTATTTACCTGCAAATCATGTATATAATTATAGACATACTAAAAAATAGGTGGATTATGATTTCATTCATATGGAATAATAATCGGGCATGTTGATTTGATGTCAAGGTGGCGAGTACAACCCGATCCATTGAGTTAGTTGTCATCATGAGAATTACAACCTAAAATAGATCATATAGAGATATGTAGATCCTCTAGTAATTATTTTTAATGTTAGAACACGGTCTAGGCAAGGTGGTGCATGCAAAACTAGCATTACTCCCGACATTGCAAGAATAGCGTTATTCTTGTAGCACCCTTTCCACTTTGAAAAAAATTGAAAAATTCAAATGAAGGAAAGGACAAGTGATATGACAGAAATATTTTTATATCATATCCTAATCTTTGAAAACTTAAAAACATTTAAAATGTGCATAAAAAGAATTAAAATAATCTTTCAAGCCAAGAAGGGAAAAAACAAAGTTTAACAAAGAATCATGAAAAATGGATAGAACGGGTATTAAGGACACCTAATAGTCAAAACAAGGTTAAGGAATAATACTGACTCCTTCTGGGGATAAAGTTTCATCTTGAAACTTTAAGAATTTTCTGACCAATGCCTTCACATCCCTCATCATCATCAACTTTTACTGTAATTATTTCCCTGTCCAGCCATTCCTTTATTTGCAATCCAAAAATAACAACCACAAAACTGCAAGTAGTCTTTCCATTGGGCTATGGAATCCTTATTCTTGCATACTAAAAACTTGACACTACTCTGATACTGTAAATTGATCTTCAAATTAAAAGCAACATGCTCAAAAATAAATCTTATTTATGTACAACTCCTACACAACTAACCAATCAATTCCTTGATCAGGTCACATCAAACTTTCAATGCAGCCATGAAATCATTTGAATGACAAAATGGTCTTCTTCCTTGCAAGTAAATAATAAAATGTAGAAAAACTGAGATGTTTGCAGTAAAAAATGAATGGGCAGCCCATACTTACAGCTGCAATTTTCTTTAATTCCAAATGCTACAAAATTTTGAACCTCTGGAAACACTCACTCCATGTAGATGGCTACTGGATCATATGTAATATGACAAAATTCTAGCTGATGAAAAAACCAAAAAAGATCCCCTGCAATTTTTGTTGTATTTGGGAGACCATAATCCACTTGATTTCCTTGAAACAACACATGAGCATCACTTGTTTTATGACAGTGAACAACAACATCTTGGATAGGTTGATTTCCTTCATCTATTTCTCCAACATAATATTCACACTCATCAAAAACGGGCTCGTTATCGCATAGGTCAATGAATGATGATGTGAAATTCTTCTCTTCTCCATTTTCATATTCATCATATACAGGTTGACTATAAAAAAATTCTGAATTTTGAAATTCACAAAATTTTGTTTCATTATGCTCTTCAAAGAAAGAACAAAAATGAACAACCTGGTCTTTTGGAACAAAAATTTCATTATGACAATATGATAAATTTGTTGTCATACTATCCATGACACTATCATCAACAACATCTTGAAAAACTTCTCCTTGAAAAGAAGAATGAGAGAAAGTTTCATGAATGATAAAATCTTCTTCATCATGATAGGATGGAGAATTTTGATTGATTTCAACTAGCCATGATAATAAAAAAATGTTCACCATCAATATAATCTTCAAGAATTTCTTCACTAAAATATTATCCTTCACACATATTTCCAGTATCAAATTCTTCATGAATAGACCCATTCAAATGGCCATCAAAATTGTTAGGAGCATTATGAGAACATTCCAAAATATCTTCATTGATCTCATCACCAAAGTCGTGCCGAAAAGTTTTTCTAAGAGATTTAAATTTCTCACAACAATCATTCAAGAGGCATTTGGCAAGATAAATCCTCTTACAAAATGAATGAAAAATAGCATGGAAATCATTTAATGATGAAATACTGGAAACAGGAAGAGATCGGTACCATTGTCTCTCCTCTCCTTCCAAGGAGTACATAAACATATTTAGCAATAATTCTTCATGATGAATATCAATATAGTCCATGTATTGATGAAAATCAATCAAGTGTTGTGCAGAATGATCGTGATCATCTCCTCTAAATCTTGGAAGGTAGTCTCCCCATTCATGCATAGTAGGCACAACATTTGGAAAACCAGGAATACCAGAGAAATCAAATGGAGAAAATCTATGAGCCAAAATGGCTTCCATGGCCTTCGACATCCTATATCAAGGGAGTCACCAACAAATTCTTCCTTCATGAAGTCTCCAGGTGAATGATGCGGTCAGAAAAAGTGTCCAACTCTTGTTCACCATCAAGAGCTAGAATTGATCATTGTCGTTCTCCCAGGGACAAATTATTTGTTCCTCCGTCCTCAGCAACGGCGCCAAAAGATGTTAGTCCCTAAAGTTGCACTTGACTATGAGAGGGAAAGCTAGGGAATCATCAAGTTATTGCAATGGTATTTTTTGAATGGTTTTCTGAATAAGTTTTAGAAAATGGTTGAAAGTTGGCTCAAGGATCCAATAAAATATATAGCTCAATGTAAAAGTAAAATAAATATCCCACTGGCTTAGTAAATGATAGACACTTTAATAGATCAGATGGTAAGGTAAATAACAAAAGGAAGATATATGAGTATCCAATTTTTCAACTCACACATGTATTTATTGTTCCCAAATATCATTAATAAATAAGAACATGTACTTGAAAACAATCTTAATTATGAACAAAAACAGTAAATTTTTCATTATGTCACTCACAATCAAGAAATCATATGCTTTGCAACAAAATAAATTCATTCAAGTAAGAAAAGAAACAGATAATAATATGAAATGAAGATCTGACCATCAAAATTCCTTTTACATTCAATGTCAATATGAAAATATTGTCTTTGTATTGCAGTGGAGTCTTTACAAAAATAGCACTTGAATTCCCAACTAATTGACCCCTTACTTCTCCTTCTACCTTGTTTATATAGAAAGAAATCATATTTATCAAGATACAAAAGAAATGGATCTGAAAACCTCCTCATCTATATTTAGTTTCTTGTTTCAAATAATCAAGGATAAGTTTAGATTTGATCTCCAAGTCGAATTGATGAGGTGGCTTGTAAATTGTTGTCCATGAGATTTTTTAGGAAAATAAATCTGGCAAATTCCTGAAAAATAGGGTCCAACAATCTTTTTGTATCTCCCAAACGGTGATATCTGTGTCAAGATAATTTTTTGTGAATGGGGTCATTCCCAAAAAAACCTCTTTTGGTTTCCAAAAATTCATCTCCAGCTACTTTGAAACCTCTCCCAAAATTGGTCACTAAAACAAAAAATCAATTAATGTGAAATCTCTGAAAAATAGTCCTCAAAGATATATTCAAACCTCTTAAACTGTGATAGTTTTGTAAAAACCAAGAGAGGTTTTTGTAAAGGGTCTCGTTCCAAAAAAAATCCTCTTTGTTTTTCAAATAATTCATCTCCATCGTTTCATAAACTTCTCTTGAAGATAAAGACTAAAACAAGAAAAACATAGTATTTCCTGTATTTGATTTTTGTCTTTCTTATTTATGTTTCCATTCTGAAATTTGGGTGTTCTTCAATTGGTGAAGGTATATTTATGTTAATGGAGTTTCAGGGCTTTCTCAATTTAATTTCATACTTTGTATATGATCCACTACCAAACCCCTCCCCTTCAACACTTTTTATTTTTCAATTTCTAGAAAATCCTGTAACTGGTTTGTTTCTAGAATTTCTCATCATCATGTGTGCCTTTGAGTGAAGATTCAGTAACTGAAACTGATCTTATGGTTTCCCTGGTTACAAGTCTCCTTTAACACTATGCAATTTGTTTTCCTTTTTCACGTTTTTTTCCTTTGTTCCTCAGATTCCTCCTCTAACTTGTGTGAAGAAGATGTCAAGGTCTGCTTTTTTATCTCTTTCTTAGTATATTCTGAATTGTCCTCTATGATAATAAGGTTTTCCTTCTTGATAGAAGGATGAAACATGGCCTTTGAATTCATCCTGAATTTTTTTGCAGCCCTGGTAGAATTTATTCTAGGGTATTTAGGTACAGGTGTCTTCTTCTTAATTTGTTTCTTACCTTTTGCAGTATTTGTTCCTGTACGTTGTTTCTTTTGTTTAGCTGCACTGGGCTCGTAGTGTAATATTCATGTTCATTAGGTTCCTTTTTAATATCTAGATCAAAATAGATATATGTATCTTCATCAATTTTGAGTTTTTTACCTTTACCTATAGTGATCTTCTCATTAAGTTTACCCATAGGTAAATCACCAATAGCTTGTTGTGTTTGTAACTTTCTCTTACCAGCACAAGTTATCTTAGTTGCAGGAGAATTTTATTTCATCAAAACATCAGTGGCTTGAGAAGCCTTTTTACCTTTTACGGGTTTTTTCTCCTTAACATATTTGGACTTAGTTTCTTGTGATTTAGGTTTTAGTGACTGAATTAACCAGTCCTAAGACCTCTAATCTTCATTTAAAGAAAATACTACCAACGTTTTGATTAGCCCTTGATGAAAAAGACTATTCTTTGTTGTTGTAGGATGTGACTAAATCCTCTTAGACATATTAGATGGGATTTTTAATAATAAATAAGGTATATTAAGAGGATATTCACCATTCACATGAATTAACAATCTAATATGATAAAGATGAACCAGAGAATGATATGTACCTGTGAATGATCAATAGAGAAGTATTCCATTCTTTCCTCACCCAGTTGTGTGGGATGCCTTGGCTCCAATTGGGGTTTTTATTTTCTGGAATTAAAAATGGATTTACAAACTCCATAACTGAATTTTATTTCTTCCACCATATTTCCCCAAATACAGGTAATTTGCAAGATTTAGATATGGAATGCTTTGTCACATGCATGAGGAGTTTACCAACCACAGATTTGAAACCATCAAAATTATGTGCAAAGGTCATAGAAAGTTTCTAGCCATGACCTCGAAATGTCGAGAAGAAGTCGAACCAGCCTCCATCTTTAAACTTAAGTTCCATCTGAGGAAAGGCTTCGAGTAATTATTTCCCCTCATGTTCCAACCTGGTTATCTGACCACTCTTTTTGGGCACCATGACACTGATACAATTATGAAGAAAATTTCAGAGAATGTCGAGGGTTTGATCACCAACTTTCAAGGGTTGTTGAAGTTTGATATTTATCCATTTACTTGGAAATCATTTATATAATGATAGACATACTAAAAAATAGGTGGATTATGATTCCATTCATATGGAATAATAATCGGGCATGTTGATTTGATGTCAAGGTGGCGAGTACAGCCCGATCTTCTGAGTTAGATGTCATCATGAGAATTACAACCTGAAATAGATCATATAGAGATATGTAGATACTCTAGTAATTATTTTGAACATTAGAACACAATATGGTTAAGGTGGCCCATGCAAAACTATCATTACTCCCAACGCTGCAAGAATAGCCCTATTCTTGTAGCGCCCTTTCCACTTTGACAAAATTTGAAAAATTCAAACGAAGGAAAGGACAAGTGATGAGACAGAAATATTTTTATATCATATCCTAATCTTTGAAAACTTAAAAACATTTAAAATGTGCATAAAAATAATGAAAATAATCTTTCAATCCAAGAAGGGAAAAAACAAATTTTAACAAAGAATCATGAAAAATGGATAGAACGGGTATTAAGGACACCTAATAGTCAAAACAAGGCTAAGGACTAAAAACTGCTATAGTTGGTTGCATATTTCTTGTTCTTGTTCCAGGAAGGTCGCAGGTGACAGCTCTGATAAGGAGTTGTAGCAGTGTTGAGGAGTTAGCTCAGAGAGGGAGCTATAGTGACTGTTGTAGGTATTATTAGGTTATATGGTCTCTAGTTTGAGACATGGAGAAGATCGTTCATATGAGGAGTTGTGGAATATTGCAGCTTGGTGGTGTGGTAGGATGGGAGTTTTGGTGGATTGCAAGAGATCCTGACTTGCAGCAGTATGTTGTGTGGTAGGTTTCCAACTTCGAGAATAGACTTTCAATGTATTTTCATAGTGAATTGTGATGAGTGAATCTTGGTTTCTTTGGCATGGATGAGATGGATTTGTATGTATGGAAGGTTGAAAATATAAAGTCTTCATGAGGCCAGATATTTGAACATTGTCAAATTATGATGATGTATGAGGCATTTAACCTAGGAGGATGAGGACACTTGAAGAGATGAGTTACGGTGATCTAGAGTGGACTAGACTAAGTGTCCAACCGTACCTTATGGATTTTCAAATGAGGGAATGGGATCATTGGATTATTTCCATGGAGGATTGCATGGTTCTTATATAGTGTGAGCCACTGAAACGTGACAGGGGAACAATATTTGTTTGTGAGCTTCATAGTGTTTGACTCAGGTATGTATGAGAGTATTGGTATGAGGACCAAGCATGCAGTACAAGGATCTGGTACAATTTCATTCTAGATGGATTCAAGGGATGTGTTACGAGTGGAAAATGTGTTATGGGTGCCAGGAGTGTATTCTCAGCCTCAGGGATTGAAGAGTAGGTCGATGGAGTATTGTTCTGGGATGGACAAGTATTACTGGATGTTGAGTTGGTAGGCCTTCCAAAATATTAGTAACATTTTATGCAAGGGATCTATGCACTAGAGATGTTTCCATGGTTTGATAGGATATGGACTCAATTTGCGTCTAGAGAGGATATGGATGACATATGAGGAGGAATAGGTGATTCCACTAGTCGTGAGGCAAGTAGTTCCATCAATGGTGAGGTAGGAAGCTCCACCAGTATCACATATTCATAGGGAGGAGGTATATCTAGAGGTTATGTATATATAGAGGATCCGGGATGGGAGATAGAGCTACTTCTGGCTAATGATGGAGGATGGAATTCCTACCTTGATAAGAGGGAGTGTTGATTCTTTTGTAGTATCGAGAGTGTTGAATTGTATATGAGATGATGTGATAGATTCTATGATTGATTCATTACGATGATGAATGTGCCAAATATATAGAGGACCTAAAGGCACATATGGTGACCATTCATGAAAGGATGTGTCTGTTAGCACCATAATTTTCATGGCTAAGGTTAGAGGTTTGTCAAAAAAATTCAAATTCATGCATGTTAGCACCCATGTTGTTTTTATGCCTTGCATCATCTAACATCTCCAAGGGCCAGTTTCAAAGGGAAGCTTATCATTTATTTATTCCCATTTCAATTTGCAACTGCACGCTGCAAAACTCACTGTGCACCACGTTGAGGATGTTGTCGCACAGTGTATTTCATCACGCAGTGGGATGTCATGCAGTGGATTTCGTCGCACAGTGGGTTGTCGCGCAGTGGATTTTCCTGTGCACAGGCTACAGGTTGCACTGTGCAAATTACTGGTTTAGTGGTCAACTTCAAGATCAATTTTGGACCAACTTGTGAGGAATTTTGAAAATCCCCGAAAGGTTTTTGTTGAGGACAAAAAAAATAATAAAAACCTCTCTCAGATTTGTAAAATGTGTCACAGATTAGGATATTCAAAGGAATATTTGAGCCCTATTTTCTGTTTTCATGATTTCCTGTCTGAGACATATTTTTGCGACACGTATTCCGGCCAACTGGAGATGAATTTCAAAACATCGAGAGATATTTTTCTTTATAATGATCTTAAATACAAAAACCCCTCTTAGTTTCTAAAAATATTTTTTTACCATTGGGATACGATGTCATATTTAACGCCTATTATACCAATTTGTTTTGCATTCTACTGCGTTTTTATTGTAGGTTATTGTTGCATAGCATACTTTTTATGTAGGGATGACAGAGTGTCCAACGGTGAAAATGATGGCTCATCACAACCATATGGTCGAATTAGGATCATGATCAATGACTGTGAAGAATATTTTGGTTACGATTATGATTTGGCAAAGTCGAGTTTTCTATTTTTTGAATCCGTTGAAATTATTGTTCTCTTTCAAAGAAAACGGATCCATGATTCTATGAGAGAGTAGCTCGACCCTAACAGACAAGGGTGACATTATATATCTATATATGGGGATCATTTTCATGTAAATAGGTTTGGTTGGCAATTTTGAGAAACGAATTCTATTGTATGTAGTCTAAGTTTGACTTAAATTTAATGCAAAGGTCCTGTGATTCGATGAAAAGATTCTAGTTCTGATAGATGGATGTATTGTGTTTCTTTCACTACTTATGTGTTTCCTGTTATCTCTTATCTCATATATCATATTGTCTATTTTGGAATGAATTTTCAAACCTGTGGATTCGATGTACTACGCTCCTTGTTCGCACCACTTAGATAAAACGTTTTCCTCTCAAGATAACTCTGAATTTGTCCACAGCGACGCTATTGAGTTACTTCCTGTGTTTTTCTCCCGCCACACTTTATGATTTACACTGAAGATTGTTGCTCGCGTACCCTTCTCCTCTCGAATCTAGTCACTGAGTCATTTGTTCTATCTCTTCCTCGGATCGACCCCATAGCCCAAGTTTTAATTTTTTGTGCCAATATAACCAGAAACCTTTTTACCATCAGTGTTAAATCTAGCCACTTTTTTCAAAGTCATATCCTGCGTGAAGACCGTGCCATTTCTGAGAGAGCCCTCTCCAGATCCAAAAGGCTAGTTTCAGGTCTCAAAGTTGGTTGAAAAAGTTTCCTTCATCGTCTGTTTATCATCCAAATAGATTTATGGAGTGCCAACATTATGGCACTATTGTCGGGGAAGGAATTGAATGAAATTTTCCCTAGGAAAAATGACATTGTTTCAGTTCTAAGTTCTGAGAGAAGCAGACACTTAGGCACATATTGGTTGTATTTCTTCTCTGGCGACTCCACACATTAGAAAATAAATTGAATGTGACTCCACTGGAAGAAGAATCCAGAGATAAATTTTTCATGGAGACTCCAATCAAGCTTTGAATGCGATTCAAAGACTCCACTGGAGAATGAGACCTGTTGACGGAGATATGGAAGAGCAGTATGGAAAAATAAGGTACTCGATCTTAAGTTTAGTTCAAGAAGTACTTTTATGTTTTATCAATATCTTCTTGTCCTTTCCTGAGTTTTTCAAAAGAATATTTCTTCACTTACTGCGTTCAAATGAATCCCAGAGATATACCCTTGTATATCCTTCATTGCAAACTGTAGGTATACCTCCTTCTTCTTGTATAACCGATATTCACCAAGCTCCTTCCTCTGAGCCATATAATGTTCATGATCATTCTTGTGAGCTTAATGAAACCAAAGTTGAGCATGTACCTTTTGTTCTTAATCCTGCACCCTCCAAGATTCAAGAAAGATACAATCCTCTTAAATTGCCTTCCATCCTTCACGACTTTCCTATGAAATATTATAAGTACCTTCCTAGGTTCGATGGAGATCTTGATGGACATTTGACTGAAAAACATATTCAAGACTTTGAGAATTTTATAGACCTTTTTTAGATTGAACATGATGATGTGTCTATGAGGGCATTTTCTCAGTCTTTACAAGGAGATGCCATAGCGTGGTTCAGACATTTGCAGCCTCAGTCGATTAGCTCATGGGATGAATTGAGGGAAGCTTTTCGTAGATTTTGGGGTGAGAGAAAGTCATGGAA
The DNA here is from genome assembly GCA_009831015.1 of Picea engelmannii. NCBI lineage: Eukaryota > Viridiplantae > Streptophyta > Pinopsida > Pinales > Pinaceae > Picea > Picea engelmannii. Next base: position 111,010 of record ML793558.1, read on the forward strand.
TCTACTCCTTTAAGAGTTTTATGCCATGTGAAGAATGAAAGATGAAACCATCTCAAATTTCAATAGTAGGTTTTCTAGTCTTTATTATAAACTGCCTAAAGAAGTCCAACCTCTTGAAGTTGCTGCCATGCTCCATTATGTAACAACCTTTCAATCAGACTTATCTTTTCTTCTGATGGAGAGGAAGTCTACATCTTTGCAACAAATGCTCAATAATGCTTAGGAAGTGGAAGACAATCTTCAAGCATGTCAAAGTTTGCAAAATCAAAATTTAAAGAGTGTTTCTAATACAGAGAACATTGGTGTAGCAGAAGAACATGAGATTGTGCATAAACAAGAAGTTGTTTTACATCTCGATCTTCATCATCATGAGAAAGAAACTGATTGTTTTATGTATTCATTTGTAAACAATCAAGAAGATGAATTTGCAAATCAGCTTGTTGAAGAGAAGATTGATGTCCCAATCTTTTTCTTGTTAGATGACATTGCAGATGTTGTTGATTTGTATTTATATGATTAATATGATGATGATTATGATGTTGACTTCCTAGAACAACCAAATGCATGTTCTCTATCAGAAAATGTTCCTTTTCAATAGTGTAATGAGAGCAATCGGCCTACCTATCGCAGTTACAAAGAAGAATATGAAGAAAGTATTGAATCAGTTGAAGTAAATTCTTTACCTTTATGCTTTGCTTTGTTTAAATTGTTGAAAGAAAATTTAAATATCATCACTGAGGTAGAGGAATGTGTGTTGATGCAAATCACACTAATTCATGGGAAACAATTGATAAGAAATTGCAGCAATATTCTCATGTGTTTAATGACCATGTTTCTTGTTATATGGAAGGTTTTATCAGTTCAAAATTACAGCCATTGGTCGAGGATGAATCTGAAAATGAGTGTGTTCAGAAATCCAAAGAAATTGAAAAATGTGCATATAACAGCAGTGAAGAAAATGAAGGAGGTTTGGAATCAAGTGAAAGAACATTGTCATTGTATTTTGATTCTTTCGAATTGCTAAAGAAAAATGTTTATAATGTTTCAAATCAGAAATCCTCCAGGCATGATGTTGAATATGGAGGAAGAAGTGGACTTGCAAATGAAAACTATCTTCCATTATGTTTTTATTCCTTTGAATTGCTGGAAGTAAATCATGAGATAACAAAGGAAGCAGAGAAGTCTGACTGCATTCGCAGTGACACTGTTGTACATGAGAAAATTGTTACCAGCGAGGAAGACCAACAACCTTCCTGTGCATTTAATGACTATTTTGTTGATTACATGGAAGGCTACTTCAGTTCAAATTTGCAACCAATGCTCAACTACCAGCTTGTAAATAAATATGATGGTCAATCAACGTCGATGGTAGATATGGATTTCTTTCCACCAAAGGTTTCATTTCAGCCAGCACCATCTTCTGATTCAGAAGATTGTTATTTCCAGCAGTCTCAACAGATTTTTCAACCTCTTGGTGGCAATCAACAAGTTAAATCACATAAAAATGAGAATGCAGTGGAAGGGATGAAACATGGTTGTTGTTTTGCACATGTTTTAGAGGATCCATTTGTATTTTTGGTGGAGGCGACAAACAGTCCCAATGTTTTTAATTTTTTTAGATTTGAATTTATAGATAAATTTTTGAATGGCTTATCAGTAAATAGGCTTTTGAGCAAGCATGTGCAAAGAAAGAAAAAAGTGGATAAAGTGCTTGCATGGTTGAATTTTCATTTTGATTTCATTTGATTGGCATCCTTTTTCAGCAGTTAGGGTAGGTAGGAGTGTGAATAAGCTCAGTACTATGATCATTTCTTTTAGCAATCTGCAGTTTTCATTTTTAGCTTAGTTTCAGATTTCAGTTTGGGGCATATACAGTTTTGGTTTTTTCATTGGATGAGGGTTACAAATTACAGTTGGAAAGTTGAGTTTGGGAGAATCCCAATGGATTGGCACCTAGTCTACTGTTCTTTGCTACCTCACAGGGAGGATAGCATCCCTATTGGAGCCAATTGTTAGCATCATGATTTTCATGGATAAGGTTAGAGGTTTGTCAACAATTTGCAAAGTCATGCCTGTTAACACCCATGTTTATTTTATGCCTGGCATCATCTACCATCTCCAAGGGCCAGTTTCAAAGGGAAGATTATCATTTATTTATTCCCATTTCAATTTGCAACTGTGTGTTGCAAAACTCACTGCACACCGTGCAGAGGATGTTGTCACGCAGTGGATTTTGTCACTCAGTGGGTTGTCGTGCAATGGATTTCTTCATGCAGTGGGCTGTCATGCATAGGATGTTGTCGCACAGTGGATTTTCCTATGCACAAGATATAGGTCGCACTATGCAAATTACTGGTTTAGTGGTCAACTTCAAGATCAATTTCTGAAAAATTGGAGAGGAATTTTGAAAATACCTGAGAGGTTTTTTCTTAGGAAAAAACAAATAATAAAAACCACTCTCATATTTGTAAAATGTGTCATGGATTGGGATATTCGAAGGAATCTTTGAGCCCTATTTTTCAGTTTTCGTGATTTCATGTCCAAGACATGTTTTTTCCACATGTATTCCGACCAGCTGGAGATGAATTTCAAAAAACCGAGAGAGGTTTTTCTTTATAATGATCTTAACTACAAAAAAATATCTCAGTTTATAAAAATATTTTTTTACCATTGAGATACGATGTCATATTTAACGCCTATTTTACTAGTTTGTTGCGCATTTTGTTGTGTTTTTGTTGTAGGTTACTGTTGCATAGTAGACTTGTTGTGCAAGGATGATAGAGTGTCCAATAGTGCAAATTATGTCTCATGATCAATGACTGTGAATAATATTTAGGTTACGATTATGATTTGGCAAAGTCGGGTTTTCTATTTTTTTAATCCGTTGAAATTATTGTTCTCTTTCAAAGAAAACGGATCCATGATTCCAAGAGAGAGTGGCTCAACCCTAACAGCCAAGGGTGACATTAGATTTTTATATATGGGGATAATTTTCATGTAAACAGAGTTGGTTGGCAATTTTGAGAAACGAATTCTATTCTATGTAGTCTGAGTTTGACTGAAATTTAATGCAAAGGTCTTGTGATTTGATGAAAAGATTATAGTTGTGATAGGTGGATGTTTTGTGTTTCTTTCACTACGTATGTGTTTCCTGTTATCTCTAATTTCATATCTCATATCGTCTATTTCAAAATGAATTTTTGAACCTACGGATTCATTATACTGCACCCCTTGTTCACGCCACTTAGACAAAATGTTTTCCTCTCAAGCTAATTCTGAATTTGTCCACAGCGGTCTTCTTGAGTTACTTCCTATGTTTTTCTCCCACCGCACTTTACAGTTTACACTAAAGGTTGTTTCTTTCCTAGCCTTCTCCTCTCAAATCCAGTCACTGAGTCATTTGTTTTGTCTCTTCCTCCAATCGACCGCATAGCACAAGTTTTACTTTTCTACGCCAATATAACCAGAAACCTTTTTACCATTAGTGTTAAATCTAGCCACTTTTTTCATAGTCATATCTTGCGTGGAGACCGTGCCATTTCTGAGAGATCCCTCTCCAGATCCGAAAGGCTAGTTTCAGGTCTCAAAGTTGGTTGAAAATTTTACCTTCGTCGTCTGTTTATCATCCAAATAGATTTACGGAGTGCTAACAATGTCTCTAACAACTATAATAACTATTTATTATTATTATTATTATTATTATTATTATTATATATATTAATCATATTATTATTAATTAATAATTATATTATTAATTATTAATATGGAGAATGTATTCTCGATGTTTTCCAAACATCAACACTCCCTCTCAGCGAGGGAGACATTCTGCACCTCAAGCACCTCAAGTCCATATCACTCCTTGTCATGATAAAGAAAGGACTACACCTGGGCCCATTTACCATAAGTACACCCTTGTGATAAATGTATCCTATCTCCCTTGGTCTAAATCCCAATCTAGGAGAAGGTATGCATGATGCTTACTAGGGTCATTCATCATAGGTACACCCCTATGGGTGAATGTTTGTTGGATGCTAAAACATCAATGCTCCCTCTTAGCTAGATAGTTATCTTTTCATGATGCCTTCATCTAGTAATCTACTGACTACTATGTAATCAACTAGTATCACATTTCTACTACCATGCCATTAGTAGCTCAAATCATCTGCCACAGTCTTTATGACTATGCTGCAATCAACCAGTAGCACACAAATACTGCAATCTCATCCAACAATACACAATTATTTCCATGTCATAGTTGTACACAACTATTTTCCATTGGTACACAACCACTAGCATAGTGTCACACCTATGTAGCAATCCACTAGTAGCACACATCTATTAGCATGATGTCCAACGGTACACAACCACTGTCATAGTCTCACGACTATGTAGAAATCCACTAGTAGCACACAGCTACTAGCATGATGTCCAGTGGTACACAACCACTACCATAGTCTCACGACTACGTATTAATCCACTAGTAGCACACAACTACTAACATGTTGTCCAGTGGTACACAACCACTGTCATAGTCTCATGACTACGTATAAATCCACTAGTAGCACACAACTACTAGTATGTTGTCCAGTGGTACACGACCACTGCCATAGTCTCATGACTACGTAGAAATATACTAGTAGCACACAACTACTAGCATGTTGTCCAGTGGTACACAACCACTGCCATAGTCTCACAACTACGTAGAAATCAACTAGTATCACACAACTACTAGCATGATGTCCAATGGTACACAACCACTTCCATAGTCTCACAACTATGTAGCAATCCCCTAGTAGCACACAACTACTAGCATGATGTCCAGTGGTACACAACTATTGTCATATTCTCACGACTACGTAGAAATCTACTAGTAGTACATAGCTACTAGCATGTTTTCCATTGGTAGTAGGTACACAACCATTGTCATAGTCTCACAACTACATAGCAATCCATTAGTAGCACACAACTACTAGCATGTTTTCCAGTGGTACACAACCACTACCATAGTCTCATGACTACGTAGCAATCCACTAGTAGCACACAGCTAGTATCATGTTTTCTAGTGGTACACAACCACTGCCATAGTCTCACGACTACATAGAAATCCACTAGTAGCACACAATTACTAGCATGTTGTCCAGTGGTACACAACCACTGTCATAGTCTCATGACTATGTAGCAATCCACTAGTAGCACACAGCTACTAGCATGTTTTCTAGTGGTACACAAACACTGGCATAGTCTCACAACTATGTAGAAATCCACTAGTAGCACACAAATACTAGCATGTTTTCCATTGGTACACAACCACTACCATAGTCTCACGACTACGTAGCAATCCACTAGTAGCACACATCTACTAGTATGTTGTCCAGTAGTACACAACCATTTCCATAGTCTCCATGAATATGTTGTGATGTTTCTCCTCTCCCAATAGTCTTATTCACACATAGCCACATCGCATGGCGTAGGAAAGACTATGACCATATCCCCATTCACACCTAGCCACCTCACATGGCATAGGCAAGGCTAACTTTCAAGTCTTATTAACACCTATCCACCTCACATGTTGTAGGAAAGACTTGTACCTGGTTGTGAATTACTCCCTCAGTCACCTCACATGATTGATCGGGGAAACCCTTGGTCAGAGGGGTTATCTGACTAGAGGAGAGAAACACCACACCTCCCTCTTAACAACGGTGGAAATTTTGCATCATGCCAATCTTGTCTATGAAGTACTCATACTTCACTCTAGACAATGGCTTGGTGAGAATGTTTGATATCTGCTCATTCATGGATATGTAATAGAGCTCCACAGCTCCTCTCTGCACCATGTCTTAGATGAAGTCTTGCAAGAAAATTGTGAAGCCACATGATTTCATGGCTTACAATACTGGTTGTTATATACTTTTCCTCCAATGTACTAAGTTCCATTGATGTCCGCTCTCTGCCCAACCATGAGATCGCAGTGATCCCATACTGAAACAACATCCAAAAGTAATCTTCTGATCCACTGCACTCCATGCCTATTCACAATTTGTATAACTCTGTAGCTTCATATTTCCATCTGAGGCATATCTCAATCCATATCCACTTGTACCATGTAGTTATCTAAACAATCTTTTTTTTTCAACCAATGTACATGTATCAGAATCAAGGTTAAAAGGTCCACATCCCAATCCTTATGATTGGCTTCCTTCACTGAAACAAGGGAATCCTCTCTAGGAGGTCCCATATCTCCTCAAGGTTTAGCCTCCTACCTATCATTCATGGAGGACGTCTCTCCCATTTGAATATGAATATGAAGAGTAATCCTTTCTGAATGAAAGTCTCTAAGAAATTGACTCTCTCTTAGATCAAGCCCACTTTGATCCTGCATGCTCCCTCTGAAGCTTGACTCCATATGAGGATATATAGTCTTTGGATTCATCTTCCCCCTCTTCATGTGTTGACCTCCTCTTATTCTGAAAATGATATGTCTCCTACTATTACCAACACACATCCATCATATACTCGAAATCATACGACTAACCATGTTGATTTTCTAGTGTTAAATTTTGACAAGCACAATTTTTCCGCAAGTGCTAATTACTTCCAATGATATACGATATTACTTTAGTAAACTCTAGAATATCACAAGTAATTACACTCAAAAAATTCAACTACTTAGAAATTTTGGTCTCCTCCTTAGATCACTTCTCACGTGTGAGAGAGAAAAATATGTGTGTCTTTAAATTGATCCAAAGAGACACATCTCTTTGAAAATTAAATTTAAAATTTTATTTTATTTTATTTCTTATAAATAGTTGGATAATACCTCTTGTAACTACCCAAATATTAATTTGGTTATAATCCATCCACATAGTATTTGACTTTGTTAAATTGTTCCTCCATAATTCATGCGATTCTTTGCATAAATATAGGTAGAGGTAATTATGCAGTACATTCTTCATATTTAGGTAATTTGACATTTTTACTATAAACTATTGCCCACCATAATTTATGGAACTATTTCTATAATTTAGGTAGGATTAAAAAGTAAATATGTTGTACATAGAGATTGTAACAACCCCATAAATACTCCCAACATTTTAATCTACTCTCATTTTCCTGGGCCCTCTTATGAGGGGGTCAAGCCCAATCCCCATGTTGAATTTTATCTGAGATGATATATGAGATGATGTGATAGATTATATGACTGATTCATTATGATTATGAATATTCCAAGTATATAGAGAACCTAAAGGCACATATGATGACCATCCATGAAAGGATGTGTCTCTAATAATTATAATAACTATTTATTATTATTATTATTATTATTATTATTATTAATTATATTATTAATTATCAATCTGGAAGAATGCCTTCCCGATGTTGTCCAAACATCAACAGAGAGGCATTTCCACTTGTTGAGTGTGGTGAGAATACCTTCCTCGCTAAGAGGGAGTGTTGATGTTTTGTAGCTTCGGGCAAGTATTCTCACATGGCCCTAGGTGTTGGGCATGTGGGAATCGTCATGTTGGGCATGTGGGAATCATCGTGGGAACCACATCACACTTTTTGTTTTGTGAGAACCCCCTTGGAATGAAGTTGGGGCTTCATGATTTTGGTGATGGGATTTGTGGGCTTGTGTAGGGGTTTCACACCCACAGAGAAATCCAAATTTGATGTTGACTTGTGGAGGGGCTTCTATGGTGATCCCTAAGGATTGTATGTGTGGAGACATAATGGAGATAGCATAAGTGAGTCTGCATTTGTTCTAGGAGGTTTGGTGATTTTCAACAAAGGGAAATTATACATGGTGGAAAATATGCCCTAGGGTTGAGGACTATCTATTTTCTGTTATTGGCAGGGAAAAGCACATCACACGTGTAGGAGAGAGAGGTATCTGCAAAAGGAAGAGACCATACAACTGGAGTGAATCATACGGAAGTGTTCATACAGATTTCCATGCATGTACGTGGGGTCCAATGGGAACATTCACAAATGTACATAGTTTGCAGTGGGAACAATCGCATACATATGTGTGTTGTAGTAAGAACATTTGTGTACATCCATACAGAGTTTTATGGATAGGTGCATATTTGTACAGGCTGACAGGTGAGTTTAGTAGGTCATACAGGTGGTCTACAATAGATTTGTGGGTAGAAGATATTTCTAGGGTTATTGGAGGACAAGGTTGTCCTCATACTTGATGATATTTTTGTTGGTTGGGAGCTGGTTTTTCCCTCAGGATTTTTGAATTTGATAAGGTTACAAGAACATAAATATTATATTTTGTGTGTTGATGATTCATATCTGATCTTTTGTGTTTTTGTTGCATATAATTGCAGTCAATAATTCTCAGTGTAAAATTGTTCAGTGATAACAGATAGGGTTTTATTGTTAAATCACTATGAAGCAATTTTTAGATCTAAAAATTAATCACATAAATTTGTGTGTGAAAATTGACAGACTCACCTAGTCAGATGTCATTAATGTAAACACCTTCCAAGTGAGAAAGAACCCACCAATAATTCTAATGGTCCCTAAGTTATAAGCATAACATATCACTATGAAATATGTGTTGGAGTCGAGCACTGAAAAGGATCATTTGATCAAGGCCTGATGATGATCATTGTTGGCACAGGGGAAAACCAAGGTTTCAATGCTACAATAGCACACCAACAAAACCCTAACTATTGGCCCTTTCGGCAACACCTGCGAAGCAGATAAAGTCTCACCCAAGGTAGAGGTAGGGGTGGTTGCAGGACTCAGATGTCTGCAACCTTAGCTGGGACACAGATCTGTGATTCTAACACTTAACAGATCACATAGCACTGACAATTCACCAGTATTTGACCATTATCTACTCCACAAATAAAACAGAGTATTACACCATTCATCTAGATCTGATGTATCTAAGAACTTATCATAGAGAGGTAGATTAGATCTAGCAGATTCAAGCATTAATCACATTCACATAGGTTAGATCTAACATACATATACATTGTTAGCACAAAGCATAAACATAAATATCTATCTATATCAAATCACTTAGCAAGTAAATACATAAACACATCAACACATTGCACAACGCATAGCAACACAGCATGTACGTGGTTCACCCCCACCCTGGGGCTACATCCACCAACTCTTCTTCTTTATTATCTTAATTCAAGCTTCTTACAGGAACATAGCATCAAAATCCTACTTCGTAGAAGACAGGAGATCTGTACGCACTCCGTCAGATCCTCCTTCTTCGAGTTAGGGTATAGCACCAAGTCTTCTTACAATTACTTGCACATAGCTCTGCAAATATCACACAATATGCATAAAGAATCTACAATCCATACTTATCACTTAGCCCAGTATCACACAAATATATATATATATATATGCCTCTCCTTACATTGCCTAGACATCTATTAATACTTTACAAAATAGGCCTAAACATGGGTAAACCCATGGGCTGACATCCCCATACCCGTTACATAATCCCAAATCCCAAAAAAGGACCCAAAAAGGGGCCTAGATCCCACGATATTTGATTTTTCTTGTGCTCCTCCTTCAACAGGATGTCGAAGTCCCAAAATAGGTCAAACTTGACCAAGGATCTCCCAAAACTTGGTCAAGGGCCAATAGGCCCCCAACACTCACATGTGACTCATACCGAGTCACTCTAATCTGGGTAGTTCTGCTTCGAAAGCCTCGAGCATGGCTCGCATTGTTTTGACTTGTTGATGTGCCACAACCTCCTTTTCAGCAAACTCTTGGATGAATGCGTCATTGAAAGGTCCCTCCAGACGTTGTTCAGCTGCAATGACAACCTGCTTGAGTTCTTCTCCTCGGCCTTTGACCTCTATGAACAATTGGTAAGCCTTATCTTGTACAAGTTGGAGCCTCTGATTTACTTCCATAACTTTTCTCTGGATAGTGTGGATCTGCTACTGGGCAGTGCGTTTCTCTTGGGATCGCTTCATTCTTTCCACAGCTGACAGGGGATTCAACTTCACCTGTATTGTCTCTGCTTGTTGCTTTGCTTGCTAGAGTTGTGACTCCAATGCCTGCAATTATGGGTTCTCAGTTAGTTTCTCATACGTTTGGGCACTGCGATTACTCAGCTATTTACATTCCATGGCAAGGGCCTTTATCCTTTCAACTGCGCTCCGGGCGGTTGCTTCTCTTTGATCCCTTACATCCTGCGGAGTCTCGGGCACTGTGCGGAGCTCTAAGTATTTTGTGTGTTGTTGTAGCTATTGGATAGCTTCTGCGAGCTCCTCTACTTTCTACGTGACTCGGTCCTCTACCTTTATTTCTAATACTATCATAGAGCGAAGTGATCTGCTAACCGCTTCTTTCACTTTGAGTTGCTCCACGAGCAAATGTTATTTTCCTTGTTGCATCTGTGCTTTTTCTTCATCAAACTTTGCTTGGAGAGAAATATTTTCATGTTTTGCAGTGTTGCGTTGTTATGCAAGTATGCCTTGCACTTGCTTCAAGGCCTAGGTGGCTTGTTCTGTTTCTTCTTGTGCTCGTCGAAGGTGAACTTTGACTGTATCATCTATTCAGTGGAGTTGGGTTGGCTCATCTCCCAACTCTAGTTCTCCCAATGGCAGGGGCACAGTGGAGACTGCATGATTTGACTGAAGGGCCTGTTGTACCCCTCGGAGTTTGACTTCAATTCTATCATATATTTCTTCCTACTTGGCTTCTTGTTTCTCTGTTATTTCCAGTGAAGCGTCGTTCAGGGCTGCTATGATGAAATCAAAATCATCGAAGGTGAGGACAGTCTGGATCTTGGTCATGGTGTCTTTCAATTTCTTCCAAGAAGAAGGTTTCGCTGGGGAAGCCTTCCTCTTCTTCAAGAGGTCAACCTCATCTCTGGGCAATGTTACTTCACTTGGCTTGTGTTCAGCTTCTACTTCGTCATCACCCCCTCGATCAGGTGACACTGACGCAGTCTTTCCTGAGGTGTTGCTTAAATTTTGGACCTCCTCAGTCTTCTTGGGTGTAATTTTTTCTTTATGAGTGTCCTCTGGGCTATCAAGATCAAATATCTCTGCAACGTTGGTGGGGATAAGGAGGTCAGTGGACCATTCCTTAGTGATCTCCTCAAGGTCTTCTTCTGTAAGTTTATAATATGACTGGAGCTTCTCTTTATGTTCATCTAATCGCGTTGTAATGTAGATAAAGTGTTGATCTACGTTGAACTTCGTCGAGGTTCAAAACCTTTGTAAGGTGCTTGGAGTCATGTGAGGCTCAGCTTCGATGGCTCTCTTTAGCTGGAGGTAATATGTATGAAACACAGCATTCGACTACCACTGTTTGTTCATATCACTTGAATACCAAAGGGTAGCGAACTTCGCAGCAAGTGGTTCGAATGGATCTATGTCTGGGAAGGTCTCACCTTACAGCATCTCCTAAGAAACAATTGCAATGAGGATCAGGAGCTAGCTGAAATGAAATTCATAACTCTGGTCCTATGACTCTCAGTATTCTAGTTCCAATTGGTTAACTAGGTACTTCACCCAGTTCATGTGTACGCCTTCTGCCCACTTTCCTGCGAGGTCAATGACAAAGTTGGTGACCTACGTAGGTCATTTATTCCTTACTAACTTTCCAGCTATCAGTTGACATGCTAGGCACATTGTGCCACTCTAGATGGAAGCTACCTTGTAGCCTCTTTTTACCTTCTCAACATCGCCATATGTATTCTTGATCTTCTGTGCTAACGCATGATCTGTGGCCTTTCCTGGGTAGAAGTCTTGTAGGTTGGACCCTTTCATACTCAGTCATGTGATCCTGTGGATCAGTGTTGGGTCAACTATAATATGGTGGTCTAGCCATAAGTAGACGCCATGGTAACATGACAGTAGCATCTTGACACATGTGTTGACTTCCTGGTGTCTTTCAAAGTGTGGGATCTTCATGACATTCAGCAGGGTGGACTATGCGAGCTTCATTGTCCACGGATAGGGAATTATCTTTGAATTCTTCCCCTTCATTCTGGTTAGGTACTTGTATGGGGAGAGCATACCATAGATATTGCAATCTCCGAGGTTGAAGTCAATGAACTTCAATGCTATGATCTTATCCTGCTCTGCTCGAACTGCATGTATCCCCTTCATGAGGTACACAGTGACCATGGTGTACTCAAAATCTCTTGGCACACTATCACGATTCACTGCGCCAGCCAGAGGTGGGATGTAATCATGAAATATGGTTGGAATCAACTTCGCATTTGCTAGGTCGTCTTTGTGCTTGGTTCTCTTTTCCGCTGAGGTTTGGGATGATTTGGCTCTGCGAGCAGTAGATGGAGAGGCTTGTAGTCTTCTCATCAATGACACTTGTATACCTACAGACATCGACATTACTTGTTTAGTCATGAGGTCGATGAGAACTTATTCGACAACTTTCTCTGCAGCACTGAACTCGTCTGACATACAAGCTCAGGGTTGGAAATATTGGGTTTGAGGAGTAACTTAGACACTGCAATGGGATAGAGGACAATAGCGCAATGATCACTGCGTAAAATCAACGATTCTGTGGGCTTAGATTCACGGTTAGCAAAAGTGTTCTCGGTGCATGGGAGCGACGGGATAAATTGATAACTTGGAAACGGATATCTTGCAACAGGTGATAAACCTTCATTAACTATGTTTTGTCTATTACGGTGCGGTCCAACGGTCTGGTGGAAAAAAATAAATTCCTTTATACCCATTTGGAGGGTCGGCCTAATGGTTATATTGTTCCCAACAGCTATATTTATTCACCCTGGAGAAGTGGCACATGACGTTGTTCTGTTATCCCGACGAAGCTCCAATTTTGCAAAATTTCCCTCTGCGAAGTTCCCTCTGGAACCTTCTGTAACTTTTTGATCTTAGCTCTCTTCTTACTTAGCTTTATGGCCTTCTTTCCAGTGAGCTTCATAGCAGTATTCATTTTTCCATTTTGATTCTTATCTTCATTTGGCATAGTTACTTCGCACTGTTAAGATTATTTCCTAAGATTCGAGGGTGATACTTCCTCTTTATCTGGAATAGGTACTTCAATATTTTGTGGGTCTTCTAGTGTTCTTGCAACTTCGACATCTGGGTATCTGGTGTTAAATAGATTTGATCTATTCTTTTATTCTTCAATAAAGTGTGCAATCCTTCTAGTCATGAAATCCTTTAACTCTTGTTTCTTCTACTCTAAAACTTCTTCTTCTTCCTTCCTTCTAGCATGATCTCTTTCAATCCAAGGTTTTCCTAGTAACATGGTAAATGGGACATTGTTCTCAATAAATTTAACAATCTTGAAATCCTCCTCTATCAAAGTCCCATTAAGATTCATAGGTATCTGGGTGAGCTTTCCACACAGGTTTATCAGCTTTCCTTTGAATAGTCTTATTCCTCCTAATGAAGGAATCATAGCAGGATTTCCTATAGCTTCCCAAGTTCTTTTTGTCATGATATTCACCTGTGTTTCCTCATCTAGAACACAGTCAATGTTGAAGTCTCATATTCTTTCTTCTATGCATGATTTTTCTTTGAAGATMTMTGATAAGCTGACATGTCGGTGKTCATTCAGGGTGTCTTTTATCTGCAGCAATACTTTCTCTGATTCTTTCTGGGGTTCTTCCATAATCGTAGTTTCTAGATCTGCCTTAGTGTTTTCTTGTCTCATGTTCATTCCTTCAAACTTAGCAATCATTTTAGGGCAATMCAATACTTCATGGTCCATAKCTTTGCAACAAAGACAACTAGGTCTTCTCCCAGGGAATTCCTTAGAAATATGTCTCGGTTTTCTACAACTKTAACAGAGGGTTAATCCTCTCTTTCTTTTAAATGATTCCCAGCCTTTCATGTACTGTGTGCTAGGATCATGGTAGCTAACCTGCAAACATTGTTTTCTAGGATACTGCATCCACTTGTTAGTCCAAACATTCTTTTTATGCATAGGTATAACATATCTTTCACTATTCTTATCAGATCTATGCATGTCAAACCTTCTTTCATCTATTAGTGCCATAGTTTTCAAGCCAAGATAGAATCTATCAAACATACCTAGATCCATAATGTTGAAACAAAAATTTCCACTTATCTTACTTCTACAGAGCACAAAGCTTTCAGATCTAGAACTTTTCACTATTCTTACCTTTATCAAAGAACAAAGCATTCAGATCTTACCTCTTTTCTTCAGATCTGACCTCTTTTCTTGGCACAGAACTTCACAAGTCAAGTGGAATTCTGTGCACTAGGGAAACAGATCTATGCACAGAGATTTCACAGTTTTAGGTTGGATCTTTTGCACAAAGCTTCATCTTCCTTAGTTCCCAACAATCACAGTTTCAAGTCGGATCTTTGCACAAAGCTTCTTCTTCCTCAGTTCCTAGCAATCACAGTTTCAGGTCCCGACAATGGAACCATTTGTTGGCACAGCGGCAAACCCAGGGTTCAATGCTACAATAGCGCACCAACAAAACCCTAACTACTGGCCCTTTCGGCAACACCTGCAAAGCAGATGAAGTCTCACCTAAGGTAGAGGTAGGGGTGGTTGCAGGACTTGGATGTATGCAACCTTAGCTGGGACACAAATTTGTGATTCTAACACTTAACAGAGCACTTAGCACCGACAGTTCACCAATATTTGACCATTATCTACTCCGCAGATAAAACAGAGTATTGCACCATTCATCCAGATTTAATGTATCTAAGCACTTATCATAGAGAGGTAGATTAGATCTAGCAGATTCAAGCACTAATCACATTCACATAGGTCAGATCTAACATCCATTTACATCATTAGCACAAAGCATAAACAGAACTATATATCTATATCAAAGCACTTAGCAAGTAAAGACATAAACACATCGCACAAAGCATAGTAGCACAGCATGTACATGGTTCACCCCCACCCTGGGGCTACGTCCAACAACTCTTCTTCTTTATTATCTTCAGTCAAGATTCTTACAGGCACATAGTATCAAAATCCTACTCCGTCAAAGATAGGAGATTTGCGCGCACTCTGCCAGATCATCCTTCTTCAAGTTAAGGTATAGCACCAAGCCTTATTACAATTACTTACACATAGATTTGAAAATATCACACAGTATGCAGAAATCATATACAATCCATACTTAGCACTTATCCCAATATCACACAAATATATACATATGTCTCTCCTTACATTGCCTAGACATCTATTTATACTTTACAAAATAGTCCTAAACATGGGTAAACCCATGGGCCAACATCCCCATACCCATTACATAATCCCAAATCCAAAAAATGACCCAAAAAGGGGCCGAGGTCCCACGATCTATGCTTCGTCTTGCGCTAGTCCTTCTACAGGCTGTAAAAGTCCCAAAATAGGTCAAACTTGACCAAGTATCTCCCAAAATTTGGTCAAGGGCCAACAATCATCCTTTTTGAATTTGAAATGACCAACAATGAGGATAAAAGCCATCAATGTGGTCCACTTCTCGATCACCCACATATAATATGTCAAATTTGATGCGATATGACCTTATGAAATGAAAATAAACAAGGAATATCCTTTCCCTCATCATGAAGTGACATCTCAAGAAGATATAGGATGTATGGTATCATGCTCCTACTGTTGGATGAGGGGAATGATTGACTCGTAGAATATGACTAAATGGAAAGAAATGAAGAGACAAAACATAAAATGACTCAATAATATCTTGTGTCTCTTCAACTATACCCTTCCTAATGGCTCAAATGCTTAAGAATATCAACAAACTAACCCACATTCAATCTCACTCTAAATATAATATGATAAAGAGACTTGGAAAACAATTATAAGGAGCTCAAATCTTTGACCCAAAGTTTCAAAATATGAATAGAAATTATTAGGAAACTAAGACTAGCCTATTGTGAGGATCTAATTACTCCAAAAGACATAGCCACATGTTGATGTAACAAGGAAAAAATCAGTGTCTCTTACCCTAGAACCGAGAGTGGATAACCTAAAACAAAAATCTAAAAAACCAAAAAGAATTAACTTGTTGTCTCGAAACATTAAAAAAAAAAAAAAATGAAATCAATAAGTGGAATAAAATACCCAAAAAGACTTATTATGGAAGTTGTTGGAGCTTCCATGATCAATAAACATACTCAAATGACCAATGTAACCATCCAGCTAAGTGATCAGTTAGACGAGAAAGATCAACACAGCCAACCTTCCAGTGCAACCAATCATGAAATCTCATAAGGCTATAGCAGGTATAGCAGGTATAGCAGGTATAACAGTTGTAGAATGGAACCATAAATTGAGTACCAAGAAAGAAGAGCATCAAAAGGAAATAGATCTCAAGAACAAAGACATGAAACAATTAAATTCTACTAGACTTGTTGCAGCTCAAATGAAGCAAAGTGGATATTAAAAATGTAATGCGAGAAGCATATTTGAAACTATTTGAAAGTTTGGAGATTCCATTATCATATTTGGATTTCTTGGAGCCACAGCTCTAATACTTCGTATCCAACATTGTGTTGGATCCCTAGATAGAATTGGTACATCCTGAGGGACTGCAATGCAGAGGAGGGGTTACACTTTCTTAGGTTGTGCAGGTTGAGGGAAATGAGAACCGGTTTGTTGGAATTGTTGTGGGAATCGACAAATTGTGAAAGTTGTTGTCGTTGGAATTGTTGGAGCCGCATCTCTAACACTTCTCATTCGATTGTGAATTGGAGGCTAGAGGGGATTGGTACATCATGAGGGGCTACAGATCATAGAAGGGGGTATACTTCCTTGGGCTATGCAGACTGGCGAGAAAGAGAGATTGTCGGTTGGAATTGTTGCAAAAATTACAAATTACAAAATCTTTATATATGGATTTTGGGGCTAGAGTGTTTATGTATCTATGTTTTTTTAGGGTAGAGTGAATATGTATAAATGTTTGGGTTGAAATTCCTATGTGATATTAGTCTAGAGAGCCTATCTGTTGATTAAAATCCAGAGAGCATGGCATTGTAATATGTGTGTACTCATGTAGGGTGTTTGCGCTGAGGACAGTACAAAAATAAGGGGGAGGGAATGTAACATCCCCAATTTTAATCCCTACAAATAATAATGTAATTGTATAAATGTGATTTAGGTCATTGTGCCTCTAAAAATGAGTTGTGTGCATGTGGAGCATTTTTCTTGTTGAGGAAATGGTTCAAGAGCCTTGTGAAGGTTGTTGTGAACACTCCTGGAGCAATTGAGAGTTCCTAGATTCTCAAACTCTTATATTCCCATAAAAATGAGTGCATTTGATCCTTAAATGGAAGTGGGAAGGCCTGAGGGACTATGTGTAGTGAACGGGGATCCCATTCCTTGGGTTGTGCAAGTTGTGGGAAAGAGAGTTGGTGGATTGGAACTGTTATTGGAGTAGAAACTGGGTTTTGTGGTTGTTGAATGTGGAGAGTGGATAGACATGAGGGACAGACCTCCTTTTTTACTCATAGCCCGAGGTTGGGGGTGGCTTGTTGTTGAGAGAAAATTGATAGTAAGACTATGACTAGGAAGAACATCCTTCATACGCAACGAGTTGGTTATTTTTATAAAAAAGATAATTTTTATGTTATGTTTATTATGTTAATTATGTTGTGTAGATAGTTTTATTCAAATGTTGTGTTTTATCACTTGGATGGTTTCATTCATGTTCTAAAATAGTTTGTTATATGCATGTTAAATTATGGGCTTGTTTCCCCTTGGTTAATTTTATATGTAGGGGAAATTTTCGTTTTAGCAGGAAAGTATGTTTCAATGGGTCTCAAGGACTTGATATGGTCAAGGGGGGGAACCTAATCCTTAGACTAAGTAAAAATATTCTAGGAATATATTTCCAATTACGATGCCTCAAACCATCACACCTAACCCCTTGAGGTTTTAGGAATATTCTAGGGCTCAAGGGTCATGAATGACACATCAAACCACCATAGATGACATATCGAGGGGATATTTGGCATTCAAATGGGAATATGGGAATCATTTGTATATTTTGAGCACCAGGTATGGGTCTTAGTTCCTTGGACATGATCGAGAGAGTAAACCGAGGCCTTAGGTCCTAAAGGAATATTCTAGGCATCTAGGGCCAACAACCACATGTTGAACCACCACAAAGGACCTTTCGAGGGTATCCTTGGTCTTCAAATAAGGATAGTCAACATTATGAGGTTTTGAGCATAAATTATGGTCTTTGGACATTAGATATGGTCATGGGAACAAACCTAACAGCTAGGCCCTAAAGGAATCTTCTAATTTTCTAGGGCCGAGAAAGACACCTTGAGCCACCACAAATGACCTCTCAAGAGAATAATTTGCCTCTAGCTAGGTCTATAGGTACCATTAGCATTTTTTAGCAATAGGTATGGGTCTAAAGGCCCTAGACATGGTCAAGGGAGGAAATATGAACCTTAGGTGAAAGTTTATCTAGGAAACATGAACCTTAAGCGAAAATATGGTACATTATCTAGTTTTCAACTATTGTAACAAGAATGTGCATGTGCTTTAGAACATGTGTGTTCTCCTTCTTAGGAACACGTGCACATTCTAAAGCATATGTTTACTTCTTCTTAGGAACATGTGTTCCTTTTAAAGTGTGTGTGTGTTCCTACTTAGAAACATGTGCACCTTCTAAATCACGCGCACACTCCTACTTAGGAATATGTGTGTGTGTGCATGCTCATGCTTAGAAATGCATGTGTACCTAAACAATATGATTTGGAAAACATGCATGATGTTTCATGGAGCATCGAGGATATAGGATTATGAATATGTGTGTGTTTTTAAGAACTTGTGTGTGTTCATATGTGTGCATGTTATTCTGTGCCCTATTGCCACAATTTTATACATCAACTTCTTATGAACGCCCCTGTTAGAAAAAAAAAAAGATCCTGGAGCAATAAAATAAAACAAATGCAGAATAAAACACAGAATATACACAATACAAAAGAGACATATATATGCATGGTTCACCCAATGTGGGCTATGTCCACTAGAGAAATTTCCAAGTCCTTCCTTTATTATTATCCAGAAAATGAAGGGATACAACCTACAGCACACTTGTTGTAACTTCCTCTTCTTTCTCTCACAGTATCCTCTCTCATAATACAATATCCGCAATGATACATAGCCGTAATACATTTCCCTCACAAAAGAGGGTTTCCTTCTATGGAAAAAAACCCTAACATAACTTCTATTGTCAAATCTGTGACCTTGTAATGAATAGTCCATAGTTACAATGAAATTGCAATATACATTTACAAGGAAAATTTTCCTTCGGGGGCCTGCTTTCCCCCGGACCCCATAGAGGGGGTAACCCCCTCTGCACTCCCCCACGTGGATGGGTGTACATTCTTCTGAGGTGTAAATTCTTCATGGTATATAAGCACAACTAAAAACAAATACCTCTGAATCAGGAAGATAATCAGGCTCCACAACCAATAATCTCTCACTTGGAGACTGATCTCAACAACTCCACTGATGTTGTGTATTTTGGACTATGATCCTTCTTGGACCTGGAAAAATCCAATGATCCTTCTTAGACCTGGAAAATTTCTCGTCTTCATCTTCATTCTTGAATACCAATTCAAACTGAGCAGGAACTCAGTTTCTCCCTAGTTACTCCCTTTCTTAACATGTCAGTGGGATTGTTGCCAGTGTGTATATTTTCCAACTTCAAATGTCCATCTTCCAATACAGATCGTATGAAATGGTACCTGGGTTGTATATGCTTAGTATTCGAATAGAAGGCTAATTTATTTGCAAGATGAATGACACTCTCACTGTCATAGTACAACCTGTTATTCTCCTTCTTCTTTCCCAATTCCTCCATAAACCTATTTAACCAAATCATCTCTTTACTAACCTTTGTAGCAGCAACATACTCTGCCTCTGTTTTTGAAAGTGCAACAACCTTTTGCAGTTTCAAAATCCAACTTATTGTTGTTCCACCTACAGTAAAAACATACCCTATGGTGCTCCTCCTGCTATCTTTATCACTTTCCATATTCGAATCAACATATCCCTGTAAAACAGTGTCTGAACCTTCAAAACATAATGCATGAGTAGAAGTACATCTCATAGACCTGAGAATCCACTTTACTGCCTTCCAATGTTCTTTACCTAGATTGTTCATATACCTGCTCACAACTCCCACTGCATGTGCAATATATGGTATTGTGCAAACTATCGCATACATCAAGCTGCCAAATGTTGATGAATAAGTGACCCTGGACATGTATTCTATCTCCTCTTGTGTCTTGGGACACATTTCCTTAGTTAATTTGAAATTTCTAGCCAAAGTTGTACTAATTGGTTTTGCATTCTACATTCTTAACCTCTCCAACACCTTCTCTATGTACTCACCTTGAAAACAATGTCAATTTGCATTTTTTCCTATCTCTTGTCATTCTCATACCAAGGATTTTCTTTGCAGCACCCAAATCCTTCATCGCAAATGAATTAGCTAATTTCTTCTTGAGCACATTTGTATCTTGCATATTAGACCCTACAACAAGCAAGTCATCTACATACAATACCAAGATAATATATCTTCCATTTTCTAGCAATTTAAAATAAACACAGTGATCAGAATGACATCTACTATAACCTTGTCCTGTCATAAACCTGTCAAAATTAAAATACCACTACCTTGGAGCTTGCTTTAGGCCATACAAGATTTTCTTCAACCTGCATACCAAATTATCCTTCCCTTTGACCTCATATCCCTATGGCTACTACATATAAATCTCTTCCTCCAAATCCCCATGGAGAAAAGTTGTTTTTATATCTAACTATTCAAGATACAAATCTTCTACTACCACAAGACATAAAATAGTCCTAATTGAATTCATTTTAACAACAGAAAAAAAACTATTTCATCAAAATCTATACCTTTCTTTTGTGCAAACCCCTTTACAACAAGTCTAGCCTTGTACCACTTTTTTCCTCCAACTTCTTCCTTCAACTTGTAAACCCATTTATTCTACAATTCTCTTTTTCCTGTAAGAAACTGAACCAAGTCCCAAGTCTGGTTATTTACCAAGGAATCCATTTCCTTTTTCATGCCTTGCTCCCACTTCTTTTTGGTTTCTACCTTCTTTTCTCTTCATAACGTTCTGGTTCACCAGAATCAATCAAAAATAAATAATACAATGAAGGAAAGTATCGTTCAGGGGGTCTACTTAACTTGGTAGATATTCTAACAACACTTGCAGGAGTTTGAGGTACTTGCTGATATTTTTGTTGTACATTATGATTT
>ML793558.1:153899-176791 GCA_009831015.1 Picea engelmannii
GTCCCCACAATATCTTGATGAATTTAGACCCATCTCTCTCTGCAATTGGCTCTATAAAGTGATTACAAAACTGATCTCAAGATGAATTAAAACTATTCTCTCCAGATCGGTTTCAAAGGATAAGTTTGGCTTTCTTGAAGGAAGAAAGATTCATGAAGCTATAGGGGTGGCACGGGAGGTTATCCACTCTTTAAAGACTCAAAAATGCAAGGGTGTTTTCCTAAAAATAGACCTCTTCAATGCCTATGACAAGGTAAATTGTATATATATAAGACTCCTTCTCACTCATTTGGGGTTTGATGTGACATTCATTCAATGGGTCATGAGTTTCATTAAAACAACTTCCTTCACAGTTCTCATAAATGGGTTGGCTTCCCCCTATTTTCATGTTGAACGAGGGCTCAAGAAGGGATGTCCCCTTTCTCCCCTTCTCTTCCTTTTATTTGTTGAGGGTCTCAGTAGGGTTGTTGATGTTGCAAAATTGAGGGGTGAGTTTTTGGGAATCCCCATCTCCCATACTCTGAAATTGACTCACTTGCTATTTGTGGATGATGTCCTCCTCTTTTGTAATGGATAGAGGGGTGATGTTGATTTTCTGAGAGATATGTTGGACCTATTTTTTCAGGTGTTTTTCATGACCATAAATATAAATAAGTCATCACTCTCTTTCTATAATTTGGAGGAAGCCAAACTACTACATTATCGTACTCTTTTCCACTTTGAGGTAGTGCATTTCGATGAGGGGTTTGAGTATTTGGTATTTCATTTAAAACAAAACTACTATAAAAAGGTGGATTGGTGTTGACTTCTTTCCAAACTAGAGAAAATACTTAAAGTTTGTAGATTCATATGATTATCACAAGCTGGTAGATTGACTCTTGTTAAATTAGTTTTGGAAGCTATACATGTCTATTGTTTATCACTTTCTTGGATACCCAAAGGGGTGTTGGAGAATGCTCGCAAAATCTATTTCCACTTCCTTTGGTCAGGTGTAAAGGAACATTTTGTCCTCCCATGGGTTAACTGGAGAGATTTGGCTCTCCCCAAATCCTAAAGAGGTTATGGCTTAAAAAACTTTTTCCTTTTTCATAAATCCTTAGCTACAAAATCACCTTGGAGATTGATCTCCACTGACAGCTTGTGGACTAGGGTGATTATGCAAAAATATATCCATCATGACTCTCTAATGGAATGGATTAGAAGGCCGATTAAAAAGTACCATGTTTGATCGATCATTTGGAAGGTTGTTGTACAGAATTTTGAATTTGTGGGTGATGGTTTGGAATCGAGAATAGGTAAAGGTAACAATGTCAGATTTGACTCTGAACCTTGGCCTATATGTGGTGTTAGTCACTAGTTATCCCCAGACTTGATTCACAACCTTAATATTCGGGGTTTTTATCATTTAAACCAAATTGCAGACCCTGAGCACACTTCTATTTGGGAATAGGATTGGAAGTATTGCATTAATCTAGGACTAGAGGAGGCCTATTCTGAACAATGGGAAACATACATCTAAGCTTTAAAAACTGCACATGTTTGTATTTTGGATAGGGAGGATGAATTGGTGTGGAAATTTTCACCTCACAGGGTATACATTCCAAAATTGGGATATATTCATCTCAACATTGATCTTCACCTCATAGAACAGTCCTGGTGGTGGAAAGGAATTTGGAAGGTTAAGTCCCCTCTAAAAGCTCGCATGTTCATGTGGTGTTTGCTTGTTAAAAAAGTCCCAACATGGGACATGATGAAGAAGCAACAATTCGATGGCCCATATTGTTGTGTCTCATGCAAGTAAAATGATGAATCTACTCTACATCTCTTTATACAATGCCCTTTTAGCCACCACATTTGGCAGGAATGTACTAACACACTGGGTCAAGTATGTTTTTAGTAGGGTCCCTCAATGGAGTAGACCTAGAAATCTTGGGTGTCCACCCATGAAAATCACAGTATTAAATCACTCCCTCTGATTTTTTTCTATGGTATATGGTTGGATTGAAACCATGTGATCCTCAAGGAGAATTATATTGTTCCGGAAATCATTATCACTCAAGGACTGATTATTTTATCACATATTCCTCAAGAAAAGGGGGTTTTCCCTCCTAGGACACTACAAGGGATAGAAGTGGGTCACAATAGTCCCTTGGCCTATTTAAATGGGACCTCGCAACAAAACAACTCAATCTATGGAGGGGGAGCCACTATCTACTTAAAGTATAATCATTCCTTTCACATGTCTATGGGGATGGGAACTAGATCAAGTAACTATGAAAAACTTATTTCTTTGAAAATATTATTGGCTTATGTTGGGGAAAATAGAATCAAGAATATTCATTTGTTTGGTGAGTCATTAAATGTTATCGATTGGATTAGGAAATCTCAAAATTGTCAAAATGTTTTTTTGCTTCAACTACTTGAGGAAATCAATAGATATTTGGGCACTTTTGACCATTATCGCATTCAACGTGTCTACAAGGATCAGAATAAGTATGCAAATACACTCTCTAAGGTAGGTCTTTAGTTTTCCATGGGGCAGTGGAGGATCATAGAGCACCGTGAGGGGAAGCACTATGAATTTTATCATCGTCCTTTTATTGATATTCTGTTGATTCATCCTACAAAACAACACATATGACATATTACAATTCCCTATTTTGGACTTCTCTGCGATGCACACTTTTGGCACTATCTTCTACGGGTCTTTTTTTTTTTACACTCTTGGTATAGTATATTATTAGATGGGAAAAATTATATATGTTGAACATATCTATGTTTTTGTATATTTTTCATAGTTAGGTCACTTATGGAACTCTATACATGCCCTATGATTACAAATTTTGATCATTGTATTGTTATAAATATTGATGATGCTACTCATCCTCCTATTAGGAATATATGCACAGAGTTGTTTTTCAGACTCTAGATATGAAATATACATGTGAAATGTATATCTACAAAATGTAATTTTCTTTCCCTCTATATGGAATAAAAATTACACTTTTTCTAAGGAAAAAACAAAATCCTTCGCTATGAGATTGGTCTGTGAACCAGAATCAAATAGAGAATCCACCTTTGTCTTCTTGACCTAGACCTTGATATGGAAGAGTTTAGTGATCTCAATCACTTCCTTGGGATGGAGCATACTTATATTCACCTCCTTTTTCACTATAGTGCAAAGAATATTTTCATCTACATATGTGTTTCTCTCTTCCTAGGTGCTTGAAACAACAACTAGCGTTTTCTTCTTCTTGGCCTCCTAGTTCTTTAGATTTAGTGCTAGATGTAGCTTCCAACACTTATCTTGGGTATGACCATGAATTTTACAATGGTTAGAGTGGTTGCTTGGATCCTTACATTGATGTGCATTTTTTTTTTTATTCTTATCCTTTCATTTCCACTTCTTCTTTCCCTCCTTTGAAGTTTTTTGGTGGTATTTCTACTTGGAACCACTTGGTCTTCCTTTATTTTTTTCCATATCTAGACAATGTTCTTGCACATAGGAATAACGAATGGTATTAGGTTTAAAGAGAATCACTAGCCTCCTTAGATGAATTTGGAGACCTCCTAGATACTTGAGAAGTACATCTAGGTTTTGGGGAGATATTCTCAACATAATGGTTCATTTTTAGGAATCAGTGGTGTACTCTTGTACATTATGTCCTTAATTCTACTAAAAGTAAAGACAACACCATCCATTGGTCCTCTTCATACCCAATAGGGTAAAATTGGGACTTAATTAGATTTTTAAACACCTCCCACTTAGTTATTGGGGGATCACTCTCCAACGTAATCATCTTTGTGTAATTTTCCGACCAATTTTGGACATGGCCCTCTAACTTCAATCAAGAAAATGATATATTTTTCTCCTCTCGTCTTATGGACACTAAAATATTCTTCTAATGATTGTAACCATTGATTCAACTTAACAAAATCAATATCACCTTGATAAGGTTTTATGTCCACTTTTGCTTCCATTTCGAATAGATATTGAGAAGAGAGTTGGGTATGTGTTATATTCTTTGCACGAGTAGTTGGGTATGAGAAATGTGTCACATATTTAGGTGGTTTTTCGACACTTGGTTTTTTGTCAATGGTTTTCTATTTCCGGTTAAGGAATTAGAGTTGTTGACTAATACAGGTCATTGGGTTAGGGTTTTGGATGCCGCTAGCTCCTATATGTATATTGTATTGTAAACAATGTATCACAATGAATGAATATCGAATATGTTGGTTTTCCCAGTTTGGGTTTCCAGGGGAAAAATCTCTCTGTAATGTTTGTATTTTCCATTGTATATTTTATGTTCCTTTATTGAAAATTTGTTTGTTGTAAATATTGTACAAGGTTAAAATCTACATTTGGTATCAGAGCTTTGTTGGGTTCAGGGGGATGCCTTTGTGGTCAAGGGTTTGGCGCGGGACTGTGATAAGCCTTGTTATAGTGGGAGATCTATGGTATTGATTTTTTAGGTGAAAAGAAATGGCAAGCAATTCGAAGATGCAGATAGAGAAGTTTAATGGGAAAAGTTTTGAGTTGTGGAAGCTCAAGATGGAATATTTGTTGGTAGATAGAGATCATTGGATCGCAGTAGATCCAGGTAATGCACCTACAGAAACTTCAGCAGATGACTAGAAAAATTTGGATCGGAAGGCAAAGAGCACAATCCGACTGTGTCTCTCTGATTCAGTATTACTGAATGTGTCAGAGGAAGCTACAGCCAAGTATTTATGGGAAAAGTTGGGAAAGTTGTATCAGTCTAAGTCCCTAGTAAATAAAATATTCTTGAGAAAGAAGGTGTATAACCTGAGGATGAGAGATGGAGACTCGGTGGAAGAGCATTTGAACACCTTCAATATTGTGGTAAGCCTGTTAGTATCTGTTGAGATTAAAATTTCAAATGAAGATAAATGTATCAGTTTATTGTGTTCTTTACTAGACTCGTGGGATAGTCTGTTTGTGGCCATAGGTAGTAATACAACTACCTTGAATTTTGATGAAGTGGTATCATCCTTGTTGTCAGAGGAGATGAAATGGAATATTATGGAAGGACAGAGCACAGACACATTATTTGCAAGAGGACGTTCCCAGGAAAGAAATAGATCTAAGTTCTCAAGTGGGAGATCTAAGTCTAAGGGTAGATCTAAATCTCCCGAAAATTTTGTAAAGGTATGTTGGAGATGTGGAAAAGAAGGGCACTACAAGAATAAGTGTAGATCCAAAGTTGAGAAAAAGAAGGGATCTAAAGAATCTCCTTCTACATAAGAAAATACCTCCAAGGAAGAAGGAGGGGATGTGTACTTGGATTCTTCAAGAACACATGCAGATCATGAGGCATGGTTGGTTGACTCTGGTGCATCCTTTCATATGACTCCCCATAGGGATTGGTTCTGTGAATATGAAACATATGATGGAGGTAATGTTTTCTTAGATGATAATTCAACAACCAGAATCATAGGACGAGGAAAAGTCAAGTTGAGGCTTATAGATGGAAGGATTAGAACACTACTTGGTGTTATGCACATCCCCGGTTTGGCCAAAATTTTGATTTATGTAAGAAAAATGGATGATACAGGGGGAAAAACAATATTTGAAAAGGAAACCTACAGGATGGTTCGAGGAGTAATGGTGTTACTAAAGGGAGTTTGGTTTGGGACTCTGTATAAGCTGCAAGGAAGCACTATTAGTTATGGGTGTAATAGTTCCATTGTTCATGATATTGGAGTTGAAGAAGAAAGAACTCCTACAGTCTCTGGAGAAAATTTTATGTTGTGGCATCAAAGACTGGGGCATATCGAAGAGAAGGGTCTTCGAATACTACACGATAAAGGTATGGTTGAAGGTATGTCTAACGTCTCTCTGGATTTTGATTTCTATGAACATTGTCTATATGGGAAGCAGAATCGGGTAAGATTCCCCTCTGGTGCAACGAGGGTAAAAGGAATTTTACATCTAGTTCACAGTGATGTTTTTGGACCTATGTCGGTCCCATCATTGGGAAAATATGTGTACTATGTCTCATTTATAGATGACTTCTAGAGGAATACTTGGATATATTTCCTCGGGAAGAAATCCGAAGTCTTTGATAGGTTTAAATAGTTTAAGGCTCTTGTTGAGAATCAAACAGAGAAAAGAATCAAGGTGTTGAGGACAGATAATGGCAGAGAGTTCTGCGGGAATGATTTTGAAGAATTTTGTAAGAAGTGTGGTATAGCAAGGTAGAAGACTAATCCATATACACCTCTGGAGAATGGAGTTGCAGAAAGGATGAACAGGACACTGATGGAAAAAGCAAGGTGCATGCTCAGTGGTGCCGAGTTAGGGCAAGAATTCTGGGCAAAGGCAGTGGGTACTGCATGTTACTTGGTCAACAGATCACCCTCATCAGCGTTGGATGACAAGACTCCACAAGAGGTATGGATTGGTAAGGAGCTTTCTCTCACACATATCAAGGTATTTAGTTGTGATGCATATGTTCATGTTCCAAAGGAAAATAGGAGTAAGCTAGATAAGAAGGTTGAAAAGCATATCTTTATTGGATATAAAGATGGTCTCAAAGGTTATAATATTTTGAACACAGAAACTACGAAGATAGTGTATAGCCGAGATGTGGTATTTAGAGAAATTAAGGATGTTGTTAAACAGGAAGTCCTACCAAGTAAGGAAGAACCAGAGAAAATAGAGTTTGATTTAAAGGATGATGAATCAGAGTCTACAGAAGAACGGGAATCAGAAGAAGACGATCCTCATACTCCAGTATTGAGGAGATCAGTTCGAGAAAGAAGGCTACCAGAAAGGTATACTCCATCTGATTTCCGTTCAAATTTTTCTTTGTCTATTACTGATGATGATCCTAGAACTGTCAGGGAGGCAGTGGATTTAGAGGATGGAAATCTATGGAAAAGGTCCATGGATGAAGAAATGGAATATTTGGATAAGAATGAGGCTTGGGATCTAGTGGAGTTGTCGACTGGAATAAATCCCATTGGCAAAAAATGGGAATTTAAAAAGAAGTTCAATGTAGAAGGAAAAGTGGAGAAATACAAAGCTCGGTTAGTAGCAAAGGGTTATTCCCAGGTTGAGGGAATTGATTTTGGTGAGATTTTTTCTCCTATTACCAAGTTAACCTCTATAATATTTGTGTTATCTATTGTTGTTGCATTTGATTTTGAAGTAGAACAGATGGATGTGAATACAGCATTCCTACATGGGGATCTGAAGAAGAAATCTATATGAAGCAACTAGAAGGTTATGTTGTGAAGGGAAAGAAGGAGTTGGTATGCAAGCTGAAAAAGTCCCTGCATGGTTTAAAACAATCACCAAGGATGTGGTATCAAAAATTTGATACTTATATGCTGGGACTTGGCTTCACAAGAAGCAAAGAGGATCATTGTGTGTATTTTAAATTAATTGGTGATAATTTGATTTACTTGGTCTTGTATGTGGATGACATGTTGCTAATAGAAAACAACAAGGACATTATCTAGGATGTGAAAACTCAGTTGTCCTCTAAATTTKACATGAAGGATATCRGTGCTTCAAATTTCGTTTTGGGCATGGAAATTAAAAGAGATCGAAAAAAGAGGAAACTCTGGTTAAATCAGAGAAAATATGTCAAGACAATATTGCATAGGTTTAATATGCAGGAATGTAAACCGGTCAAGGTTCCTATTCTTGTTGGTGTAAAGTTATTTGTGGATCAGTGTCCCAAGACACAGGAAGAGGAGGACATGTGTCGTGTTCCATATGTGAGTGCAGTTGGAAGTTTGATGTATGTAATGGTATGTACTAGACYAGACATTGCACATGCAGTGGGAGTTTTGAGCAGGTATATGTCAAAACCARGGAAGGAGCATTGGACAACAGTAAAAAGGGTTTTCAGGTATTTGYGTGGCACTGCTAGCTATGGATWGTGCTATGAAGGAAKACCRGGATTGGAAAGAGTGGTGGATATACATGGATTTGTGGATGCAGACTRGGCWGRAGATCTGGATCRTAGGAGATCTACAAGTGGGTATGTRTTTAACCTGTTTGGAGGAGCAATAAGTTGGATGAGMAAAAGACARGTTGTAGTGGCACTTTCAACTACARAAGYTGRATACATGGMAACCACTCATGCAAGTAAGGAARCRGTATGGTTACAAAGAYTGTGTTCAGGTATTGGGTTGGTACARMARKYTRTRAGRATAGATTGTGAYAGTCAGAGTGYAATTTTTCTGGCRAAGAACMCRGCTYATCATTCAAAGACAAARCATATTGATATTCAATATCACTTTGTGAGAGACATGGTTGAAGAAAAGAAAGTGTTGTTGATGAAGGTGGACACTTTGAAGAATGTTGCAGATTCATTAACAAAATCTATGAGCACTGAGAAGTTCTCTTGGTGTAGAGGAACCATGGGCATTGCGGCCCTGGATTGTTGATTTTGTAACCATGTAACCCCATGTATGCAAAAAAAAAACAAGTGGGAGAATGTTGGGTATGTGTTATATTCTTTGGGTATGGGTATGTAGGAGAATGTATGCGCAGGGGGGTTAGAGGGGGGTTCGCTAGGCCCCCCCTTGGGGGGTGAACGGGGGTGAATCCCCCAGCGTAGGGGTTCGGGGGCAGCACCACTGAAAATTGTTTTTTTGCCTCGAGAAACATGTCACATGTTTAGGTGGTTTTTCGGCACATGGTTTTCTATTTCCGGTTAAGGAATTAGGGTTGTTGACTAATCCATGTCATTGGGTTAGGGTTTTGGATGTCGTTGGATCATGTATGCATATTGTATTGTAAATAATGTATCACAATGAATGAATATAAAATATGTTGATTATCCTGGTTTGGGTTTCCAGGGGAAAAATCTATGTGTAATGTTTGTATTTGCCATTTTATATTTTTTGTTCCTTTACTGAAAATCTATTTGTTGTAAATATTGTACAAGGTTAAAATATACAAAGAGGTGTTGTTAGGATTTTCTTTCTCAACATAGTTACCAACTTAATGAGAACTGTGAACTCAAAATGAGAACTCTAGCCCAAAAAACCCATATTATTGTCTAAAAAATACCAAAATCAAGCCTCGAATCAAAAAGTGGTGCTATCGGTAGCACCTTTTTTGGGGGGTTGTTTAAAATTTTGATTTGTTTGAAATCGTAGCCTTGACAACTATACAAAAACATTAAAATTGACCTTTGAATCAAAAATTGATGCTACAAGTAGCACCAGTTTTTTTGAGTTAAAATTATGACTTAAGTGAAACCATGGCCTTGACAATTGGTACCATCGCACATTAAAAATAAAAAATAAATAAATAAATCGGCTCATAAATCGTTGCTTGAAATTTTATTTATTATTTTTTTTAATTAAATTAAAAAAATTGATAAAAAAAACAAAACAAAAAACTCCATTGTATCAAGTTTAAAAAAAAAAACACCTTTCTTTTGAAAAAAAAAATCATAACCCGAAATTGTTTTAAGTAAAAAATAAACAAAACTTAAGAAATTGAAAAAATAAATAAAAACCCAAATGAAAACAAAATTTAGAAAAACACACACAAAAAAAAAAACTCAAAAAATACCAAATATACAAAATTTTAAAATAACCCCCTGTATGTGTTGGGTATGGGTATGTGGGAGAATGTATGTGCAGAGGAGTTAGAGGGGATGTTGCTAGCCACCCCCCCCCCTTGAGGGGTGAAAGGGGTGAAGGGGGGAGAACCCCTAGTGTGGGGGTTTAGGGGCATTCCCCCCGAAAAAAAAAATTCTACTTCGGGAAACATCACATATTTAGGTGGTTTTTTGGCACATGGTTTTTGGCCGATGGTTTTCTATTTCCAATTAAGGAATTCGGGTTGTTGACTAATCCAGGTCATTGGGTTAGGGTTTTGGATGGCATTGGCTCCTATATGTATATTGTATTGTAAGCAATGTATCACAATGAATGAATATAGAATATGTTGGTTTTCCCGGTTTGGATTTCCAGGGGAAAAATCTGTGTAATGTTTGTATTTGCCATTGTATCTTTTATGTTCCTTTACTGAAAATATGTTTTTTGTAAATATTGTACAGGGTTAAAATCTACAAAGAGGTCTTGTTAGGATTTTTTCTCTCCAACTTAATGAGAACTTTGAACTCAAAATGAGAACTCTAGCCCAAAAAACCCATATTATTGTCTAAAAAATACCAAAATCAAGCCTCAAAGCAAAAAGTGGCGCTATCAGTAGCACCTTTTTTGGGGGGTTGTTTAAAATTTTGATTTGTTTGAAATTGTAGCCTTGACAACAAGACAAAAACATTAAAATTGACCTTTGAATCAAAAATTGATGCTACCAATAGCACCAGTTTTTTTGAGTTAAATTATGACTTAAGTGAAACCATGGCCTTGACAACTGGTACCATCGCACATTAACAAAAAAAAAAACGGCTCATAAATCGTTGCTTGAAATTTTATTTATTACTTTTTTTAATTAAATTAAAAAAAATTGACCAAAAAAAAGAAAAAAAAAACCTCCATTGTATCAAGTTTAAAGAAAAACAAAACACCTTTCTTTTGAAAAAAAAAAAAAAATCATAACCCGAAATTTTTTTAAGTAAAAAATAAACAAAACTTAAAAATTTGAAAAAAATAAATAAATACCCAAACG
Organism: Picea engelmannii; assembly: GCA_009831015.1. NCBI lineage: Eukaryota > Viridiplantae > Streptophyta > Pinopsida > Pinales > Pinaceae > Picea > Picea engelmannii. The sequence goes on from ML793558.1 coordinate 164,527, forward strand.
AAAACAAAATTTAGAAAAACACACACAAAAAAAAACTCAAAAAATACCATATATACAAAATTTTAAAATAAAAATTAAAAAACCTAAAATAAAGAATTTTTTTAATTAGAAAATAAATATTAAAAATAAATAAAAAATTAATTCCCCGAATCAAGTGTTTGAAGCAACAGATGAGAAGTTGGCACATGTGTCGATCCTTGACGTCATGCACCTAACCACATGCATGCTAGAGCACTCCCCCTCCCATACATGATCAATTATGAAGGTTAATGGCAAGGTCATTCCCCCATAGGCAGTGGAGGAAACGACAATTGCATTTGGTCTAAATGGTGGTAGAGGTACAAAAGAAAAATCAAGCTTCCAATTCCGACAATGAATTCCCCTTGCATGGTAATTGTCGTATGCATTCAGATGGCGGTTCACCCTAAATATCAGTTCTCCAAGCCACGAGCAAGATGAACAATCATGCATCTCATGGGCGTTCAGGTTTCTAGTATATAGCTTATTTGGGTTTTCTCTAATATCCAGGTGTTGAGTCTCTCGTTGATCCCTATGGCTCCATGTAATCCCCAGAAAGGCAAAGCAGTCATTAGCTCCTCTAAGGAAGCTTCTGAAGTTGTAGTTTTTGCATAAGCCTTCAAAGCCACCACTCCTCCCTCCACCTAGGCCTTCATTTGGTCGATCGAAGAGGATGCCAAGGTCGTTAAAGCTTACTGGGAGGATGGTGAGGTTGATGAGAAGGTGGATATGTTTATTTTAGATCTAGGTTCCATCTGCACCAAGGACTCTAAGTTTGATCCGAATTTTATGAGCAAAATGAAATGAATACAGATTATTATTATTCTTAACACAAAAACACAAGGATAACAAAGATACAATAAAAGAGATACAGTAAAATTGGTTTATATTCAATAAGAAAATGTGTTGGAACTATAAAATGCAACAGAGAACAAGCTTGCAAGAATGGTGGTGGCTTATTCTCTGAGAAGAGATGTGACGGTTGCACTCATTCGCAATAAGATGGTTACAATGAGGTTCTCCGAGCCTTTTTATAATAAATAGGAATGTCAAAACCCTAGACATTCAAAAACCTAACCCTAGGAGATGAAGCGCCAAAAGTCATGTGGGCCCCATTGGGGTAAGTTAGTACATCAAGTCCCATGGTTGTAAATTTTGCATAGGATCTTCGTTTTAGGTGCACGATAGCCCGTTGGAATGGTTTATCTGACGACTATGCATGTTGTCATCAGAATCTAGCTTTGTTTGTAGACTGACTGTGGTGAGCCTTAAAAACATTGTTTAGGGCCTCAAAATAGCCCCAGAAATCGGGGACCCAAAAACTAACAAAAATATGCCAAAATGAGCCAGTTGGAATAGGTGGGAGGCCACCGACATCCATCTGGATCAATCCTCCCCCCTTAGGAAGCAATGGTCCCCATTGCATTGAGTTCCCCCATCAGATGAGGAATTTTTTGTTGAATTTGGTCCCGGGTGAACCACTTGCCTTGGTGCAAGCGTTACCCTGCTTTGACAACTCGATAAAGTTGGATCCTTTGTTGGCGGGTTCCCTTGACCTGTGTGTCCACAATCTGATCATTGGATGCTTGTTGCGTACAGTCAGGGTTGATATTTTTTGGTTTCAATTGTTCTGTTATCCCTGAGGTGTCCAATAATGGTGGGAAATATGGTCGCAGGAGATCCACGTTGAACACTTGATGCAGGCCAAGGAAAGAGGGAATGTTGAGCTCAAAATCATTGTCACACGTAACCTTGGTGATGGTGTAAGGTCCATAATGGAGTGGTTGAAGCTTCCAATGGGGCCCTGTAATGAATTCTTTCTGCAAGTGCAACCAAACTTTGTCTCCCACCTGAAACTTATGTGGCACCCGGTGTTGATCATGGTGTTGCTTGTACTTGGCATTGGACTTCTGTAAAATATCTTGAACCTGTTGGAAAATGTGTTGGATATTCTCAATGAAATGAGAGGCTTTGTCAGCTTCAGTTGGAGCAGGTGATTAGTCAGTCGAGGTGGCCACAAGAGGTAGTGAAACATCCATGGGACCCAATGGTTGGAATCCCAACCCGATCTGAAAGGGCTTGTGGTCAGTTGAGCTATGTAGGGCTCGGTTGTATCTATGTTGAACATAAGGAAGAATCTTGTCCCATGTGCAGGGGTGCTTAGAATTGTACATGTGCAAAATATGCACGATCATCTGATTGGCGACCTCAGTTTGGCCATCTGTCTGGGGGTAGAAGGAAATGGATTTAGCAAGCCTGGTGTCCAATACTGACTAGAGGCTCGACCAAAATGTACTGAGGAATTGGCTATCCCGATCTGAGACAATGGTTTGTGAGATTCCAAAATTTACCCATACTCGTTCAAAGAAGAGCTTGACAGTGGCCTCTGTTGTGATGCTCTTCTTGTAGGCGGCTAGAATCGCCATCTTCGAAAAGTGATCAATAACCAAAAAAACACATTCATTTCCCCTCTTGGTGGATAAAAGGCACAACATGTAGTCCATTGTGATATATTCCCATGGCATGTCAGGAGTAGGCAGAGGGGTGTACAGGCCCTTTTTCTTAGTGTTTGGTTTGGCAATAACATAGGCAATGCAGGTCCTGATATACTTGTTGACATCCTGTCAAAGTTTTGGCCAGTAGAAATGTTTATGCAGCACTACCACTATCTTTTTGACATCGAATTTTCCTAGAAATCTCTTTTTGGTGTCGAAGTGTCGCTTGATGGAACACAGAGATGGCCCAAATGACATAACATCACATCCTGAAGAAGGAAATTAGCGATAACTGAGTTTTCGCCCAACATGTTGTATGTGGTGGAGAAGTCAAGGTTTGTCTCATAGAGTTGGGGCCATATAAAGGTCTCATGGTTGCAAGAGTCTAGCACCATGGTGAGTGTCGCAACTAGAGGTAGGTTGAGGAAATCAGTGACTCAGTTGGTACTGCATATTTTATACTTGATGTTGAGGTGGAACTGTTGCAAGTATGTGGATCACTTCTGATGGCGATCATTCTGCAATTTTCCTTGTGTCTACATGAACTGCAGCGGCTTATGATCCGTGTGGATGATTGTCTCCTTCCCAAGAATGTAATTTCTCCATTGGCGGTAGGCTTGCACAATGGAGTACATTTATTAGTCATAATTAGGGTACTTACGGATAACATATGATAGTGTCTCACTATGTTAGGCCACGGGGTGGTCGTGTTGAGTGAGAATTGCTCCCACGGAATAGTCTGAAGCATCTATATCAATCTTAAAGGGCTACTGCAGGTCTGGTAATGAAAGTAATGGGACTGAGCACAAGAATTTCTTTAACTCATCAAACGCTTGTTTTTTTCACAGGCCCCACACAAATTTTTCCTTACCACCTCTGGTTATTTGGCTGAGGGCCCATGTAGTATGGGAGAATCCCAACATGAATCTGCAATAGAAATTGGCAAGGCCTATGAATCTTTGAAGCTCGATGAGTGTGGTTGTGGTTGGCCAATCATAGATGACCTGGGTCTTGGCTAAATCCACATGCACACCACGTTGATCCACGATGTAGCCTAGGTATTGGACCCTATCCATGCCGAAGGATCATTTTTCCAACTTGACATATAGCTTGTGCTACTGTAGGGTGTGCAGAACCTATTGAATATGATGCAAGTGTTCTACCCAAGTCTTGTTGTAGATGAGGATGTCATCCAAATACACCACTACAAAAGTATTGGTGAAAGGTTGCAGGATATTGTCCATCATCCTCATGAAAGTTGTTGGAGCATTTTTCGAACCAAAGGGCATGACCAACCATCCAAAAAGACCTTTTTTTGACTTGAAGGCGGTCTTTCATACATATGTTTGTTCTATTAACACCTGGTGGTAACCAAACTTCAGATCAATATTACTAAAGTATTTTTCCCCCTTGAGCTAATCAAGGATATTGTCGATTTGAGGAATCGGGTATCAGATCCTGACTGTGATTTTATTTAGGGCCCAGTAATCAATGCAGATTCGCCATGTCTCATCTTTCTTCTGCACCAGCATGATTGGGCTCCCACAAGGCGATGATTTGGGACGGATTTTCCCCTTGTGCAGCAGTTATTAGACATGTCACTTGATCTCCCCATTCTCTAACAGAGAGCAGCGATAGACTGGCCCATTGGGAAGTGGTACATCGGGGTTCAAATCGATGGGATGCTTGATTTGACAGTGCAGAGGTACCTCGGTAGGTGAGGATAACATATCTTTGTATTCTTCCATGACCTTGTCCACTCTTTTTTTCTATGAGGAGAGGTCAGTAGCGGAGGCCCTAGATGTGGTTGCAATATTCCACTCACTCTGAGAGCGAATCACGAAGAAGACAAACTTCTCGGTATAAGAGATGACCTTCTTGCATTGCTTGGCAGAGATCAAGGAAATAGCACTAAGTGGGACTGCCTTGGGTATCCTGTACAATTTCTTGTTCAAATTAATAATTAAACTGTGAGGCCTAGACTCATATACAACATGACATTTCCATAAATAAGGTTGGCCCAAAATAGCATTACAAACTTCGAGAGGAACAACATCACACAATACCTCATCTTTGAAGGGTTTGATGTCGTACAACAAGCCCCATTGTTGGTTGATGCAAGGATCTCTTCCTTGGTGGAGCCATCCCTCTACTGATATGAGGTTCTTCTAGTTACCACTATCAATGATAAAGTGCAGTGGGGTTTCTTTTACCCACATCTGCGAATGAAAGAGGTGCTCGCCTTCTTCTGGATTGTATGTTTTACCGGGTTGGACCTTTGTGGTATCAACAATAGCACTGGGTTCTAAGTCAATGATATGTCTCCCCCTTTATGGTTACAACTTAGAGTTAGAACCTGCATCTGATTCAGAGGCTTTCACCTTAGCCACCAATGATTTCTTCGAGCATCAATCAGCAGTGTTATGCCAGGGGATCTTATGGAAGTCTCACCACTTCCCAGTATGTTTCTTTGTCTTTCTGGTGTCCTTCTTTGCTTGCAGCCTAGATTGGTTGTCTTCAGGTTTTCCATATTTTCTTTGTCCTTTTTTCTATGGGTTGGGGCTACCCTTTACTTGATTTTTATGTGAGGGGTTCCCAGGCCCAAATTGTTGCATCTTTTGTTTAATCTTTTTCTCAATTTGACGGCATATAGATAGCTCGCACCCAAGGACGAGATGTCAAAAAACTCCATTTTGGACTGGATGTATCTATGTAGACCACCATGATACTTGAGCACCAGATGTCGCTTAGAATCTTTGATACCCATCTTGGTGCGCAAGGTATAGAAGATATTTGTGAACTATGGCATTGCTTGGTCTCTTTCTTGTCGCAGTGTGGTCCATTTTGTGTACAGGTCATCATAACTTCCGACAGAGTAGTATTGTTCCTTGATAGAATCCCTGAAGGACTCTTAGGTGACCACGACTGTAAATAGTGAGGGTTCCTCTGTTTCCTTTTTCTCATTGAAAGTCTCCCAATGATCTTTGACATGGGGAACGTCTTTGAGGAGTGCAAATGTAATATTTTCTTTGTTCAAAAAGTTATGGACAAAAAAATACCCTTCTATCATATTCAACCATTTGTCTACAACATCTGTGTCTATCTGACCTTCAAATATGGGAATATCAAAGTTGATTTGTACCTTGAAGAGGAAGGTGCCTCCGCTCGAGGAAGATGTGTTGCTTGTTGGTATCCACGGTAGGATTTGCGCAAAACTATCCATCATCGCGTTCCTTCGTTGCATGAGAGATTCCACAAGCAACATTTTGAAAGGATCTCTTGTCTCATCCTCTTTCTTTCTCCCGCCATGAGAGGTCGCTTAGGCGTGCGAGATATTTTTTCCTCAAGAGAAACAAGCTCGAGACCCAATTCTTTGTACCCTAACCTCGTCGAGGACATGCATTAAGAACGAAAAGGAGCAAACCACTCTGATACCATTGATCTGGATTTTATGACTAGAAAAAAATGAATACAGATTATTATTATTCTTAACACAGAAACACAAGGATAATAGAGATACAGTAAAATTGGTTTCTATTCAATAAGAAAATGTGTTGAAACTGTAAAATGCAATGGAAAACAAGTTTGCTAGAATGGTGGAAGCTTATCTCTGAGAAGAGATGTGACGGTTGTTCTCATTCACAAGAAGATGGTTACAATGAGACTCTCCAAGCCTTTTTACAATAAACAAGAATGACAAAACCCTAGACATCCGAAAACCTAACCCTAGGAAATGAAGCGCCAAAAGTCATGTGGGCCTCGTTGGGGTAAGTTAGTACATCAATTTCCTAGGGTCATAAATTTTTCATACGATCTCCATCTTAGGTGCACGATAGCCTGTTGGAAAGGTATATCTGAGGAATGGGCATGTTGTTGTCAAACTCTGAATCTGTTTACAGTCTAACTATGGCAAGCCCTAAAAACATTGTTTAGGGCCTCAAAACGGCCCCGAAAGTCAGGGACCCGAAAACTAGAAAAAAACTGCCAAAATGAACCAGTTGGAATAGGTGGGAGACCACCAACATCCATCTAGATCAAAGTTTCTTTGCAAAATATAACTCTACTGGCGTACCAAAATTTTCATAGTCGAGACCCTGCGAGCTAAAGAACCTGATTATAAGGAATTTAGGCAGTGGTTGGATGCATTGGAGAAACAGAACCTTTTATGCTCATGGTTTGTGAAGAAGCAGGGTGGATTTTTTCAACTTACCCAGGGAGGATCCTCGATGATGGGGGGAGGGTCTCCTCTCGCCCACAACCAGGTTCCTATGGCATGATGTTTGTGTCTGATTTCACCTTTTGTTTTAGTAAATCTCAGGCATGCTATAATCGTTATATAGTCAAGTCTTGTCTTATTCTTTTTGGATTAAGTCTTTTAGCTGGTTTTCGGACACTATTTTCTTTCTTAGCTCTCAATATCTCAGTCTAGCTTGGTTTCCCCATGGACAGGTCAACATGTTCTATGTCTTGCTAAAATTTCAAACTGGCATGGAAGAGATTATCTACCTATGACATTTCCTCTCTTCATATTGTTTATATTTCAATATAATAGATTGATTACTTAGAAAAGAATATATATATAACAATTTTTAAAAAAAATTAAAACAATTTAAAAAAATTAAAAACATTTTTTTTAAATAAAAAAAAATAAACAATATGTGGGTGAGGGTGATTTTAAGAATCACGTCTCCTCCCTCACTCCACACCCGCGTCGACCCCATCCCCACTCCCTCCTCCCTTCCCGCACATCGCCCCCTCCCCTCCCCTCCCCTCCCCTAACCCACACCCCACCGTCGGCATGTTGCCTATGAACCACCTTGAGAAAGCAGGCAGAGAGGAGAGAGTAGGGATGGGGTTGGGGCAGAGTGTGGAGGGAGGGGGGAGGTCGGATTCTCTTAATCGCCCTCGCCCCCATATTGTTAATTTTGTTTTGTTTTTTTATAAATGTTTTTTTTTCTAAATTGTTTTTAATTGTGTGTGTGTGTGTGTGTGTGTGTGTAGATTTTAATTTTTTTTTAAGTTTTACTAAAAAATATATATTTCTTTATTTATTTTATATTTTTTGTTGTTGTTTTGGTCTTTTTTTTAGAGGTTTTTTTAAATCCTTTTTTTTTTTTTTTGAAATTTGGGTTATGATTTTTTTTAATAAGGTGTTTTTTTATGGTTTTTTTAACTTGTTTGTGGAATTTTTTTCTTTTCTATTTTTTTGTTTTTTAATGTAAATGTAAAAAATAATAATAATAAACAAATTTTCAAATATTAATTTAGGAATAGATTTTGAGTTTTTTATGTGAGATGGTACCATATGTTAAGGCCATGGTTTCACTTACGTCATAATTTTAACTCCAATAGAAAATTGATGCTACTTGTAACATACCCCAGCCCGACTGAGGCACATTACGTGCAGAATACACATTAAAATTGATATTTTTATGCTAACTAACTTCCTATATTTTACCATCTACTTATCACACACATATTTAACCATTTGAATGATACCATGGTTCTAAATGAATATAACAACATATATTAAAACTTGAATGCAATTGTTCAAGCAAACATCAACCACACAGCATTCACACAAACCATTTACACGGTGGAATAAACATAAAAACAAAATAGAAACACTTATTTGTTAATAATTATCCAACTAGTTGTGTACGAAGGATGAACCTTCCAACCATAGGAGTTGTTGTTTGTTTTCTTAAAATAGCAGGCCACCCCTGAGATGAGGCTATGAATCCAAAAGGAGATATGATCATCTAGCTATCCACTCTCCACACATGGCAGCCCCAAACCCAGGTTCTACTTCTACAGTAGTTCCAATCCATTATCTCTCTCTCTTCCCCATAACCTGCATTACCCAAGGAATGTACCCCCTTCACTGCTCACAATCCCTCAAGCTGTGCCATTTGTTTATCAGGGCTTCCAATGCACTTGGTTGGTCAAGAATATCTCAGTTGGGGAATCCATGAACTCTTATTTTCTTCAGGAGTTCTCACAACAACCTTCACAAGGCTGTTGAGTCATTTCCTCAACAAGAAAACACACTACAGGATTACAGCTTGTTTTGTAGGCACACAAACCTATTTTATAGCATAACCATAGCCCAATAATGGCTACCTTCAAGCATAGCATGGATGGTGCTCTTCCCAGCACCCATCTCCTCTCTTGCTGCCCAAAATATGCATGTAAAGATTGTCCCCCTTCTGCATACGAATTTCTCTTCTTTCCCCTTGCTTGTTTGACTCTCACTCTTCCCAAGGATGATTGTACTTCAGCCCATGCTCCCAAATCACTATGGGATGTGACTCCTCACACCCACCCTCTTACATGAGTTTAATGATTGGCTTTGATAACACTCAACAAAAAATAGAAGGTTATACACAATGATAATAATTTCAAGAATGTGAGTTGGATTAATACCCATGAATTATTCCCCTTTGGACCCCTCTCTCTTGTGGAATCATAGCCCCCCATCATTTTCATCCCTCTTGTATCACAACCAACAATTATTACTTTTTTTAATTATTTCAATGCAAATAATATACAATTTTAATTATTTCAATGCAAATAATATACAATTCGGCCCCCGACCATATTAAAATCAATACGGGCTATTCGAACCAACACATCGACTCACTATCCTAATTCACATTTATACAATTACATTATAATTTGAGGGGATTAAAACTAGGGATGTTACATTTCCCTCCCCATTATTTTTTCACTGTCCTCAGTGCACAACAGCATATGGTGTACATACAATTTAAGTGCTAGTCTCTCCAACCTTTAATGAACATACAGGATCTTCAGCCTAATATCACACAAGAATTCTAGACTAAATATAAATACATAGGAATTTCAACCCCAAAAACCATAAATGCATAGGCGCTCTGACCCCAATAACCATAGATATAGAAGAACCATGGCCCAAAACATATATATACATAAGCACTCTTGCTCGAAACACATACATAAAACACTGGAATTCTCCTACAATTGTCTTGATTTCCACCAATTCTCTTCCTCTTAACCTACCCAACCCAAGGAATCTACCCCCTTCACTTCTCTCGGTCCATCATGATGTACCATTCTTTTATCAAAGTTGACCCCAAGAATATTCCCCCTTCACTATCCTCAGTCAATCGGGTTGCACCATTCATTTATTAGGGTCTCTATGGCACAAGTAAATAGCAATCTCACTATCGGGATCTCAAGGGACTCACTGCTAGGAAAAAATACCATGAAATATAAAAAACAACAATATTGTTGCTCCAGTGGAACTCATACCAGAGTTCACTTTTCATGCCTGACAGCCTGGTTCTTCGACAATGTGACTCACCCTCTAAGCTCAATGATCCCTTTCACTATTGTACAATTCCTCGGGTGATCCATCATTTTCCAAGGTGTTCTTGCGTAGACAAATGCCAACTTGTTGCTAGAATTCCACTAGCAATATGTAACCTGTGTAAATCACCCCATCTGCATCATATGCATACATTCAATATGAGATATCATCATACAATTTTCACTTACAAATTTTTAAATATGTTTTACACAGGAAAACAAAGTTTCCCAAACACGGGTTTTCTGCTAATAATTGTTTGGCTCTTGCAACAATAGATATTAGTCTTCCTTATGGGCTTACATAATTTCCATATCCAAGACTACTCTACCTACAATTTCTTAATTTTCTTGCAACCAAACAAGATTGTTAGCATATCATAACAATTTTTAATTATTAATTTCTCATATTTGTTTTATACGAGAAAATAAAATTTCTCAGGCATAAAATTGTGTTCATTATGTTTGGCTCTTGCAGTTATAGATATCAGTATTCCTTATGGGCTTACAACATTTCCATATCCAAGACTACTCTACATGCAATTTTCTCAACTTTCTTGCAGCCAAACAAGTTTTTTAGTACTCATGCACATTTTCAATAGTTCATTTAATGATCTTAGAATTGTAATTTACCAGCAATTCAATCATTTCCCGTCATTATTGTCATTAAAAATGGAATTCAACCATTAATCATATTATCTGAAATGAAATTATCGTTCATTGTACATGCATTATTAGCACACCAAGCTTTTCATAATGCAGTCAACTTTACCAATAAATAAAACAAATTTGTCAAATAATCATGGCCACATCTACACAATGCATCCTTGCAATGACTCTGGAATACCATATGTTTGTGTTATTGAATTTTTTTTAATTACGTTAACATTAGATTTACCATAGCAATTTAAACTTCTTGTGCATGCTTGTTTCTCCATAGGCAATGTTGCACCATCGCCACCCGACCATGGGAACCTACTCATGCCAACCCTGATCATAACACATACATCCTAGGAAACCCTTCTACACAAGGGGAGAAAACCAACAAGAAAGAATCCAGCAACATAGATGCAGTACACCCTAGCCAGAGTGATAGGGTGTCTAGCCTCCACTAGCACACCAGCAACAGATAACCAACTATGTAGTTGCAGCTCACTCTAGCCAGAGTGTTGGAGTGGTTATACCAATACATCACCAAGACAAACCAAAAATGCAACTGCATCTCACTCTAGCCAAAGCACTAGAGTGGTTGGCCTCCATCAACACATCACCAAGACCAAAAGAGATAGACCCTTCATATGCACCCTTCGTCCTTATGTAGTTGTAGCTATCTCCACCAAACTTGCATTGTAGATGAGTGAGTGAGTGTTCCAAATGAGGAAGGTGTCACTCTTATTTATACTAATCTATCCAGTGACTTTTCTGGCAGGGCTGACCTAACTTTCTAGAAAATATATTTTATGTTTATCTTTTTCTAGAGCCAACTTTACTTATGGAGCAATATAATTCTTCTTTATTATTTTTTATGAGGCCAACTTCTCTTCTGACATCTTATTTTACTTCCAATGGTTTTCCTTTAATGCCTTGGTAACTTCATCCATAAGAAAGGTTATCCCGGAGATGAATACCTCACGTGGCTACCAGAAACATCAATACTCCCTCTTATCCAGGGAGGTATCCTCCATGATGTTTTTCCTCTTGTCCTCATTGCCTCGCAGTCTATGCCATGATTCTCTGACCATGCCATGGTAACATAGACCATGCTATGGGTATCATAATCACGTCGCACATGACTACACCCAATGTGGACCTTTTCTAGGGCCTCATCACCACTATAATACGCTATGACCTACTCGATCATAGTGTGGCACTAGGACCTACTAGCCCGTAGTGCATCGTCAAGGACCTACTCACCCATGACGTGTCCACTTGCTCTACTCCCAAGGGATGTTAGGAACCAACCCAATACAACTTATCAATCCATCGATAAGTGTCATACTCAACTCAGTCCATCGAGGAGTATCATCACAGAAGAATGTCTCACGAAGTTGCAACCATCAATACTCCTTCTCAACAAGGAAGGAATTCTCTAAGCATATCTTGTATTTTTCTTGGTATTATTTTGTCATAGAAAATTTTATCCATGAGCCTCATTAGCTATATTGATGATCCATATCCACAACCATGTGTCTATCACCTCGGATCATTCTTGTCCCATGACAAGAATTATGACTACATCGGATCCACATTCACCTCATAGTTTATCCTGGAATGTCGACATTCCCACGTGATCACTCCATGAATGCATTTAGCTCGATGTTATCGAACACATGGAATTTCACCTCAAGCACCTCGAGTCTTCATTTCATTGAAGACTACATTAGGGAACATCTAATCTGGATGTA
>ML793558.1:177289-202655 GCA_009831015.1 Picea engelmannii
CTCGAAAAATATCCCTTGTCATTTGTGGCAAGAGAACAACCTCTGCAGATGCCATCATGCTCAATATGAAGCTTTGGAAGACTCGTCACCATCTTCCCCGGAGCAGGAAGATCTCTATAATGAAAATGAGCAAGTCTCTTATGTCATGACTCACTCAGACCAATAGAATCATGCACCGAGAACTGGTCAAACTGTCAATATGTACAAACTCCTTGTCTGGTATGAATGCTTCATGTCTCAAACTAGAGACCATCTAATAAGTTTCCTTCTGCAACTGTCACTATAATTCCCTGTCGGATCTATCACTAGTGACATGCCTTTAAGATAACCTTCCTGGAATAAGAAAACAAGAACAACAACATGTCCATGGAAACCTCCATGGAAATTAACAATATAACCTACACGAAATAGATAACAAAACAAGAATATCTCCTAGAGGGGAGATAAACAAATGTATGTCTAGTATTAAGTGGTTAGTATAATGATCATAAATCCAACAGATCAAAAACATAAGATCGCAATGGTACCATAACAGCTAGAGGCATATCAAAACAATCAAACCTGGAGGGTGTGTTGTTCCTCTGAATGCACTGGATCTGAGATCACTCTGGATCTATGATTTTTTGCTTGGACAAAAGTCCCTTCTCCTGCAAAACACCCTCAATATAATGATACAATTTAACATATACAAGTACATACCTCAGAAATTGTAGCACCATATGGTAGCAGTGGCAAACCCTAAAACTTCAAGGTGCTCTAACTAGCTTGACAAAATAAAATTGTGCAGCGGCAAGGTACAGGAGAAAACTGCAACGGCAAGGTAAAGTTCACGATTTTCCTTCCAGCGATTAGACTATTCTGAAGGAAACCAAGCTCTGATACCATGTTGAATTTTCATTAATTATGTTAACATTAGATTTACCATAGCAATTTAAACTTATTTTTCATGCTTGTTTCTCCATAGGCATGTTGCACCATCGCCACCCAACCATAGGCACCTACTCGTGCCACCCTCGAGCATAACATATACATCCTAGGAAACCCTTCTACACGAGGGGAGAAAACCCAACAATATTCTTATAGAGAATATCATTGACAAGACAAAATAACCAAGAATAAACTCTATCCACTAGAGAAAACCAACAAGAAACAATCCAGCAATGTAGATCCAGTACACCCTAGCCAGAGCGCTAGGGTGTCTAGCCTCCACTAGTACACCACCAAGAGATAACCAACTATGCAGCTGTAGCTCACTCTATCCAGAGCGTTAGAGTGGTTCTACCAATACATCACCAAGACAAACCAACAACGCAGTTGCAACTCACTCTAGACAAATCACTAGAGTGGTTGGCCTCCATCAACACATCACCAAAAGAAAAAGAGGTAGACCCTTTGTATGCACCCTTCTTCCTTTTGTAGTTGCAACTCTCTCCACCAAACTTGTATTGTAGATGAGTGAGTGAGTGTGCCAAATGAGGAAGGCATCACTCTTATTTATACTAATTTGTCCAGTGATTTTTTTGGCATGGCCGACCTGACTTTCTGGAAAATATATTTTTTGTTTATCTTTTTTTCTGGAGCCGAATTTACTTTTGGAGAAATGTAATTCTTATTTATTATTTTATGTGAGGTTGAATTCTCTTCTAGGATGTTCTTTGACTTCCAATGGTTTTACTTTAACGTCTTAGAAACTTCATCTATAAGAAAGGTTATACCTCCCGCAACTACCAGAAACATCAACGCATGTCATGTATTCCACCATGTGATTTGGAAGGTATGGCCCACGCCTCAACACATCATCCAAACTCTTCCCCAATTACTTATCCAATCATTTGGATACCTTTCTCTTCAACCCATACACAACACTAGGAATCTAATTCCCTTAGTGCTCTCTTGTGTCGACAAAGAGGTTGTAGTCCAAACATCAATAATACAAGGGAAGACAATTACACATGTGTATGGTGTTATAGCCCTTCCATTCCCAACGACATCATGGCCTCACACATGTCCATATCTAAGGGCATTCTTTGCTACCGAATGAATATGTCTTATGTATTGACTTGGTTATAATCTCATAACCAACATAACACAATATGCAATTAAATTTATCATAAACTATGCATTCAAGTACCAAATAATATTTTCATACTCAATGCTTCTTGCCTTTACATCAATTCAAATATCGAAAACTTAACTGAGAGAATTCTTACCACAATTCCCTCTTGCATTTATGCATCGTAAACAACCTCGAATGCATACATGCATGGTCGTTATTACATTACTTGAGACTAACTGATCCTGGTACTTTGTAGAATCTCATAGACTCCCTTCACCAACCTCTTGATTAGCATTCCCAGTATCATCATCCTTTTTATTCATGTTATAATCATTTTTCCTATATACACAATCCATCATTAGTTTTATTCAAATATCATAGCATATATATATATATATATATATATATATATATATATATATATATATATATATATATATATATATATATATATATATATCAGCAGACTACTCTCAGTCTACAAGCATGCCACAAACATGTTTAGGCATGTCCACGTGCACAAATTCATATCAATATGCACCAAGCATTTAATTCCCATCATGCCTACTTTATGCATATGCATTCTAGATTTATGTATGCGTCATGCATCAATTCTATCATGCACCTCGGTGCATATTTATTTCAGCATTTATTTATTTATTTATTTTTGTTGTTGTTGTATAAGGTTATCCTTGAATCCTTGTAGAATATCGTTGCCCACTGCACTACCATTCTTCTCAATTTTTCATTGTTGGCCCCTATTTTGAACCTTCCATCCAAGCCCCACTTGGCCATTCTGCATTTCCATCTATTAAATCCATTGGTGTTTCCATCTCACAACTGCTTCCTTTATGCAAAGAATATTTTCCTATTGTTTTGGTTAAAATTCTAAATATTCATAGTGTTGTAACATGCACTACTCTAGCTGAATATTAACATTTCAATCTAATAACCACTCCCCATTTCCTTGACCAAACCGGCCTTGAAATACCATTATCATTGATTGGCATTTCAACATTCTGAAATATTTTTTTTATGTGATCTTTCTAATACTCTTTTTCATCCATGGCTTTGCTCAATTTAAAATATCTCTCTTCACTTCATTGAGTGATTCATTGTGAAGCACTACTTGAAAAATCAAGACCACTATGCTCCAAATGGAATGCTACACTCCTCCATTTGCACTTGTACCCTACTTTTGTTGCGCACTCTAATAATAGAGGTAGATTTCTTTCTTTGTGTACTTTTAGACAAGAGTTGTTAGATCATATCTAACAATCCCTTCTAATTGCATTCCTATACTTTCATATGGAGATGACGGATCCACTCCATGAGTCACACCTCATGTTAAGAACCTGAATATATCTACAAATATAATCACCACAAATACTGAATACACAATAGATCCACAAAGCAAGATAGAAGAAACCACATTTTATTATTACCAAAACCCTTAGGGTAGGGCAACACCATACAATGGATCCTATTATGGAAGGGATCCTCTCCTGTTCACTTTCCTCTTCGAGGGGGCATCCTCCTATTGAGCTACCACTCCAAATACAATACTTCTCTTCATGTCCCATTACATTGCTTTAACCCATTTATATAGTGCTACCATCACCTAAGAACATTTTAGAGGAGAAATCTTCTAGAAGTAGAACCTTCTAAGAAGTCATCTTACATTTATTATATCTAACTACCCATTTATTATATCTAACTACCATAGTGGGCCTTATTTAAGAATATAGTGGACCTAGTCCACCTTATATTGAATGGCCTCCACTATTATCACTATGGGCCCTCTGGGCCCCCCCACTACCTCTCTAGTTACCTTACACCTCATCTCATAACATCATTTTTTCTTCTCTTGTAGCAATCTTGTAACCTTCACTATATTCCTACCTTCAAGACTATGGAGTCATGTGTAAATCATTTTGCATGGACATGACATTCCTCACCTATCGGCTTCATGATTTATGTGAGAACCTCTATTCTTCCTTATACCTTTGTCAACCTTGCATCACCTGCTATGTACTCCTACACTTCATTTTGCATCTCCTTGATGCTTCATCTAATTGTACAATCTTGACCTACTTTCTATCCTATGGACCCTGGGATTAATGTAGAACATATCCACACAATTCTCAATTGTGGAATCTTATTCTCTTTCTATCAATCCCTTCACACAACATTCTATGTTGGAGTGCTCCTCTACTTACTAGCAATGCCTTGTTAATCAACTCTATCCCTTTTTACTTTTCCAAGTTAGTGTACTTAAAATATGCCTCTATGAGTATGCATAGGTGCTATCATGATTTTCAATACTCTTCCTTACTTAGAAATCACCTTTGGAACTCACCTCTATCGTCTAGGACATTTTCTCCAAACTTTGACATTATTTGGAAAAATATTTACATCAAGTAGTTACATGGTTCATGGAATCCAATTCTACTTTATCCTGCAACTTTATGGAGAAACTAAATGCTTCCCTAGAGAAATTATACATTATATCATGATATCCTCTGGATTACCTTTCCAATGACCATACTCATGCTTCAATCTAATTTACGAGACAAAATTTGTGGCTTCCTGAAATTTCCATTCTACTCAATGGTGTCCTTCAAGTCCACCAAAAACCTTCATTCTAATTCCTTGAAAATTATTTGGATCAAAACTAAAATCTGAGTGGATATATGGATTCTCCTATCCAATATATTTCCAATGACTACTTTCTTTCTCAATTCTAAGCATTGAGCATAAATTTATAGGCAATTGAATATTGTTAATTTACCTCTTTTGTACACCTTTCTCCCTGGTGTAAATAATCTCAAACACCAACTTTTTCCACTTACATAGGTAAATCTGTAGAAAAAAAAGAAAACTTTCCTACATGAAACAGATAAAAATGCAAACACTCAATTCACATCAACTCTCATATTGTCTAACTGATGCTCAAGTCAAAAACTACAGCAATCTGGAAATGAAAACTTTTCCCCTTTGCACTTTCTCATGGCTTAGCAATTGTATCCATGTTCATGCATCCCTAGACAACTCCTTTGGAATTTTGATATAATTTCAATTGAGTATGTCCATGACTACCTTATGAATGATATGTCATGATTTCACCCTTAACCGAGCTCCAGACTGTTAGTTACGTCCCGCAAAAGTTTTGATTGTTTTACATTTTTATCCTTGTATGTTATAGGTGTCTTCTTTCTCTTCCTGCACATTTTTACTTACCCAGATTCCAAATATGACTCCATGGTTGTATTCTATAGTCCATGGGAACTCCATAGACTACTCATGTTGTTAGAAAAGTAGGTGTTCTCGTTTAACCATAGACAATATAGCAATATTGTTACCCAACCATAGGTCAAAGCCACCCCCGAGCATCTTAACCTTGACAGAGAAAAATTATGGAAGAAAACCCTAGGCCTAATATCCAATCAAGGTAGTGTATCACTCTCTACAATTATCATACCAAGAAGAAAGTCCAAACCATAACCAAGAAAGAGTCCAAAACTGAAACCAAAAATACAATTTGCAGTAGTTGTTGTTGCATCTACTCTCTAGACTTGCGCACAACTAAATTCCTGCAGTTGTGAGTTGTGTGTGTCAAATGAGCTCTGGTGTCCTGTATTTTTACTGCTACTCCTTATCTTTATGGGCCGACTTCTCATTCTGGACACTAAAAACTCAATATTAAATATTTCCTTTAGCCGACTTGTCTTCTAGGGTTATGTCCAATGCTTTAGTGTTTCTTCTTGCTTCCCAGAATATTCTATTATTTTCATGGTTACACGTGGAGGTTAATACCTCCCATAGTTACAATAATATAAACACTCCCTCCTAGCTAGGAAGGTATTGAAAGAAATGGTCTTGAGCACAAACATATCATTCAATTGATAGCATCATCATATCCATACAGGTTATCTCATGATTAGATCATGAGCACCATCATCACTATCAATTGCATCATCTCTCGAATCCATACTCCATATGAGTAATCAGACAAGATGTTGAATAAATCACTCACTCCACAAAGTGATACAAGAACCATTCTTCTAATCCGGACATATGTCCTAGAAGAATAATTATTCCAACAGATGTTGGAAGCCATGCCAGGGGCTACAAGGACTATTCTTCTAATCCAGACATGCGTCCTAGAAGAATAAATGTCCTGGACCATTTTTCGTCTGGAGAATGTCTGTCCATTAGCACACTGACTACCCATCTAGCTAATAATCATTTTCAACACTATTGATAGTCTACATGGAAATCAAAACAATTTCATTCAATGAACACAATTGTGTCTATCCATAGTAGTACACAACTACTATCCAGTGGTACACAACCACACCAAGTAGCACACGGTTACTTAATCAATGACACATAGTCACAACCAATGGAACACATCCATCATAGTAGCATACATCTATTGTCAGAGACATACAGTCTCCATAGAAATCATATCATCTAATATCAATCTGCATAAAAAACAATATCATGATATAAACTGAGTCATCTGGGTCATTCTACCACTCACATCTATGAGATCTGGAAGACCATATGCCCTTAGAATGTAAAACATTAGCCATAGAATATTTGGACTATTATTCTCAAGCATAGAAGAATAATTGTCCATGATTTCTAAGCTTGGACCATTCACCTAATTGGGTCATTCCTCCGGCACTAGTCATAGTGCAACTTGGAGAGAATGAATCTGCCCTCGAGAATGCCTGTCCCTTATTGTTGAACCTGGACCATTCACCTAACTGGGCCATTCCTCTGGCACTAATCATAGTGCAACCTAGATGGAATGATTCTTCCCTAGGGAATGAATGTCTAGACCATTTCCTAATGGAAATGATTGTCCTGCACCAACCTCCAAAACAAACCATTCTTCGAAACTGCGCACAACTGTGAACTTCGAAATAATGACTGTCCGGCGAGGTGGACCATTCTACTTGACCACTACTCAGAGTGACTTCCAAGAAGAATGATTGTCCTAGACCATTCCCCCACACTGGCCACAAGGGGAATCGTTGTCTATGGTACATCAACAATCTATCAAACCATTTTCATTAAGAAAATGATTCTCCGATCTGGACCATTTTCCGAACTAGAAAATGCTTGTTCGTCAAAAATCTCAAACCACTTTCCAAACCGGAAAGGAACTGCTCATCCTGGACCATTTTTCGAACTGAAAAATGAATTTCCATAAATCAATAACACATCAGTGCTCCCTACCAACCTGGGAGTAATATCTTCCTTTTTCAATAAGGAAGTCGTCTCCACGAGCCCCGTCTTGTTTCTTAAGTACACAAACTTTTCTTCTTGGATAGAGTTTTTCCCAAAATATCTTCTATCTACTCATTTGTGGAAATATATTGGAGAACCACTTCTCTTTTCTGGACTTCATCACGGAGAATGTAATGCTTGATCTCAATGTAGTTCAGTCTGTTATGGAACACTGGTTTTCTCTGAAGGCTTTCATATAGCTCTAATAATTACAATATATCATGGTCGAATTCAGCACTTTTGTTTCCTGCTAGCTCATGACATCATGGCAAGGCTCAAACTGAAACATATCCAAGTAGCACTTATTTTGTCATCATGAGAGTTTTCCATGGATTAGAAATCCATCATCCCAGACTTCTTAGTAACTATTATGATACATTATCTATGTCATAGAAAGTTTTCACCACGCTTCTTTTGTATATGAGATACTCTGCATCAAGTTGTTTGAATCCATACAAGGTCTTCTTATATCTGCATACATGGGTCTATTTCTAGTATAAGCCTCTTTCTCACTTGCTTTATTTGGGAAGAACAATCTTTTACATGTAAATTCCAATCCATGAATATTGGTGAGATGTCGTTATATTTTTTCTCCCTCCTTCTAGAAGAACCTCTTAATCTTGCAATGCTTCCATTCACAATCCTTTTTCACATTTTCTGAAATACATTGTTCTTTATCATAACTTCCATTTATTCTTCTTGATTGCTTCTAGTGGGTTCAAACCAAGTTGGTAGTCTTGTGATTCTCGGTATAATAATCAATTGTTCTAGATTTTCTTTCTTTCTTGGAATATTCATGTTCTTCCCCATGTTTCTATTTATCTCTTGGGTCCATGGAGTCTTCTATAGATTCCATGCCCTGAAGATTCCAACTTTTTCCTTTCATCATAGGATCGTGGATGTAGATAGACAACTAAGGATACTTTAAGGATTCTTTTCGAAGAAGACTTCTTCTAGAGTCAAACTGAACACGTGTTGTGTATTATGGCTACTACTTTCAATTAGAACATGGACAGATACTTCATAATCCTCAATGGATCATATCATTTAGGATTAGATCCCTCCTAATCCTTGCTTCATGCATGAATGCATGCTCTTATTTTGGAATTCAGTAGTCAACTACCTCCATCTAAGAGAGTCCACGCTTCCATCTGCATCCTTATTGCCTTCTACAAAGTGTCACAAGTCCTTTTCTACTTTCCTCTTGATTGTTGACTTCTTTCTGTTTTGACTTCTTCTGGGTCTCTTTCAAGTTTGATTCTAATTTCGGCTTATCTAGTAGTTGTTACTTATAAAATAGCTTCCACGGGAATTGTTACCAAGGGTTGTCAACATACTTCATCTTTTCATGTGTATTGATTGACTTGTAGTCATTGTGATAGCAATCCTTATCTTGTTATTCTTCCATAGGTATTGTTTCACTTGAACATCTTATCTTCTAATAAATAGATATGCAAGATATGTATAGAAACTATGTAAACATGGTATGTACAAGAACTTTGAAGAATATTGTTACCTTGACTTGGAAGAAGAAGTTTGTTTTATCTTGCTTGGTATTCTTTGAGGGTTTCCTTTCTTCGACAACTAATGCTTCGTTTGTTTCCTTCCTTAAGCCAAACTTCCTCTTATTCCTAAAATTCTTAAATTTTGTTGTGAAGGCTTGATCATCGTATTTCCTTTGGAATTTCTCTTTTGCACAGCAAGTCCAAAGTTCTTGATTCTTCTTGTGCACAGCAAGTCCAAAGTTCTTCAAATGTGGGATACTCCTTTCTTGTGTTCATGCTTTGCGGCAAATGTATCCCATGTCTTGGGAAGGCCATTGAGTACTATATTTACCAGTTCTTTCTCTGAAATTATTTAATCAATAGGTTGTAGTTGATCTCTTAACTAAGAGATTCTCACAAGGTATGATGTTATGTTTTCATCATCATTCATTTTCATGTCACAGAGCTCATTCTTTAGACTCATTACTTGAACAATGTTTCTAACTGAGAAGAGGTTAGTTAGGGAATCGTACATCTTCTTAGATGAGTCAAGATGAGAGATTTAGGGTATCAAGTGATATTTTACAAAGTCCACTATGATACTCATGGCATTGATTTCATTGTCCTTGAACTTCTCCATAATTGCAACGTTTTGAAGTTCCTTCTCTTTTCCTTCTTCAAATTATGGTTCCACGATCTTTCCTTTCATGATATCCAACACTTTATTCTTGGAAAGGATGTGGTCAATCCTTGTCTTCCATGCTCTGAAGTTAGAAGCCCCTTCTAACTTGTTTTCTGACTTCATAGAGTAAGTCATGACAGCTTTGACTTGGTCAACCTTTGACTTTGACCAAAAATTAAAACTTGATGTCTTGTCATGCTAAGAGTACCAAGAGGTGCGCTAGTCTAGGGCACACTAGGTTATCCAGAAATTAGGTCAATCTCTCCACTTAAGGTGCCTCAACAAGAGGGTTAGGGTTTCATTTCTGTAGCAAAAACTTTGACTGTAACTGCAACTGTAACTGAGAAAATCCTCCCAATCTATCTTCCAACGGTTAGACTGTCTGAAGATAGTGTGGGCCCATAACCTGTTAGAAAAGTAGGTGTGCTCGTTTAACCATAGACAATATAGCAATATTGTCACCCAAACATAGGCTGAAGCCATCCCCGAGCACCTTAACCTTGACAGAGAAAAATTATGGAAGCAAGCCCTAGGCCTAATAGCCAATCAAGGTAGCGTATCACTCTCCATAGTTAGCATACCAAGATGAAAGTACAAACCATAACCAAGAGAGATTCCAAGACTGAAACCGAAAATACAAGTTGTGGTAGCTGCAACTGAAGCTACTCTCCAGACTTGTGCACAACTAAATTTCTACAATTGTGAGTTGTGTCTGTCAAATGAGCTCTAGCGTCCTCTATTTATACTGCTCCTCCTTAGTTGTCTGGGCTTACTTCTCATTCTAGATGCTAAAAACTCAATATTAAATATTTCCTTTAGCCGACTTGTCTTCTAGGGTTATGTCCAATGTTTTAGGGTTTCTTCTTTCTTCCCGGAATATTCTATTCTTGTCAGGGTTACACGTAGAGGTTAATACCTCTCGTGGCTACCATAATATCAACACCTGTGCCCCAAACAAACCTCCAAGCAAGGAGTTATGCCCTCTGGAAGTAAATTGGTGCCAAAATTTTACCTTAACTATTTCAGCTATAATTTTCTCATATGAGCTATGTTTTTCATCTAGGAGAGCTCATTGGTAAACTCTCTCTGGGACATGTGGATGCTAACGTGGCGTAACACATAAACTCTAACATGGCACTCTGGATGATGTGGCATGAAACGTGGATTCTCACATGGTATGACACGTCATCACCCTCTTTCCTTCATCGTCCATTGGAAACTTCTTTTGAATGAACCAACACTTTGTCAATTCGATCGACCCCCGACCATCGACCATAGGCGATTTATCTTGCTCGATAAAAAATACTTTGATAAAATGAACGACCCAACCATCGATCATCGGTGATGTCTGTTGGAAACTGGAACACTTCGCCAATTCGGCCGACCCGACCATCGGCCATCGTCAAATTCTCTTGGTCAACTCCAACACTTAGAAAAAAAATTACGAAATCCCCAATGAATTTGGACCATCAATCTATCATTCAAAATTATCTTGGTTGTTGATCAATCAAACTTTTCCCAACTATGCCAAAAATCCTCGACTCTCGATTTGCTCTATTTTCCAAGCTCCAAAAGCAAATCATAATCGTCGATCAACTCCAACTTCCCAACTGCCGAAAATGAATCCAGATCATCGAATCTCTTCCTTTTCAAACATTGAAAGCAAATCCTGGCCTTTGATCTGCTCCTTTTGCAAAACTTTGAAAACCTTAAAAAAAAATTAAATTTATTAAAATGAATCAGGGTCGTTGATCTCGAGATCAAATGTGATCTCGATCATTGATTCTTCAAAATCTTCCTAGCAATACAATGGCCATTAAAACATGAATTTCAGCCTTCCAGGTCTAATTTTAACTCTGCAAATATGCATATTGATTCCATTAAACCTCTCAGACTGTTCTGAGGCATTTAAACTCATTTTTTTCTTATGGATTTGAAGGTTTCACTCTATTTTTTCTCTGTTTTCCCTCAAATTTGTCTCAAAACAAATATGTGACAATGAATTCTCCCAAATTCGCATTGGTTCTTAGCCTATACAAGCTTGGTGTTTGAACCAGAAGATTTGATACCATAATGTAACGTACTCCAACCCAACTTAGGCACATTACATGCAGAATACACATTAAAATTGAGATTTTTATGCTAGTTATCTTCTTGTAACTTACCAACTACATATCACACACATATTTAACCATTTGATTGATACATAGTTCTAAATGCATATAACAAGATATATTAAAACATGAATGCAAATATTCAATCAAACAACAACCATACATCATTCACACAAACCATTTAAACAGTCGAATAAACATAAGAACACAACAAAAATACTTATTTCTTAATAATTAGCCAATCGGTTGCGTACAAAGAATGAACCTCCCAACCATAGGCATTGTTATTCGTTTTCTCTCAACAGCAGGCTAGCCCCGAGTTGAGGCTATGAGTCCACAAGGAGATCTAATCCTATGGTTATCCACTCTCCACACACATCCCCAAACCTAGGTTCTACTCCTACATCAGTTCCAATCCACCAGCTCTCTCTCTTCCCCATAACTTGCATTGCCCAAGGAATGTACCCCCTTTACTGCTCACAGTCCCTTAGGTTGTGCCATTCATTTATCAAGTCTTCCAATGCACGTGGTTGGCCAAGAATATCTCAATTGGGGACTCCGTGAACTCTCAGCTGCTTCAGGAGTTCTCATAGCAGTCTTCACAAGGATTTTGAGTCATTTCCTCAACAAGAAAATGAAATGCAGGCTTGCATCCTATTTTTCAAGCACACGAGCCTATTTTCCAGCATAACCACAGCCCAATAATGGTTGCATTCAAGCATAGCATGGTTGGTTCTCTTCCCAACACTCAACTCCTCTCTTGCTGCCCAAAATTTGCTTGTAAAAGTTGTCTCCCTTATGCATACATATTTCCCTTATTTTCCCTTGCTTGTTTGACTCTCACTCTTCCCAAGGATGATTGTACTTCATCCCATGCTCCCCAATAACTATGGGATGTGACTCCTCACACCCACCCTCTTACATGAGTTTAATGATTGGCTTTGGAAATAATCAACAACAAATAAAAGGTTAAACACAATGATAATAGTTCCAGGAATATGGGTTGCATTAATACCCATGAACTATTCCCCCTTGGACCCCTCTCTCTTGTGGAATCATAGTTGCCCATAGTTTTCATCCATCTCGTATTGCAGCCAACGATTATTACTTTTGTTAATTATTTCAATGAAAATAATATACAATTTCGCCCCTGACCATATTAAAATCAATACGGGCTATTCGCCTCAACACATCGGCTCACCAACCTAATTCACATTTATACAATTACATTATAGTTTGTGGGAATTAAAACTGGGGGTGTTACATTATTGGTAGCATCACTTTTCTATTTGAGGGTCAATTTTAATGTTTTTGTCTGGTTGTCAAAGCCGCAATTTCAAACAAGTCATATTTTTAACCACCCCCAAAAAAAATGGTGCTACACTTTTTGATTTGGAGGTTAAAATTTCCACTAAATACGACCTCTAAAAATATGAGAACTTTGGAGAGTTTTCGTTAAGTTGGTAATTTTGTTTCTCTTTTTATGGATCATTTTTCAGCTCCTTTATGATTCTCCGTCTTCGGATTTCCTATCTAAGCCAACTTCTAAGGTAGAGTTACTAAACTCCCTGAAAGGTCCAAACTTGTTCTCTAGTGCTACCATGAGGATCGTTATGTTGTGAGAAATGTTAGTTACTTGTGCTTCTAGTATTGGGTTGGTATTCTACTTGTCCACCATGGCTAGAGTTTGGAGGCTTCTTTGTTACACCAATTTATGGACCCTACAATTTCCCACAAAAACCTCAAAGAAAATTGTTCTTATACCAATATGATCTATAAATTGTCGTGGATATTCCAATAGAACAAATTGTCACGATAGATCTTACAAGTTTTTACAAACTCTTTATTATATAGTGTTTTACTTAAGCTTTGGATTCAATATAACTAGTTTAGGGCACAAAAAATTGAAATAAAGTTTGACAATGAAAATAAAATAAGTTAAAACAAATACCACACCATATACATAATGAACACAAGAAGTACCTTATGAAATTCAATATGAGAAAAAACAGCAAAAAGGTGAGGACTATGCCTTCCTCTTTTCTTCTCAGTTGTGAAATGTGAATACAAAGAAAGTTGAACTCACTATGGAGTTGTTATTGACATTGTGGTTTGTATGGCTACTACAAGTCTTCTACTTCATCTATTTTGCTCCAATATACCACTCCTTTACTTTATTCAAATATGGAATAGTGAGTAATACAATTAGAACAGAACCCCTTTATTTCCTAACAACCTAGTGTTTAACATGTCCTAGTAGTTTGATGAGAAACCTCTAGAGTTTTCATTCTCTTAGAGGTTGCATTTAGTGACTATTTTTATCCCCATTTCAAAAGAGGTGCTACCAATAGCGCCATTTTCTGTCGATTTTGAGTTTTTTATGTGCGATGGTACCAATGGTTAAGGCCATGGTTTCACTTAAGTCATAATTTTAACTCCAATAGAAAATTAGTGCTACTAGTAGATCACATTTCGATTTGATGGTCAATTTTAATGTTTTTGTCCAATTCTCAAGGCCACAATTTCAAACAAGTCAAAATTTTAACCACCCCCCAAAAGAAGGGTGCTACAGATAACGTCACTTTTTTATTCAAAAGTAAAAATTACCACTAAATACAACCTCTAAAAAAATGAGAAATCTAGAGAGATTATGTTAAGTTGGTAACTTTGTTTCTCTTTTTATGGCTCATTTTTCAGCTCCTTTATTATTCTTCTTTGTCTCCAGATTTCCCGTCTAAGCCAACTTTTAAGGTAGAGCTACCAAACTCCCTGAAAGTTCCAAACTTGTTCTCTAGTGTTGCCATAAGGATCGTTATGTTGTGTGAAATGCTAGCTATGTATGCTTCTAGCATTGGATTGGTATTCTATTTGTTCACCATGGCTAGGGTTTCGAGGCTTCTTTGTTATGTCAATTTTTGGACCCTACAATTTCCCACAAAATCCTCAAAGAAATTGCTCTTATACCAATATGATCTGTAAATTGTCATGGATATTCCACTAGAACAAATTGTCACAATATATCTTACAAGTTTTTACCAACTCTTTGTTATACAGTATTTTACTTAAGGTTCGAATTCAACATTACTAGTTTAGCTCACAAAACATTGAAATAAAGGTCAACACTGAAAATAAAATAAGTTAAAACAAATACCACACCATATACATAATGAACACAAGATGTACCTTAAGAAACACAATATTAAAAAAAAAAAAGCAAAAAGGTAAGGACTATGCCTTGCTCTTTTCTTCTCAAACATGAAATGCAAATACAAAGAAAGTTGAACTCACTATGGAGTTGGCATTGACATTGTAGCTTGTATAACTACTACAATTATTCTAATTCCTCTATTTCACTCCAATATACCACCCCCTTGCTTTACTCAAATATGGAATAGTGAGCAATACAATTAGAACAGAACCCCTTTTATTTCCTAGGAGCCAAGTGTTTAACATGTCCTAGTAGTTTGATGAGAACCTTCCAGAGTTTTCATTTTCTTAGAGGTTGCATTCAGTGGCTATTTTTGTCCTGGGCTTAAAATTACAAAATTTTGCCACCATGATCTATAAAGTCGCAAACAAAAACTTTAAAATCAGCCCCCGAATCGAAAAATGGTGCACCAAAACGAACTTGAAAAATTATACAATAATCTTAAACTTTAAAATCAACCCCCATCCCTTCCCACCATCCCCTTAAGGGATGGAGGGAGCCTCCCAAATAAATTTTAGATTTTTTTCGTTTTTTTCATTTTTAATTTGGTATTGTTTCTTAATTATAAAATTGACTTGTTTTTATATTTTATTTCATTATTTTATTTATGTAATTATTATGTATTCTCATTTATATATTTTAAAAAAATGTTTGTTTCTTTGGTTTTTGGGTTTTTTTCTATATATTTGTTTTTTTTTATGATTTTGTTTGTAACAATGTTGGCTTTTTTATCATGGTTTTAAAAATGCCACAATTTTAAACCTGAAGAAAAAAATAAATGTGCTACTTGCAGCACTATGTTTCAATTAGACGGTGATTTTGAAGTTTTAGTTCGCAACATTACCAGTTGTCAAGGCCATAGCTTCAAACGAGTTGTAATGTTAACCCCGGGAAAAAAAAGGGTGCGACTGCTAACACTAGTGTTCGTTTCAAGGGTCAATTTTAATGGATTTTTTGGAACGTATCGGTTGTCAAGGCCACGATTTCAAACAAATTGTGATTTTAACCCCAAAAAAATGGTGATGTTGGGAGCACCATTGTTTTATTTGTTTGCAACTTTACAGGGATTTAAGTAATGGTGGAAAAATGTTGTAATTATAACATCCAAAAAAATGATTATGGTAACCCCGTTTTTTAATTTGGGGGTTGGTTTTAGTGTTTTTGACTCGAAAAAATATGGGTATTTAAGGCTATAATTCTCCTTTTGAGGCCAATATTCATGTCAAGTCAGTAACTATATTGTTCGGGTTAGGGTTTTGACATGCCTCATTTCCCGAGTAGGGTTAAGGTTTTGGACCCTCTAAAATATTCTTGGAAGTCTACATGTCACAAGCTCCACATGTGTGAGTAATGGGCATCGATTTGGTATCCAGTCAACACCATGGTGATCCATAGTATAGATCAACTTGTAGGAGGCACAACTTCCTCGTACAATTTTCAATTGAGATGATATTTGTGTCGTTAGAAAGCTCTTAATGTGTAAAACATCGTCGAGATGATGCAAACTACATTCACATTGTTTTGACACTAAAAATGTCAATTTAATGATTCAAACGGGTTCCAAAAATTTCAAAACCCCAAATCACCAATACAAACTTGACAAATTATACAATAATCCATTTCGAATCATTATTGGAAAGGGTTCAGATAACAACACATTATCTCAATGATTAAAAACTATAATAAAACAATCACAACCAAATCAAAATTTGCAAGACAAACAACCTTCACATTGTATTACACAAATTATTCAGTTAGATAGACTAAAACTTGCAACCTAAATAAATACTTCAGTTTCCACATTAAAAGAAAAAATGAAACAACGAAAACCGAACATGGAAAGATATAAAAAAAACTCTTAGGGATAACTAAAACTTGCAACCTAAATAAATACTTCAGTTTCCACATTAAAAGAAAAAATGAAACAACGAAAACGGAACATGGAAAGATATAAAAAAAACTTAGGGATGGAAAGAAGAAGCACGTAACTACAGTGACATCAAAGAAAAAGGGATGTTGTAGGCCCCTATGTAAGAAACTGCAAAGGAAAACTAAAGCAGAGCGACTTTACAAGACAGTGTGCTAGTTGATCTAGTTGAGTATTCATTGCCTCGTACATAGAAATGGCAATAAAAACCAAAAACCAGCAATGGACAGGAGGATGGGAGCTATTTTTTTAATTTGATAATGGAAATATGTGTAACAGTTTTGGATTCTTCTTAGATAAGCAGTTTTGGATTCTTCTTAGATAAGCTTGGACAGGAAACATAGAAAGAGCTACTTAAAATTCTTGTGTCGTAAACAGATTATCTTTTTAATTATAAATTTAATAAAAATTCGACAAAAATTTTAAACATGGACTCAATTTCATTCCAGAGTAATGAATCACTATAAAATCACTATACTTAATATGGTCAAGTTAAATAACTTAAAATGGAGGGGAAAGACTCGACATACATGAAAAAAAAAATGCATTTCCTTTCTATCTTAAAATTGAATGGCTTCTAGTTAATAAAATTAGTAATCCCAAGGATGGTTACAAGAATGTGATAATCTTCATATATTATTTATTTTGATTTTTTTTTATGAATAATCAACTAAATAATAATAATGCATTGTATTCAATGTTTGTATTATTATATATATTTTTTCAGAACAAATTTTGGTGTTTTCTTATATAACAAAATCTATTATTTATCAATGTAAATTAGCCAAATGCTCTGCAACCTTGCTTACAACATATTTACCAATGTAAATTAGCCAAATGATCCGCAACATTGTTCAATTAATTTTTTAAATTCATTTCTATCATTATAAATCATCAGAAAATAAAAATAAAAATAAACAAATAAAATTGAAAAGTTTACCTTTTACAAAAGAGGTTTTGTCCTTTAAAAATTGCCAAAAAACAATCAAAGTAAAAATTTATGTTTTAAAAAAATCTAACTGAAGTTCATTTAACAATTTTCCTTGCATCTATAGAGAGATTAATTTTTTTGAGTAGAAAGGCCTTTTTACAGGTCAGAAACAGAAATTATTTTTTTTTGAGTAGAAAGGGCCTTTGAAAGGCTTTTTACAGCTCAGTATGATAAAGATGTTGTGACTTAATAAAACTTAATTGTATCAACTTAAAAAAATTACGACCATTTAGTGAATGGCTCAAAGAAAAAGTAATGTAAATTCCGTAAACAATGTATCAACTAAAAAAAAATACAACCATTTAGTGAATGGCTCAAAGAAAAAGTATTGTAGATTGCGTAAACAATATAAGAAAGAAGAGTAGGAGCAGAGATTAGAGCATGTCTACACTGGATCAGATTCGGTAAATGACAAACTAAAAGTTCTTCAAAGCCCTTATAGTGAAACATGTAGCCCAGCAAAGAGACGAATCAAATGATACCAATAAAGCTTTTTAGTTCTTCAAGCCCTTAAAGTGAAACATAGCCGATCGAGACGAATGAAATGATACCCAATACCGCTTGCTTACGAATTTTATTTGAATTTATGATACTACATACCTCCAGGAACATATGGTTGCTAGGAGCCAAAAAAATATCGGACTGGGTAACGAACCAATGTCCTTGGCTGCTGAAAATGGAACCTAAATGCTAGCTCTCTGGAGACCATTCTATGGATGATCAATCCAGTTGAGTTGAGTTGATGCTACAGAAGATTCCATGCAGAGATTTTAAGGGACGAGATGGAATTATAACAAGTGAAAACAATGGATTCATTGTGTTACCAAATAGAAGTGCGTTGCAACAATTCATAGCACTCAATGAATGGAAGGGGCGTTGCAGAGCTCGCGAATAAAGTCAAAAACACTCACATGATATGCAATCAAGCCTTGCCGTGTTATTTTGCATCCAGGCAGTTTTGTCAGAGACTCAAACAGACAGCTCAATGATTGGCCTTAATCTCTTGTACCTTTCTATAAGAATATTTCTCTGTTTCCCACAAACAAAGGGTCTCATACACTAATTTGGTGCTTGGTAGTGAATAGATGATTATTATTGCTATTATATAAAATAAAAACAAATAAACAAACTGACAGAATAAAGGGTGACCTGAGTGCCCCATTTATCCCACGCCATCTTTGGTAAAGAGAAGAACAATGTATTCCCTACCAATATAAATGTAGGCCACAGCCTAGACATGCAAGTGGAAGGGAAAATTCTGACTCCCATGGCAGACGGGTTAATTAATGCATAAGAACCTGGTCTTGGAAGGGGAACAACCACTGAAAATAGTTGCTAAAATCCCATAATGTAAGATTAATTTTTCATCAAAAGGTATAAATTTTGCAAGTTGTGTACCAGAGTGAAAAGATTCAAGCTGTTAAAGAGCAAATAAGCTTTACCATGATACTTCACATAACAGTTATTTTCTTCACAACACTATGCTTCAAGGCAGTTAAATTTGAGCTCTGGACAACTGTTGGACGCCACTGGTTTCCAATCAATGCTACGAAATCACATGATCTGAATAATGAATTTGGAATAGTGCTTCAATCGGCCAATAATGGAAATTCAACTTATTTATCCATCAAGTGCGAACTTTGACGTAATATGAACATAAATAAACTATTTAGGCAAACTAAATAGTTGACAGTTGTGTAAGAACATAACATCAGAACCACTTTATCACGTCAGATGATGACAAGAAAATTACAAACTACAGCAAACCAGGAACAAAGGACAAATAGTAGCAGGGAATCATTGAAAGCAAATTCGACAATATGTTTCTCAACAACCCCCACAAATAAGTTTTAGATAGTCCATGTCTCTTGGTGACAAACCTTGCCTGAAAAGAAGAGAAGAAGAAACAGTAAGGGGAAATGGCGATTAAATTATGATGACTACTGATTACATAGAGGCAGCAAACTAGGATTCTATTGATAAATGCCATTCCAATGTTTTCAACCAGCTATACCTCACAAAGAATACAACTATTCAACTGTTTCGTCCTCTTGTCGATCACAAAGAAATACAAGATATTTCAAATAGTTCAGCCACCCTTGCATACAATGATATAACCGAATATTAAAAGAAACAACCGATAAAGATAAACATTGATGTTATGTTGCAGTAGAATTGTAACCAAAGATGATCCTCATCCTCATTAAGAGTCACGGTGTTTGCCACATTTCCCTTGGCTATCAATATCCTTCTTAAGATCTAGGTATCTATTTACAACTTTAAAAATTGAATATTCATCATGGGAATATATTTAGTCAGAAATATTCCTCGTTTACTTGTTCCCAACTAGATTCTGATTCAGAAGTTTCCCCTGAAGTAGGCATGGCAATAGCATTTTCAAGCTCATTTTGACAACATACAAATTTATACTCCTTGGGGCTTTCGACCTTCGAACCTTTGTCAAGGAGAATGTTGCTAGTTTGACCCAAGGTATCCATGAAAAAATTGCTTTCTTTAGAAACTAGCATCTCAATTTCTGAGTACTTTGAAGACAAAACTTCATTTAGATCCTCCACATCTACACACTTTTCTCTTTCTATATGAAAATTGTCGGCCAAAGAAGAAGAAATGCTTCCAGTTCTTACAGATGGAAGTAAATACTTGACCTCATCATCTGAAGGCTTCCATGTATTACTGATTGATGTACCCATGAATATTGAACTTGAAAAATCACATGGACCAACACTTGTACTGCTTTTCAATTGATTTCCTTCTGCGAAAAAGCTTCCACTCTCATACTCTTGTAATGTGCAGGGAATTCTCTGTTTTCCAAACAAATTATCATAACCCTCAGCATAGTCAGCCTCAATCTTTACTGATCCAAGAGCACATGGAAGTGGTTTGTCACAGCTCTTTAACCATGAATTAGCCTCTGGATCTAGAAGTAAACTTTGATCGGTGTATTGCCATTTTCCTTCAGAAGAATCAATTCTAAGGCCCATATTCAACTTGCGACTTAAAGGATCTGATTCATCAATTGGTTTCTTTTCCAGAACATCATTTACTAGAGGTTTGGACAGATCTAGTTTCTTCAAATCAAAGCTACCACCATATTCTTCTAAAATTCCCAATTCGGTCAGAATACCCTCCATTTGCTTTGTATCTTTACTTGCATGTGGCTTCCATGTATTTTGATCAGAAATGATGAGGCTACTATTTAGAATGGCTGCTCCGTGACTTTTGTCCATTGAAAGAAGCATGACTCCGTGCTTCTTAATTGTTCCATTTTCATCCATCTCCAATGCATCATCCATGACTGGATTAAAATTTAAATCAGCCAACCCATTTTTCCTCTTCAAAGTATGTATGGCAGTGTGGTCACTTTTGTTCTTCGAAAAAAGCATGCCTCCATGCTTCTGAATTATTCCATTCACATCTGTCTCCAATGCATTATCCATGACTGGATTTAAATTTAAATCAGCCAACCATATTTTTTCCTTCAAGGTTTGTACGGCAGTGTGGTCAATTTTGTTCTTTGAATGAAGCATACCTCCATGTTTCTGAATTATTCCATTTGCATCTGTTCCCAATGCATTATCCAAGACTGGATTTAAATTTAAATCAGCCAACCAACTTTTCTCCTTCAATGTTTGTACAGCAGTGGGGTAACTTGTGTTCTTTGAAAGATGCATGCCTCTGTGATTCTGAATTATTCCATTTGTATCTGTCTCCAATGCATTATCCATGACTGGATTTAAATTTAAATCAGCCAACCCATTTTTGCCCTTCAAAGTTTGTACAGCGGTGTGATCACTTTTGCTCTTTGAAAGATGCATGCCTCCATGCTTCTGAATTATTCCATTCACATCTGTCTCCAATGCATTATCTATGACTGGAATTAAATTTAAATCAGCCAACCCATTTTGCTCCTTCAAAGTTTGGACAGCAGTGTGGTCACTTTTGTTCTTTGCAAGAAGCATGCCTCCGTGCTTCTGAATTATTCCATTTGCATCTGTCTCCAATGCATTATCCATGAGTGGAGTTAAATTTAAATCAGCCAACCCATTTTTCTCCTTCAAAGTTTCTACGACAATGTGATCACTTCTGTTCTTTGAAAGAAGCACACCTCCATTCTTCTGAATTATCCCATTTGCATCCGTCTCCGATGCATTATCCATGACTGGATTTAAATTTAAATCAGCCAGCCCTTTTTTCTCCTTCAAAGTTTGTATGGCAGTATAGTCAATGTCATTTCCTTTTATCTCCAAATTCACTGGCAGACAATTCCCAGAATTTACAGCTTCTTTGTTTGCAAAAGTTTCACTGTCTATATTGCCAAATTCCAATGTACCTGTTCAAGTATTGGAAATCAGCAGATAAATGAGGAAATCTACTATGATATACAAACAGAGATACAATTGAAATATGGACACACAGACTGCAAGTGGTATAGGATCTCTACTTTTCAATAAGCGACAAAGATCTAAATGGTGGAGCAGACTAGCACATGCAGAACTGGAAATCAATTACTTGTAATGAAGATTCTTGGTCAATTTTCAAGCGCATTTAAAATATTTTCAATTTAATAAAAGCAAGAACCAAATTTGGAAGTATGTAGATAAAGATATTTGGAGAAAGTTGTCACCTCTGTTTCTCTTTAGCTTCTCCATTTCAAACTCCATTTTTGTGAGTTTCATCTCAAACAACATGGAATCCACTGCTGCTTCAGCATCACTCCACAGACTCTTGTAAAGATGAATCCTTTCATCCCTTTCCTTCAGTTCAGACCTAAAATCTTGTTTCAAATTCTCAAACAAGTTTTGCAGCTTACCATGCCTCGTCTCAGAACACTTTACCTGTCCTGATTGAGAGAATTTCATGGATGTAGAACCTTTTTCCACGGTATCTTCCATATGAGACCACACAGGTTCTGCGGAAATTTGAGTGTTTGTTTTTCCAACAGAAATTCCCTTGCAACTACAAGCAGAGCATGCTGCAACTTTTGTTGATTCCTTCCTTGAAAAATCCACATCTTCCATTTTACAACTGCATCCATCTGACTTGCAGACCTGAAAAATCAACCTTCAGTTTTACCACTAGAAAGAAATGCAGAATCATTTTGGAGATCTACACAAGATATAGTTTGATGGTAAACACCAAAAAGGAAAAAAAAAATGTTTCATCTTAAAAGGTGCTCCCTTCTTATTGTGAGCCCCAGAAAAGAGAAAATAGCAAGAAAAGAAGAATGAATATGCCGAGATTCCAAGCCAGAAACTGATTTAACAGTAAATACAGACAGGAGGCAAAGGATGTTTAGCCATTAAACTGAAGTCCCACAAAAAACTAGCAGAAAAATTCTATTACTTTGAACCAATGGGGCATTTGGAGATGGAATTTTGTTATGACCCAAGGGGGGTGACATTGCAGCTTCAAAAGGAGAAAAAAGACAAGATTCAAGAAGGCCACCAGAAGATACTTGAAAAAATTGAACTCCATCTAGAGGATGTACATGCCAAATATGATGGTATTATCTCCAAGGCTAAAGTAATCAAAGACCAAGCAAAGAGGATAGAGGATGCCATTGTCTCTGAAAAGAAGATAGATGAAACGGGTGTGCAGAGTGAAGAAAAACCGTCAAATGTGAAACCATATCAACATCCCCATTATCAGGAAAGATTTCAGGGAAGACAAGAAGGTAGATATCAGCGTTATCAAGGAAAAAGATGGAATACCTATCAATATTCATGGAACAAGGCATCACAAAACCACTCTTCGACAAGCTATTATCAGAGACCAACAACCACTACAAATAGGAGAAGTTACAACAGCAATACATGGAATCAAAGGAAAGAAAATTATGCAGCAACTAGCCACCAAGGATTAAGACCGAAAAGAATTGATTTTGGATGAATGGATCATCATCAATGGAATGAAGAAAGCAGGAACATAAGAAAATCATATTACTTGGTTTCATCACATGTGAAGCCTTTAATTGCAAAGCTTTGAGGACAAATCTTTTTGAAGGAGGGTACTATGTTATGACCCAAGGGGGGCATATATGGGGTTAAATGTATATGATATGACCCCAAGGGAGGGGTCATATATGGGGCTAAATATAAATGTAATGTGTAAATGTAATACTCCTAAGCTTCTAGAATGCAAAAGATAATCTCATAAATATTCAAAATTATTGTTTAAAGTATTACAATCACCATCGTAGTATCTGCCCAAACAGGTTGGATCCCTTGGAATAAAAGAGTATCTTGATATGAAAAAAAGAGAAAAGAGCTTTGAGCTCAAACTCAAAGCCACAAATGCACACTAACTCTACCATCATGGTTAAAACTTAAAACCATAAAACAATAGCCTTGAATTCTCCTAGCTTGCTGCAAAATTCTTCTAGTAATACACAACCACTAGAGGCAAAATCAACGAGCCAAGGCTGAATAGGTAGGCACGCTAGATTGCCGCACATACTTCTTACTAAAGTCAACTTGCTTGTCTCTTTTCAAATTGAGATCTTGAGCAGAATAAGGAATACACACAAAAGTCTACTTTACTGGGGATGCTTTTCATTTGGAAAG
The DNA here is from genome assembly GCA_009831015.1 of Picea engelmannii. Taxonomy (NCBI): domain Eukaryota; kingdom Viridiplantae; phylum Streptophyta; class Pinopsida; order Pinales; family Pinaceae; genus Picea; species Picea engelmannii. The sequence continues at coordinate 201,637 of ML793558.1, forward strand.
ACTGCAGCACTCACAGCAGGATTGGCACTTCAGGTTTCAGCCATAGTTGCATTTTCCATAAGCATGTAGCCTTTCTTGAGACTGGGGAGGGGTAGTTTCTCTACTTGCAGACTGGTTCAATGATTTATATGCCTGGATGTACTAAAGCAATGTGCTAGAAGACGCATTTAAAAACGAAAAAAGGCAGATGAAAGAAGCAAGAGTTTTAATATTTTTCAGCAATAATGGAGAGGACAGAAGCATGCACATTTAACCCAAGTTAGATGATTAGTCATATTACACACTGCCATAGGACTGTCTCATCCTTGCAGACAAGGAAAGGTGAGATGTGTAAGGTCTATTAAAATTTAATACTCCTCTAGATAATCTTTTTTCAGAGGAAATGGGATTTCACTGAAAACGGTTTCCCAATTAAAGTGCCTCGAGGTCACTAACTTAAAAACATGGTGTGGATCTTCTTTTAGGCTTTCCCACACCATCACCACCCCCGGCGCACAAGCCCCAATTTAATTGAAAAATGGTCAAATACAGTGTGCAAGGTATCTAGACAAGATATGCATTTTGTGCACTATTAATGTGGAAGGCATTACAAACTTGTATGCCCTCACGTCCTTACAAAAGAGTTAACTCATAGAAATAGATAGGCAATAATATATATATATATATAGAGAGAGAGAGAGAGAGAGAAAAGGGGGGGGGAGAATTGATTTAAGACATGATACTAACTCTAAATCAGATTCCATGGAGCCTGCAAAAATGGATTTTCATGGACGAGTCTTTTTGCAGTTTTATGTGGTTTTCGATATGAAGTATAATTACTTCTATGTTATTGGATCTGTGGGGCCTGGGGGCTGGATCCGATACGGATCCACCGGGATCCGCCTAGGATCCGCAGTGCACTGTATTTTACCTATCCTCAGGTCGCCGCAGGCACTGTTGATGAATGCAACTATGGGAGACATCCTCCAGCTTACAAACCTGTGAAATGTGGAACATAGCAGCTATGTGAGTCTTTCTCT
>ML793558.1:233411-251899 GCA_009831015.1 Picea engelmannii
CTTTCTTGGGTGATCCCTGGGCGAAGCATCTGGAAGGTTCATACAAGGCTTTTATCTTTTACCCAACATCAATTCCTCTGGGCCTTCAGTCCCTTCTTCCCATAGAATGAGGGACAACCCCTTCTTGGGTCAATACACCCTAAAATCCCAAGAGATAAGGAAATGGAGGGGAACAATGATGGAAAGTGGTAAGTATGGTCGAGAATGGTACGATGGCTCTTTAAGGGAGTTCCTAGTAGCAAACCCATCCCCANGGAAGACCACTTACTAGGGCACAATGTCAACCACCAAGGTGAAGCAGGGAAAAAGGCATAATGTCCAAGCATATATCATGAAATCTAGAGCAATCTAAGATACAACATACTCAACTGGCTTAAATACTGAAATGATGTTCAACATAATACTGACTTGTACCTCATGGAGCAAGGCCCACTGCCTTCCGGAAGCCATCTAATGTGGTGGATGCCATCTGGAAATCTGTGACCATCTGTGGTGGTGAGAGGGGTTTCCAACTGTGCAAAAGGGTACTACTGGTCATGTAGTCTCTCGGCACTCTGTATCTGCAACCTGAGGGCCTTGAGACATAATCTCCTTAGTTATCCACAAAATGGGGATAACAAGGCCAACTCACCTCTAACACAAGGGGGGTTTCCTTAAGACCATTATAAATCTTCTTCAACAAACCAAATTTAGCCATCGAAATAGTTATGATGTGCAATGGATATTATTGTGGTGAATTCAAGTACATTAATGTGTAATCCTTTAACAAAATGGAGTCAAAACACTTTAAGGCTTCAAGGATTTAATCATAGACAATATTAAACCATTGAAGATGCTTAGAACAGCAATCAATACCAGCCATGACAATGCTGCAAAATCATGTTCCAGCCAGCATACCAAGCTCATAAAGATACACTAGTACTCTTATTGCATTATTGCCTCGTCACATAAAACAACATTTCAAAATGAAGTAAAAGATAGCTTTTTTTAAAGAGAACTACCCAGGTACATAGCATAAATCAGATCTGAAATTAGGGTATTGAGAAGGACAAATGAGTCTCTAGTCACACCTCTAGTGCTAAAGACACACCCTAAGACAGCAACAATATTTCCAACACAAGTGAGAGAACAAGATATAATAGCAGCCTTACAATAAATCATGATAACCCTGAATATTTCCTCAAATATGCTCCAAACCTGCACAAGATATTATTGATTACAACCCAAGAGTATAAGGATTTTCTTCACAATGAAAACACCCCTTGCCAAACAGAAGAAACCTCCCTTTTATAGAGTCCTCTTGTAACTTTTTAGGGAATAAAATATTGATGGAATGATCAAGATTCCCTTAGAAGTGGGATGCTTCACCAAAATAATCCTTAATTTAATCTTGAAGATGTCAAAGATGTCCAAGTGTAACCTCCTCATGCTAGACATCCCATAAACAATTTTTTTTCTCAAGGTTCAAACTATTCTAGAGGCTTCTCCATGGGATGCTTCACTAAAGGAGGGTTGATTCATCATAAATAACATTTTTAAATCACCATCTAGAGTCTTCTAGGCTGGCCACTGCACAAAATAGGGCTTCCAAGTCATTTTAAATAGCAATTTCATGAAATGATGTATCATATGTGGGATAGGATGATGGACAACCTCAACCAAGTATATTTCCATGCCTTGAATATACCCCATAACTTGCCTAAAATACTGAATGGCCCCTTTGCAAGAGTGTAATCATCCCCGAGGAGGGTTTAGAATGCAACATGTCCACACTATATGTAGGGCATTCCATCAAAGAGCCATATAAAGAATGCCAACATGTCAAATTATGCCTCCAAATATGTAGCACATGTCTTCTGATATGTGAAAGGTGCCCATGAAAATGATCATGCCTCCAAATATGCAATGCGCCTCGGGAATGTGAGCACCCACCAAAAGTTACCTCAATAAAAGATTACACATCAACAAGTGTGATAGTGCTCCCTTATCTCCAATGCCTTGCATGATCCGATGGTAACAACTAGCTCCATATGGGCATTGCACACTCATGTGGGGGCAAGAGAACTCTAGAATCTTCTCAATTTACCTACAACAAAACAAAATGGTTGGTAACCAGGTGATGGGTCAAACCACATCTCCATCACCCCTAGCGTATAGTCTAAATATCCTCATTCACATTACATTGTTCTTCAAAAATGGCTCTACAAAGGCATGAGCAAAAATGTCGAAGGGAACAACAAATAACTACGACTAATGCTCATAGAGTTTATTCCTCCTACTCTATTCACTACTATAAATGGCACAAGTGCCTCAACAATAACAATGCTTAAGAAATTTCCCATTCACAAGCAACTAGGTCTTTTCTCCATCCAAATGGCTAAAATTGATCTCGTCCATCAATTGCTTTGATCTTGAAAGGTCCAAGCCATACCCTGTCAAAGTTCTAATGATCACTTAGTTTCTTGTGGTGTTTTTCCCATCAAAGCACAAGATCGCCTTCCTTAAACGCCCTAGGCTGAGATTTTCTATCAAACTTCTTCTTGGTTCCTTCCTAATTTGTTGTGAATTTTTGAAGAGCTATTCTTTGATGTTCATCGAGCTCCCCGAGTTGTTCAATTCTTGCTTGAACTATGTCATGATTGGTGGTGAAGGGCTACAACATTTTATACACTAGGACTTGTTATCCTTCGAGATGTTCCAGGGTGTCAATGGGACGATGTCGAAGCACCCCAGGGGCTAAGACTCAAGGTGAGCCTTAAAGTCATGCTTGCAGTAAATAAAATCATGCAAAAATTGGGTAAGTTTTTCTCTCTCTTATAACACTCTTGGTCCTCAAACAATCTCAGTCCACATATTTAAAACCTTCAACTCCATAAGGCATTTGTCTATAAGTGTTTCAGACAATTTGATTTTAAGAGTGGAGGAAATGGTGGGTCAAAAGAAAGGAAATGGTGGGTCAAAAGAAATACAACATAAGAATATAAGCCACTGCAGAGAATGAATCTTATATCTTATGGACATAGAATAACGTGTTGAGCAATTAAGAATTCGGCAGTTCTAACACATATAACAAATCGTTAAAACATGCATCAAGCAGTTACATCTTCAAATATCTAAATCCATGGAGGTACCCTCTGCACATCATTAAACATATGAAGAAATGACAAGTGGTGGTCATTTATTAAGAGGAAATCACTTCAATATCATAAGCATACAACACATAGTAACATTGAACATGTCATATAACTTGTTGCTTGAGCTTTTATCAATGAAGATATGATACAAGAAGCCAAAAATGAGAGGGGTGGCTTTTACAAGAGCACATGCACAAAAAGAGAAGAGACGGACTGAAACATAACACAAGGGATAAGTCTCATGAAGCCTGTAGCCTTAATTATTTGTATGTGCCTGAGGATGGTAATCAAACAACTCTAGTTGTAAGAAACTCTTAAATTCCCCAAAATTTCGACCCGAGAAATGAGCTCCTTATCTTGCTTTATAGGCTCTTGATTTGTGAGAAAATTGTTCATTTAATCCACCAATATTGCTTCTTGAAAATAGACACTACTTGTTAGAATCTTAATACCACCTTTGGTTTTCTAATTGATTTTTACCAAGCAAAAATAACTTTTTACCACCATAGTTAGCTTGTTGATACTTTTGTTGGGCGAGTTCTCTTTGTCCAATTGAGCTTTGGTCTGAACTCTTCTGGATTGATCAATTGATTCCCACTACTGCATTGAATGTTCTCGAACTTCATGGGCAAGAGGGAAAGCTAATTATCTCCTCTCGATTGACATCACCCAACAAAACAGTGCATAATTGACCAATCCTTGAAATATTTTGTCTCAAGCTTCTCCAATGGACCAATCGGATTGGCAATTGTACCTTAGAATAGATTAGAGGGCATCCTACTGCTCTCAAGTTTGAACTAATGATACCAGAGAAGGACATTCCCTCCCTTGCGAAATGCAGAACACACTCTCCCAACATTTGTAGCCAAGATGGTTGATCATATTCTCCTATGGGGAGGGACTACACAGGTGGGTCATCGTCAGTGACGCCTGGCATCTGAGTAACTCACCTTTAGAAATCAAATTACTCACAGATTGGTTCCTTTTGATCCTTTGGCTTTCTCATGTAAGAGCTTGACACGTGTTTGTGGAGACAGTTGATGGTGCGAAATGATTCGTCACACTCGGCCTGATATGTTGAGATCTAGGGCTTGCATGTATGGGCAATGATTATTGTCCTCTGTCAGTTACAGGTAATGATATGATAATTGGTGAAAGGATGTAGACGTGATGCCAAACGTCTTGTTATGCATTGTATCTTCTCCAACTGATTTAGCAGGCCATCAGTGTATCCATCACTCGCTTGAAATATTCTTTTGTGTGCCTTTGTATGAACACACATCCCCTTCCCAATGGCTTGATTCTTTAGAAAGTTTAGGCGGAGGCGCGAAATTTTGAGTGACATCATCACAGTCCCACAGACACGTGGCAGCTTCATACTGGTCCTTGTCAACGCTAAGGTGGCTCTGAGGTTGGTCTACGTGTAGTTGAGTTTGATATGGTGACCGAAATTCCAAGTGGGCCCCTTTTATACACGTGGCAGTCTCGGATTGACTCTCACGAGTGCACTATTGGCTTGCCAAGCTATCCCTAATTCTCCTGAGTGTCCTAGGTGGACTGCTACATCGGCTCCATGTGGTGTTGAGTGGGCGGTTAGGTGTGTGCTAAGTGGGAGGATAGGTGGCTTGGAAAAACCGGAATACCATTGTCGCAACCCAACGATAGTGGTTTAGCCCTTTGTATTCTATTCAGGCGACACCACTCACTCTTCAACACGCGAATCCCAAAACCAATGTCACACCCCATATGTGTGTTAACTCTAGTGCACTTTCACGATACGAGATCTACTTTCTAACATTGATCAAGCTCACTTGCAACTGTTGGATGATTGCGCCCGCACTTTCACTAGCGCTCAGTTCTTAAGCCTTGGTCACATGATATAACCATGTTTGAAAAAGGGCTTAAATTCATTTGAAGCACGATTAGCCCCTTTTTAAGCTCACAATAAGCACCCAGGTGCTTGAAACTTAACCTTGGGCCCTTGGGGCTTGATTTTTCTGTTGATTTCTCTAGGGCCCTTGAACGTCTGCTAGTTCTTTTCGGTCTAGGAGCTCTGTAAGTTCACCTCCAGCTTCTATCTTGTTAAAATCCAGCCTCATAACCTGGATTAGCATGCGTATCAGTGACCGAATCGAATCTAGTACTAACAGGACCTTCAAATGAATAGGCAAAGTGACATCCATCCCATAAACCAATTCAAAAGGGATCTTTCCAATGGCTTGCTTCTTTGTGATTCTATCAACCCATAGTGCAAACTTGAGTTGGTTGTCCCAACTTCTTTAGTTATCTCCAACTATCTTCTTAATAGTCCTTATCAATTTTCTATTGCTTGATTCTACTAATCCATTACCCTACAGATAATAATTTAATGAACGAGAAAGAATTACACCATAGTAATAATAAAAAAATTACCAAATTGATAGATCTGAATGCTTAAGCATTGTTAGTTGTGATCTTTGTCGAGACCCCAAATCTAGTGATGATTTTGTCTTCCAAAAACTCCATAACCACCTCCTTTGTATCCCTCTTGGTAGGAACTACCTCTACCCATCTAGTGAAGTAGTTTGTAATCGTTAAGATCCATTGCTTGAGTAAACTCCCCTATAAAATCCTAACCCCATTGTTGAAATGGAGTTTCCACCACAGCAAGCTACAAAGACAATGATGTTACCTTTAACTTTCCTACAAATAATTAACAAGGTTGACAAGCTCTCACAAATTTATGCACATCAAAATATATAGAGGGCCAATAATAATCAACTCTCAAAATGTAAGGTACCAGATGAATTATATAAAGCAGAAACATGAATAGCATGACAAAAAATAGCGGAACAACAAAATATAGAGAACAATAACACCAACAACGATACCTTTATTGATAGAAAGCCAAGTTCACTTGCCTCTTCGAGGGGGAGAATTCTAACAGAGTAGAGCTCAGTTACAAAATATTCTCAAGACAAGACTTTCCCATGCCTTCTACTCCTATTTATACTAATTCTACATTCTAAAGAACATTCTAAAGGAAGATCTTTCTAGAAGCGGAAACTTCCATTAAGACTTCTTCACATTATTATATAGGGCCTTATTTACTAATGCCGACCTTTATTACATAACATATTATTTTACCTATGTGAGGGGTTAGAGAGGTTAGGTCCCTGTTACCCCCTCATACTAGGGCTAACTAAGGAGATCATGTCTCAAGGCCCACAAGTAGCAAACATGGAGTGTTTAGAGCCGGATTGACTAGCATAGCCCCGCAGGGCCCCTCCTATTCATAGATACATCACCAGTAGCAAAGCAGCATCCATCACACCGGCCTGGCCCCAGAGGACAGCAGGTCTCACTTCATGAGGCAATAAGTCCGGTATCATGGTAAGTGTCACCCTAATAATTGAAGCATTTGATTATGTTGCAAAAAACTCTTTCTTGGTTACAGAACATTTGCTTTGAAATTATACTCTGCCTTATTTAACCTTTGTGGGTGTCATTCCATCCTAGTAAGTTGGTCACCCTCGGGAATAGGGTGCTACTGGGGGGTTCCTTGAAGAGTCATCGTACCATTCCCGATCATACTTATCACTTTCCATACTTCTTCCCTTTCGTCTCCTCATCTTTTGGGATTTTCGGGTGCACTAACCCTAGAAGGGATTGTACCTCATTTCATGGGAAGGAGGGGCTAAAGGCCCAGAAGGAAATGCAACTAGCAAAAGATAAAGGCCAATAATAAACACATTCCAGATGCTCGCCCAAGAGGTCTTGAGAACAAGGAAGTGTTTCTCCTAAAGAATTGAAAGACCTGCAAAAGCAAACTCACAATACATAGATGTCCCACTTGTCGAGGAGGTGAATTTATGTGGTGTCCCTTTCTTTCCATGCATATGGCACTCAGTGTACCTAAGTTTCAAGTGACGTTGTGGTACTCTTTTCTTTCCATGTCTTATAGTACCCAATTGTTTTGGACTTTAATTAATTAATGGAAATAAATGGGCTTGGAAAAAGGTTGCATTGAAAACAAAGGTGCATCACACCCTCTACAAAGGCACCCATAAATGAGACAATACGAACCCTTGTATGTCATGAACCCCATGCCCAAAATTCCTACCCCACTCCACCTCATACTCACACATGGCTTAGATAGGTTTCCCTTGGGAAACACCTTTGACTTGGGGATTGATTGACCCAATAGGATGCCTTGACAACCCTCCCACACCTAAATTTGACAAATTGTATAGTGTCTTTGAACATTTGTGTAGTTTGAAAAGGGGGGTTTGATGCACATGTTCAAGTGGTTTAATTATTAGATGTGGCTTACTTGGCATGATTCTTGTGACTTGTGGACCCTTGGAGTACCTGTTTGTCTTTGCAGGACCTTACCCCGTGGACAAGTATTCAGGAGGAGATGACTTGTTCAGACCTTCATGGGGCTTTGGAGCCCAGAGATGGATGCAGAGACCCCACATTTGGGGCAGGCTAGTGGTTAGCATTTGCACAGTGAAGAATGAGGTCATTGCCTTGGAAGGCAGTCTGGCATGGCTAATGATGGGCTCCCACTTTCTTCCACCAGGACGATGGCCTTTGGAGGCTTGGATGCCACTCACCTAGCCCCTGACGTCACCATGGAGAAGGCTAGGGTTGGATGGGGATCAAATCTTGGTGTAAGGAGTTGGCATGACGTTTTAGCACGTGTGGCATGGTTATTGGCCTTTGGAGGCCCAACGTTCTACTAAGCATCCTCAATGTCATTTTCATGGAGTCTAACGTCACCCTAGAAGGGCATGACGTCACCCTTGAGGGATATTTTGATGTAATTTTATTAAAATTGAATTTTAAGGGCAATTTTGTAAGGTCGACCCTGTTATATTTTTAAGTTGACATTTTTAAGACAAAAAGTGATATAAATACACCTTTGCAAATTCATTTTTACATAACTCTTCCTCTCACAAGAGGACAAGTCTGAAATTTTGGCCCTAGTGGCATTATTGGCCGAAATTACTAGTGCACACCTCTTGGAGATCATGCTTTGGATGCTTTTTGGTGATTTTTGGTGGAAATTTCTGCAACTAGGTGTTTTATGCTTGATTATTCTTGGTGAAGTAAGTAAAATCTGCAATTCCTTTTCATGCTTTGAATGGTTATAGTAAATTTTACTTGTTCATGTTGAAGATTATGAAATTGCTTGCATAATAAACCCTAGGAGAGAACATAAGGTGCTTCTTACTCTCTCTAGTATTTCCACTTGTTAAATTGCTAAGAAGATCTTGTCTAGGATAGGCTTCTAAAGCCCTAAAGTGCTAGCACTTTAGAAGCTTGTTGTTATATTTATCAAAACCCAAGGAGAAAAGGAATTCGCTAGAACCCAAAAGAGCTTGCACTCCTGCCAAAGTTCCATCTTTGAGATTCAAAGCTTGGGGCCTTGAAATGCCAACACCCCAAGAATTTATCTCTCCATCCTTAGACAAATATTATCATTTATTTCTCCAAGCTATTGCTGCTGTTGTAATTGACTCCATAAGCCCAAAAGGCACTTGTCTACTTGCTCTATCTTGTGAAGGAATTGGTCAAACTACTCTTACATTCTATTCTTTAAAGCTTCTACTAACGTCTAACCCTAGCTTAGTTAAAATCATCCACTAACTTGCTGCTATTGCAAAACATTGCTACATCGATACTAATTCATACTAATTTGCCGCATACACTAGCTTAACACCTAGCTAACTCACAATTGCTAAATGATCTACTTGATAAATGCTAAGTTTTCATTGTGATTATACACAATTCCAAGGTATATTTCTCTTGGCTGTTATAAAACATTGATTACTGTTGTAAACTGATAACTTGCTGCAATTTCATATCAGCCAGCATATTTTTTGATTGTCTATTGTGTATTGATGTCTTGTTATCATTCTTGTACTTGGAAATTGCTATATATATGCTATATTGTTCTTGTTCTGGGCAGGTACACCAATACTCTTCTTTGCCTCAATTCCCTGGACATAGACATTTTTGACTTAGGTGACCAGTGAGAGGGGGGTATATCTTAACCATATCCTTAGCTTGCCCAGCCCTTTAGGTCACCAGGGACACCTACCTTGGGTTGGACCTTCATCCATCCCTAAAAATGGGGATTTCTCAGTGAGGTGATAGTGGTGGGATATCCTGTTGTTACGCCAATTTCACCTACATGTCTTGGTCTTTGGACAAGTACAAATTGTGCGATAACAGTCCCTAACATCCCCCACCTTGAAAAACAGCCTTGTCCTCAAGGCTTGAGATGGGAAAATTGTGTAGAATGGTAACCAGCTCTCAAGTGGCATCTTTTGGTGGTGTATCCTTCCACTGAACTAAAACTTCCTTGATGGTGCAATGACGGAGACGACGCTCGCGGTGGTCCAAGACTGCTTGTGGTTGCAACCAAATGGATCCTTCTTCATCCAACTCAGGGAGACTGGTTTGAGTCTAGCACTTAGTTCCAAGCATTTTCTTTAAGCAAGAGACATGAAAAACAAGATGGAGCTTAGAGTGAATGGGAAGAGCTAACTAGTAGGCCACAGGCCCCACTCACTTGAGAATTGTATAAGGATGATAAAACTTGGGGGCGAGTTTTTGACAATGTTCAGCTTTGAGTGAAGTTTTCTTATAAGGTTGCAGATGAAGAAACACCTTGTCCCCTTCAGCAAATTGACGTTTTGAATGACCTTGATCTGCTTGTTGCTTTGTGCAAATCTGGGCCATGACCAAATTTTCTTTGAGGGTACAGAGAATGGTCGCTCAAACTGTAAGAGTGTTGTCAACGTCTTGGACCTTGGAGACACCTGACAGGTAGAAGAGAACCGATGATGGCTTTTGCTCGTAGACTGCTTCAAAGGGGAGTCAGGCGAGTGACAACATGGTAAGATGTGTTGTACCACCATTCAGCGAGGGGTAACCACTGAGCCCACTGAGTCTGTCGATCGGACGCAAAACACCACAAATATGTTTCCAAACACTTGTTGACAGCTTTAGTTTGTCCAACAACTTGTTGACAACTTCAATTTGTTGATACTTGTAGAGATGCAATTGGGTTCCTTGAAGTCAACACAATACTTGCCAAAAATTGTTGGTGAAAGTTGGATCACGATCTGAGACAATAGAGTGAGGCATGCCATGGAATTTGAAAATATTATCCATAAAAAATTGAGGCATTGTGGATACGATGAATGGGTGTTGAAGAGCGCATAAATGAGCATATTTGGAAAGGTGATCTACTACAACCATGATGACTCAATTATTGCCCAATTTCGGTAAGCCAACAATGAAGTCCATAGAAATATTCATCCAAATAGTAGGTGGAATCGAGAGCGTTTGGAGTGTGCCTGGAGTCTTAACGGTTTCACCCTTATTGCTTGACAGGTATCACATTCGGCCACAAAGGTGTGAATGTCTTGTTTCATACCTTCCTGGAAAAAAGTGTTAGAAAGTGTAGCTTGGGCAGGTACTTTCACATCAACGGTGTCTAGTAATGTGAAAGGGACCATCTTATGTCTAGACTATTTAGTAGTGGGGGGGGATAACTTAATCCAACATGAGATTAAGTCACAACCATTGGATGTGACTTATTTGTCTCAATGCTTGATTAAGTCCCCATTGTCAGATCTAGATCTTGAGAAGAAGATCTAAGGACCAAGTTTAAATGAGAGACAGGCTAGGGTTTATAAAATACCAAGAGAGCCTCATTTCTCATTATCACAAGTGATTCTCACTATCTGAGCTAGAGACAAGGAAATCTAAGTGTGATCTAGCAGCAAGCTAAGTTGTTCTTGCTAGAGAGGGTCAAGTTCGGGCCCTAGAAGACAGTAATGGGTACACAGAGTGAGTGAGCACTCAGGTGTGTCGGGGCAGGGGCAGAGGAAAGGGTGCACGGGGCAGCAAGAGATAGCAGCCAGGTGGGCTAGGCTATGTGTTGCAGTTGTATTTCCTCAGAAGGGCCATTATCCCAAGACGGGAGCCCTAATTTTATTTAATAAAATCATCACAGATCTGGTTTTCCCGAGAGGGTTTTTCCAGGGGTTGTTTACCCAAATATATTGTGTGCAATGTGTTATGGTTTCTATGTTTTAATGCTTTCGTTGATTTTTGTTGACAACCTAGTTGTGCTAAAATAATTAATAATGTGATTTTATTGGAATTGTTAGTCGGGCGTTGGGTTTGCAGGAATTCAACATGGTATCAAAGCCTGGACTCTGAGGCAGAGGTTGCGGATGGATGGGAACAACAATCATGTATCAGTGGATCGGGCACTGAAGGGTCGAGCCAAGGCGGCGGACGTGGGCAGTGTGAATCTGGCCAGATCATCTAAGGACTAGTGCGTAGGAACAGAGACAGCGTTGAGCTTGGTCGTGGGTCATGGTTGTCGACAACAAAGAAAGAAGTCGCACGGGCTGTTGAGACGATATCAAGGCGTATGACAGTCGATCGTGTGCAGAACGACTGAGGAGCTATTGTAGCCGCGTAAAGGCATCAAGTTGCCAGTTGGCCACGTGAATAGGAATCAATGTGGGCGGCGTATGCAGAAGGCGACAGCAACAGCAAGTGGATGTAGATTACGACCACCAACAGCCAAAGGAGGAGACGACTGAGTGTTGGGTTGGGCATGTAGAGATTTTCCGCCGTAACAGCACGCAAGTGGGGAGTCGTCGAGAGGGCGGATAGGCAAGCACGTAGGTCGCGGGTGTTAGAGTCAGCAGAGTAGGCTATTGCGTGGGACGGCTGAGGTAACAGGCGTAAAAAGAAAACGCAGCTGAGAAACGTGGTGAGTAAAGCCACACGTGGAAGCCGAGTGACCAGAGGAAAGCAGTCGACGCAAGTCCCATCCGACGGAGGTGGAATAAGTAGCGGGTTGGAGCAACCAGCCGTATATGCTGGCCTTGCTACATACCAGCAGACAAATCGCGTGCCAGTAGAACCTGCAGTCAGCCGCCAGCTGTCAACGTCGACAAAGGAGTCCAGGCAGGAGTAGCAGTCGCAGGCTGCACGCAGACAACGAGAGGCAAGAGATCTCTCTCACATAAAGTGCTATGTACGTGGCGAGTTTGGCCACTACGCCAGTCAGTGTCCTCGAGCCAAGAGGGGCAAGGGGACAAAGGGCAAGAAGCAGCAAGTGGTTGCTCGGGTAGAGGAGGACCATGATGAGGATGAAGAGGAGAAACAGTTGGTTGCTACAGCACATCAGTTCTCCAAGATTTTTAGGCAGGAGTACACTCTCTTCCTTGAGTCAAAGTGAAGACCCAAAGTAGGGTGGTACACAGACAGTGGTGCCACCTGTCACATGACTGGAGAGGAGGATGCGTTCCAGGAGTTCTCAACCCAAGCTAGGGGCTTTGTGAGGTGTGAGATTCACACCAACATGGCAAGAGTCAAGGGAGAAGGAACAGTGACCCTCCAAATAGAGTTAGGCAGGACTCTAAGGGTGACTAGAGTACTCTTTGTACTAGGGATGAGAGTCAGTGTGCTCTCAGCTTCAACCTTGGAGTATTAGGGGTATGGAGTTGAGTTTTATGGTCGTGGAGTCCATATTTTCTCTACATGGGGAGAAGCTCCAAGGGTACCTGTTATGATCGACCACAGTGAGGGTCAATTGTACAGGATATGGGGGCAGCCCATTTTTAGCTCCAGGAGGAGTAGAGGATCAGTTGGAACATTCTTGAGAGAGCAGGAGGCTCTTCTTAGCAGACCCACATGGTGGGAGTGGTCCCAGCTAGATGAGCGGGGATACTCAGATGGCTTCAGTGCAACAAGTAGAGGTAGCTACAGTACAGAGGAGGCCAAGTATACAGATTCAGAGGGAGCATATCTCTTAATATTCAGAGGGAGAGATCGACAGAGATGTAGATCATGGAGGAGGCAACTCCAATGCTAGTACCTCCCTCGCTAAGAGGGAGTGTTAGAAAGTGTAGTTCGAGCGGGGACTTTCACATTGGGGGTGTCTAGCAATGTGAAAGGGGCCATCTTATGTCTCGACTATTTAGTAGTGGTGGGGGATAACTTAAGTCAACATGAGATTAAGTCACAACCGTTGGATGTGACTTAAGTTGTCTCAATGCTTGATTAAGTCCCCACCGTCAGATCTAGATCTTGAGGAGAAGATCTAAGGGCCAAGATTAAATGAGAGAAAGGCTAGGATTTATAAAAGACCAAGAGAGCCTCATTTCTCAATATCACAAGTGATTCTCACCATCTAAGCTAGAGACAGGGAGATCTAAGTGTGATCTAGCAGGAAGCTAAGTTATGCTTGCCAGAGAGGGTCAAGTTAGGTCCCTAGAAGGCAGTGATGGTACACAAAGAGTGAGTGAGCACTCAGGTGTGTCGGGGCAGGGGCGGAGGAAAGGGTGCACGAGGCAGCAAGAGATAGCAGCCAGGTGGGCTAGGCTACGTGTTGTAGTTGTATTTCCTCAGAAGGGCCATTATCCCGGGACAGGAGCCCTGATTTTATTTAATAAAATCATCACAGATCTGGTTTTCCCGAGAGGGATCTTCCAGGGGTTGTTTACTCGAATATCTCGTGTGCAATGTGTTATTGTTTCTATGTTTTAATGCTTTCATTGATTTTTGTTGACAACCTAGCCGTGCTAATAATTAATAAAGTGATTTTATTGGAATTGTTAGTCAAGTGTTGGGTTTGCAAAAATTCAACAAAAAGAACGTTTGTCTTGGTCATAGGCTTTGGTAAAGCCTGAATGCCCAATTGTGGGTGAAACATGAAGTTCAAAGAGCACAGTGGATTTAACGTTTGACTATTTGCTTAAATACAAGCGACCTTTATAGCGAAGCTCTTCATTGTGCCAAGAGTATCCCGAAGAAGCTTGAGAATCCTATTGCAATTGTTGGATCGGGCGAGAAAGTTTGGGGTCATGCAACCATTCCTAGCAAACAACTTGAAGCCAATTGACTAAAATGAAAGGGAGGGAAAAATGGGACCCTTCTTCATATTTCCTTGAAAGAGCATCAGTAACCACATTTTCTTTGCCCTTCTTGTAAATGATCTCATAGTCATATCCAAACAACTTGGTCACCCATTTTTGTTGCTCCGAGGATGAAATTTTGTGTTCCAGAAAATACTTGAGACTACGATGATCAATTTTAATTTGGAAGCGTGTTTCCCCAATAGATAAGGACACCAAAGATCCATTGCAAGCAGAATAGCTAACATTTCCTTTTCATAGGTTGATTTGCCCAAATGTCGCTTGGAAAGTTGTTTGCTAGTGAAAGCCTAAGGTCAACCATCTTGCATGAAGACTGCCCCAATCCCTTTCCCGAAAGCATCACATTCCAGGACAAAAGTCTTGTTGAAGTCTAGCAGTGCCAAGATAGGAGTCATACACATAGCCTCTTTCAAGGCATGGAAGGATTGATCAGCTGAGGAAATCCAATTAAAGCATTCTTTTTAAGGGGAGCTGTAATTTTGCCATAATTATGAACAAACTTGCGATAAAATCCCATTAAACCTAGGAAACCACGCAAGCTTTTAAGAGTTTTAGGGCGAGGCCAATCCTTCGTAAGCTTCAATTGTTTTTGGATCCACCCATACACCATCATTGCCGACAATATCACCCAAGTACTCAACTTCAAAGGCTCCAAAAGCACATTTACACTGTTTGAGAAAACGTTTGTGCTTAGGCAATAGATGTAGAATTTGATCCACATGGACGAGATGGGCTTTCCAAGTTTTACTATAGATGAGAATATCATCAAAGAAAACTAAGACAAAATGACGAAAGAAAGGACAGAAGACATGATTGATGAGACTTTGAAAAATGGAGGGGGCATTACACGAGCCAAAGGGCATGGCCAAGAACTCACAGTGACCCTCATGAGTTCAAAAGGCAGTCTTGGCAATGTCTTCCTCTTTCATACGTATCTGGTGGTAGCTAAAATGGAGATCAAGTTTGGTAAAGTACTGAGGACCACTCAATTCATTTAAAAGGTCATCAATGACAAGAAAGGGAAATTTGTCTTTGATTGTGATCTTATTGACGACGCAAAAATCAAGACACATGCGCCAAGTGCCTTTTTTCTTGAGTACCATGACTACAGGAGAAGAATAGGGGCTGCTACTAGGAAGGATAACACTCGCTTCCAGCAATTCTTGAAAAAAATTCTCAATTTCATTTTTTTGGGCAAAGGGATGACAATAAGGATGAAAATTGGGAGCAAGTTTGCATGAGACTAGGGGAATATAATGATCATGGGCGTCGCGGGAAGGGGGAAGACCATGGGGACTGTTAAAAACAACATGGTGTTGAGAGTGTATGGATTGGAGGTCGGGATGCACAGAGGGTGTCTCAACTGCACGAATGGAATGGAGTTGGGCAATAATGTCGGAATGACCTTCTTGAGTAGCTTTTCCATTCGGTGGGAACTGATGATCTTAGGGGAGCCTGTTGTGATGCCTTGGAACTTATACCATTGACCCTCTTATTGAAATTGCATGGTCAAGTCCTTGAAATCCATAGTGATGGGGCTGAGTGTGCGTAACCATTCAGCACCGAGCATAATGTCACGACCGTCCATGTCGATAGCAAACATATGAGATTTCAGATTGTACGAACCAATTTGTAGGTGCACATTTTTACAACACCCCCCACATTTCATGGAACCGCCATTGGCAATCATGATTTGAAAATTGCTCACTGCTCGGATATAGCAATTGATTTATTGGGCAATGTGACAATGAATAAAATTGTGGGTGTTGCCACTGTCAACTAGGACAATGACTTTTGTATGCTTAATGTAGCCAATTAGCTTGAGGATTTTGGGATAAGAGACATCAAATTCAACGGTTCAACTTCTGGTGTATCAGAGAGCGGAGTAGGATCATCTGGTTGGGGTGGTTCTTCAATAGGGGGAACATCAACATCCTCATCAGAAACATCCTCAAAAATGGCCATAAAAAACTTGTGTTCTTTACACTTGTGCCCTGGAAAATATTTATCGTCACAATTATAGCAAAGACCCTTCAGTTAGCATTCATCCATTTTTGTCGGAGTTAATTTTTGGATCTTGGGAGGAGTGGCAGGAGGCGCAGGATTGGTGGGTCTAGGGCGAGGATTAAAGGAGGGTTTTTTGTTTTGGGAAGAGATGACCTGTTGTGCTTCCTTGGCTCGTTTAGTAGCTTCCAACCAAGTCTAGGGGCGAGCCATTAGGACTTGGGCTCAGATTTCATCCTTCAAGCCACTGATAAAGTATTCACTGAAGAAGGCATCTGACATACCCTCTATTCTGAAAGACAAGTGCTCAAAGGCAGCGATAAAGTCTTCCACTGTGCCAGACTGTTTCAACTTGGTCAGATGGTGTGTGTCAGTGTCAAAGCGTTCATAAAGATTGGCAACAAACTGTGTCCAAGAAACATAACCTTGGCGAGAATTTTTACGCCATTACCGCCATTGCCAGCGTTCAAGATCCATATAGAGGACACCGTAATAGAGTTTGGCCAATTCATCAATAATGTCGTGCAAGGAGACATAATGTTCCATCTGAGTGACCCAGTCCCTGGGATTTGAGCCATCAAATTTATTCACCTCAACTCGGGGAAGACGCAATTCGCAATGAAGGTGATTGGAATGAAAGGCTACCAGTACTAGAACTGCCCGATTTCACACTACCATTTGTTTTGGAGTGTGATGCATCAAGAGAGAGGATCAGAGCAGTGTTGATGCAGGGGGGACACCCCATTGTATTTGAGAGCAGGAAGCTCAGCCAGCCAGAGAGGTTGTATCCGATTTACGACAAGGAGATGCTAGCAACAATGCATGCTATGACCAAATTCCGACAGTACTTAGTGGGAAGCAAATTTGTGGTCAAGACAGACCATAATAGCTTGAAGTATTTCCTTGAGCAAAAAGATCTCAACAAGAGGCAGCAAAAGTGGGTGACAAAGGTCCAGGCCTTTGATTTTGACATAGAGTATGTCAAGGGCACAAAAAACATTGTGGCGAATGCACTGTCCAGGAGACCAACAACTTGTTCCTTGATGGAGATCTCAATAGATTGGAAATCACACTTGTTAGTAGAGTATTCCAAGAATAAGTTCCCATGTGAGTTATTGGACGGACAGGTATAGGACGACAGGTATAGAGTCATAGATGAGGTCATCTTTTATAAACACCGAGTCTACCCTGTGCCCAGATCTAGTCTCAAAAAGAAAATCTTGGCGGCAGTACACAACTCACCTTTAGCAGGCCCATCAAGGCTTCTTCAAGATATACAGGCAGGTCAGGGAGAGATTCTCTTGGAAGGGTCTCAAGAAGGATGTGATGAGACATATCAGCGAGTGTGTGACTTGTCAGCAAAACAAGTCAGGGCAGACACTCAAAACAAGATTGCTTCAGCTACTCCCTATTTCAAAGTAGAAATGGGAAAGTATATCCATGGACTTCATTACAGGCCTACCTAAGGCTCAGGGTAAGGACTGCATATTTGTAGTGGTCGACAGATTGACCAAATTTGCGCAATTTTTCGCGATTCCTACAGACTACAGCGCAGTGCAGGTGGAAGAGTTGTTCTTCAGAGAGATCTTCAAACTTCACGGGTTGCCAGAAAGTATAGTTAGTGACAGAGACAGTCAATTCATCAGCACATTTTGGTAGGAGTTATTCATATTGGTTGGTACAGAGTTGACACCCAACACCAGTTACCACCCCTAGACTGATGGGTAGACTAAGATAGTCAACAAGTGGGTAGAGGGCTACTTGAGGAACTATGTGAGCGAACAACATAAAGCGTGGGTAAGGTGGTTACATCTTGGAGAGCACTGTTACAACACTACCTTCCACATGTCCATGGTATGACCCCATTCAGATCATTATATGGATATGATGCTCCCACTTTGATTGAATAGGTTTTTGGAGACAGTAGGGCTCCCAAGGCCAAAAGACTAGATAGCAGAGAATCGAGAGATTCTCAAGGTATTAAAGGAGAATCTACAGGTGGCGCAGCATCGACAAAAGGTGAATGCAGACCGACACAGGATAGAGCGTAGCTTTGAGGTTGGGGATCTAGTATTCCTAAGGCTTCAACCATATAGGCAATCATCTTTGAAGAAGAGCGAGGCAGAGAAATATCCCTGATCCCGCTGATCAAGGTATTTGCTACTGATCTATTATTTTGTCTTGCAGATCTGATACACTGGGTGTTTCTGGATGCGTTTCAGTTGTATGTTTGAGATCTTGATGGTTATTGCATGTGCATGTGGGTTATTGCATGTGCATGTTGCACATTTATGGTTTAAACAGCATATAAAGGATGCATGCAGAAATAAAGAACATCAACTACCCAATATCATGTATTATACGGTTCGAACATGGAAATACAATAGCCTAC
>ML793558.1:266798-287020 GCA_009831015.1 Picea engelmannii
ATTTTACTCTCTGCTATCATTTTATTCAAGTCAAGTATTGTTATGTTAGGAGCTAGGTGGGAAGTATAAGGGCATACACCCCCACCATAGTCTTCACCATTTTATTGCTTCATCTCATTTATTACAAGGGTTTGCTAAGAGAAGTATAAGGGCATACACCATCTTAGCTTAAACCCTAGCTTAGAGAAACTTGCCTTGGGGGGTAAAAGGGCTTACACCCCCAAGGAGGTAGCTTCTCTAAGCTCCTTGTGACTCCATTAACCCAATAGTAAAGGCACTAGTCATTGATTTGTTGCAATGGAGAAATAAAATATTGCATTGGGAAACGTGATTTTCGGTCATTTTTACTTCTTGCAAAGTGGATTGCTTTCATTGTGCCTTGAGCATCTCATAGCCACTAGGGCGTCCCCATCTAAGGGCTACTTATTGTTGTTGTTACAAAATTGCATCTTCAGCCATTAGGGCTGCAGAAACCCTAACTTACTTGATTTAAAAACTCTCTTATCAACCATTGGTTTTTGCTCAAAGTTTGCACACTTACTCTCCTTGTCCTAGCGCACTTTTTGGCAAAGTTTGAGGAGATTTCAGTGGCTGATTTTCTTGCTGTAATACATTGAATGTTACAGCCATAAGGCTGATATAATTTGCTGCAAACAAGTGTTTACAACAGCCTTATCTTTTATGCTAAGAGTATTGGTTTTTCATCTCGAGTTTAACTAGTCATTTACTAGTTTTTCTCTTGCATTTTCTACTTGATTTTTAGCATTTATTGAGCAGCTTATAGTACCTTTTTCTTGTTGATATACACTGTTATTTACTACTGCAAATTAGGGACAGCAAGCTTAACTTGCTAATCCAACTAACATATACTATTGCAAAGTGTCTTTTCTTGTGTCTTGGGCAGGTACAATCATCCGAAGAAGTGTTATACATGTGGGGCAACAATTTCTTGACTTGCAAGGCATCTCCTTCCACCTTTCACTTCATTTAGACTTGACCTGTAGGGGCTTCATTTCCATCCATCTTCATCTCAATCCCCCTAGGGTCATCGGGATCGCCTCCCTAGAGTGACCTAGTCACCCTTGAAGTGCGGGACCTACATCGAGGTGACATTGGGTGTAGGTTTCCCAAGTTATAGCACTTGTTCCATGGTTGGGTCGGGCTTTGCCCAACCTACAACTTACGCTATAACAATATCTATTTAAGATTACAATTCCTTAAAACTAAGATGCATTGACAAATGCAAAAAGTTCAATTGATGGCCAAAAATAGATGAACGTGAGCATGGTAATCATTGCAACATTAATATGCATATAAAGTGGCACTAGTTGCACCAAGAAAAGGGATGTGCACTCTATAGCCCAAGGTGGAAGAGATGTGCCACGCGTGTACACTATAATGCCAATAAAAAAAAATGGAAAACAATTAGCATCGGAGACTCTGAAATCTAATTTCAGAAAATAAAATAAAATAAAAATTAACGACAAACACTTGGATAACTTGAATGCTTGCAACTACAATTAACGCTCCACTAGTTTAAGAATCTCAAATCTAGTTAGCAAATGAAGTGGGTGTGTGGATGGATTGATTTTAAGTTACCCAAATTTGTCCAACAATTTTCAAGTAGCTCTTGGGAAGAGGTCGTCAAGTGGATTTAGCTCAGGTTTAGCTCACTTGGGGTTATCCTCCCCACTCGGGTTCAATTATTGCAAGTGACATGCTGAGCTCATAATGAGTATATCTGTAATGGCTTCGAGCCCTATTGTTGACCAACCTTGTGCCCTAAAGATTCTAGGGTGTACCCTAGGTACCATCCTCGAAATGAGGGGAAGTACACGAGGGTTTTCCCTGGGCTTTGTAACCTGGAAAAAAAAGCTCTTAGGAAGAGGTTATGAAGTTCACTATATATACCCTTTCGCATTTTTCTTTTTTTGTTGTAAATAATTTTCTGTAATTATAAGACGTATTTTTCAACAAAAAAAAAGAGCATTCACAAATGATCCTCTCTACACAATTGTTTTGAAAATTTGAAAATTGCTTGGTAAAGGATCTTCATAACAACCATTTTGCATGCCTCAAACATTTTGACATTTTTGAAGTAGCTAACAAGGTTAATGACGTGTAGGGGAGTGGTGGAGTATTAATGTGGAACGAAATCCCAACATAAGAATATGCCACTATAATCAGATGGCTTGCAACATCACATACATAACAACCACTCCTTTCCTCCTACCACTAAAAGATTGATGTGAGTGATTTACAAAATCCATGGTGTTTGTGTGAACTCATTTTGTAAGCATGATTTCTAGAATGAGCATAGGTGAGGTCATTCACATTGTGAGTGAGAAAAAATGTTGAATTTGGGGTAGAAGTTAATTTTGCATAGTGGCTTCTCCAACACTAATACACAATAGTTTGTTTGACAACCTTCTCATTGTAGTTCACACCATTTCTTGGTGAGTTGGCCTTTAAACAACTAATTTCTTGCATTTAAACCTATTTACCAAATCTCTTTTGGATAGTGGCAATTGCTTCTTGAAAATCTTCTCCATGATGAAAATGAAAAACTAGTTCAACAATTGGACTGGTAGATCCACTTTGTAATTTGATCCACTAAACAATATTTCACAAGCACGTTTTTGGAAATCCCCCCAATAAGGATAAGCATGACTAGAATTGAATAATCATTCTCTCTCTTGATTAAGTACATCTTTCTTCTAGAGCAATCAACTTGCCTATTAATAGAAAATAATATCAAAACAATAATGCATCCACTCTCATTGTCGTCATTGCTTCTCTACATAGGGCCTACATGCTTGCATGTCATGTAAATTGCCCTCCATATAAGCCAACCATGTGTTAAAAGCACTCAAGATGGTTGGAGTGTGTACCTCAAATGGTCTTCTATGGGCTGGAGCACATACAGCAGATCTGGGTGTCTTCTGTTATAGCAGCAACAGATCCGTACAGCACTAATTCATATCTATAGATGGGGGCACAGCATTCAGAAGACCAGAGGGCACAGTACTAAATTTGGCTTCCAGCAGTAAGGGCACGTGCATGAATGCACGCACTAGCTTTAGATAGGCTAAGGTTATCCTTATCCTTAATCTCCAGTTAAAGTAGATAGAGTGTTGTGTTTAGTTCGATCTTATTTTTAGCAAATGATTGATTTTGGAGTTTGACTTTTAGTTAGGGTGCAGATCCCAAAGGAATCTGAACTCTTTCCTTGGAGCACACTACCTCATCCTCATGCAAATCCATAAATCTAGGAAATAGATCTAATTTTGAATGCCCTAGTGCACCTTTCTTCATCTCTATATAAGAAAGGCAGGGGTATGGATCTGATATAGAGTTTTTGTGTTCAGCAATTAGCCATTTTGCAGTTTTTATGTAGCAGATTTTCATGTTCACGATTAATGAAAAATAGTGACAGGTTTTGACAGTCGACTATTGAGTTTTGTTATTTGTTTTCTGCAGTACGGGTTTGTAGATTCTTGCATTGATTATTACAGAGAGCTGTTTTGAGAGGTCTTTTAGTTTCAGCTGTTTAGTCCCTGGTAGGAATTCTTTTACAGTACAGAATCTGTTCACTATGGTCTAGACAACGTTACAAAGATCACAGACATTCTTTTAAACAAGCCTCCCTTTGTGCTTATCAGGTTATCCAACAATCAAGGTAGACAATGACATTCACTTCTTGTTGATCTTGACAATGAAAGGACAGTGAATCTTGAGATTATCAAAGAAAGGTTTCTCGATGGATGTGAAATTGCATTCAATGTGTCTCATTTTGCGTACATTGAATACATAATAGAATCCACTGATGATGGGCCTAGAGAACAAAATTCATCGAAATACAAGAAGCTTACTAAGACCTTGATGGATAAAGACAAAACACAAGTCAATGGGGTCTTGGCCGATGGTAAAGAGGGGGAACTGATATTCCCCCCACCAAGGTTCAAGTCCCACAGACATGTTTTTTCCATCATGGTCCCTCTGACTCAAGCAAGTAGTCATTTCATGTGGTTGGGTGCAGATGAAAGTCCTGGACACCCTTGACATTTCTGTCAAAAGGATCTTAGAGTGATGTAAATCAGCTACATTCCAGTGTAATACTCCTCATTGCCAAGTGAAAGTCCAGGACACCCATGGCTACTCTGTCAGATCTTTCTAGAGTGTTGTAAATCAACTACTTTACATTGTAATACTCCTAGATTGGAGAATCATTACACAGTGAAAGCATTCAACGAATATTTTTTAAATAAATAAAGTTTTGTCACATCTCGAGAAGTGGCGAATTTAATCAGCCACGCAATTTTTTTTATAAAATTCAAAAAAAATGTCAAGATTCATTTTTTGTTAAATGTCAACAATATTATATATAGCCCCAAGTGTTAGCTCAATCGACTGAACCATCCACCCAAGGAATGTTGCCAACAGAGAAGGCATAGGTCACAAGTTCAAATCAGGTTGAGTCCCGTGAGGTTACCAGCCACTATTGTGTTTGGCAGTTGAGCCACCCTCCATCCAGACATTCCGGGGAAGAGGAGGGATTCCGCGAGGTCGATTCAGCTCCCTCTATTCCGTGCCTCACTCAATGTCCCTACCAGGTCAAGTGTAATAATCAGTGCCGACAGGTTTACACTGGGCACCATCCACGAAATGTGGGGTATGAGTCATGACAAGGCTTTAGGGATCTTCCTTCACCCATAACTCAAATGTTTACCATTACCTATGCAACCCCTTATGCCTCCCTCGAGCATACATAGAAAATATAAGAATCGATACATAAGCCATGCACACATGTACGTAAAAGGACAAATAATTACATATGTATGTACAAGGCCCAATAAATATCTGTGTATAAACATGAAAACATCCATAAGCATAACATCCATGCCATGTGCCCATGGTAATGCAATTAATGGATTGTTAGAGAGAATGTTCATTGTATGTGAGGCCTTACACTCCTTATATAAGGGAAAGACTCATGTAACCAACATAAGGCATTTACTCATGTACAACACATATTTGCCAATTCTACCATTACTCAATGCATTATCTGATTGCTACTGTAGAATGGGCGATCTATGGCTTATGAAATGCATCTATCATATGCAAAACTGGATTTTACTTTAGCTATAAATCAATTTAAATTTTAAAGATCATCTATAGACACAATGCAAGAAAATGACAAGTGGTCACATTCATGTGCCATATATAGTACATGCAATTTATACCTTTTTCAGACATTAGCTGAAAGCCAACTAGGATTTATAGCAGCAGAAGACGCAAGTCCTCTGGGCAGGCCACCAAGGCAAAAGGTAGAGAAATCAACAAGGAATCCTCTTTGTTGCAAGCTGAAATATGGAGTTGTAACAACGGCAATCAACTGGGATTAATAGCTACAAAAACAGAAGTTTCTCCCTCCAAAGTGGCCCACGAGAATTTACCAACAGYCCAATTCCACAGCCTTCTTYRACATGCCAAAGTATTCTAGCAAATATATAGTCTTGACTCTTTACCCAACCAATGAATCCTTGAAGGCGAGCTTTTAACAGCATTAAAGCCTCTCAAATGTCCCCTAAATTATTGTCAATGCAGGCAGCCCGGTCASTTCACCTCCAAACTCTTCAATTCCTACTTAACACTTTAATAGTCTTATCTAGGGTGCTCTTTAGGGGATTCTGTCCCTGTTAGGGTTGGAAAGGAGTGGTACTTCTATTTTTATTATGTATTTTTTTGGATTGAATAGGTCTCTTCATCGTGCTCCTTAAGGCTATGAGGATGTTTTTTCCTAGGTGGAAGCACTTACTTATAACCTTAACTATGACGCATGCCATGACAGGGTCTAAAGAGGATATCTTATTTATATTTAAAATTCTAACAACTCCTCACGGGACTTTTGCATAATGGAAACTGATTAATTCAAGTTTGTATACAAGTTCATTTTACATGCTCCTGAATTGTCTTTATAGCTACCAGTTTTTGACTTATGCTATAGTTGGTTAGGACACCTGTTCATGTACTTCCCTTTGATCACTGACTCCTATTAGCAAAAGGATTTTAACATCATAGAATTATGACTCCAGAAAAATGTAAATATGCCTACATCAAAAGCATGAACTAAACGTTCATTGAAGTAGAGCTCCATCTTATAGCACCCATCACACCCAAAAACAACTTCCCAAGGAAAATATCATACAATCTGGTAAATAATAAATACAAATTAGGATACTCCATAAATCATCAACACATGTTACTAAATGAGAAGTGAAGTCAAACCTTTTGAGTGCTTCTTAAATTGCCAGAAACAGAGGACATCTCAGGCTTTGATGCATCTCCAACATTTGATATAGGAAGCTCCATCTTCTTTACAAGATACTCTGACAGATTGCAGATTACAGATTGAAGAGCTTGAATATCAGGATCCCTTAAATTGTCTGAAGAAAGACTGGCAAGTAATGTCACTGATAAATTATGCATGGTTTGAACAAGTTTGTCACAATCCTTCCTAGAGTCCACAACACCAATCTCCGAAAAAACAGATGAATCATTTGTTAGTATTGAGCTTTCTGAAAGTGAACTAGCATCAGTCGGAGTGAAACCTTGACAACATTCAACTGCTGCAGTTTCATTGAAAGAGAGAGTTGGTAACTGACAACACTCTAACTTTTGATATTCTGTCGATTCTTTTAAAAACTCTGGCTCAGAAACTGCAAAATTAATTAAAGAGGAATGAAGCAGTGGGTTTGAACTTAAATTAGTAGGTCTTGTTGATCTTTGTACAAGTTGTGCAATTGAAACAACTGGTGTATTCTCCCTTGAAGACAAAGGAAACAGTCTTTTTGGCGTAGGTGGGTGGTAGTCTGAAGATAAAATATCCACAACTGGACTAAATTGGCTATGATTGGCTGCAGTACCTTGAACTGAATAACCCAAACCCAATTCATTTGATTTTGGTATTTTTAAGGGATCATCTTCGCTTTTCAAAATGTTTGCTTCCTTGGAACTTTCCGGTCTTTGAGAATGGTGGACCATTTCCAGAAAGCAGGAAATATCATCAGATAACAGGCCATCCACTGTTGAAGGCAAACCCACTGACTGATTCATGGCCTTGCTAGGATCATTGCAATAGCTAATTGTAGAAGAAGATAAAGGATTTGTGTCACAACCCCAGATATGACTGGATGGGTTTGTGCTGGCTGGATAATGAACTGCTTTCTTTGCTCTATTACTGTTGCATACAGCTGATGACTCCGGATATTTTGTACATGAACCTTCAACAGTTGACTGTTTAGTGCTTGTAGTTCCCATATTCAGAAATGGAGAGTTTATACAATTAGAAACTTGAGTCTTGCAATCTGATTCATGGAGATTGCCTGACGGTATCTCCATAAACACAGATGGAGACAAAACTGTTGGGTTTCCTGATTCATGAAAATCGCTAATAAAAGTTGATGAACGGCTTAGGAGAGAATCCAGGCTTAAACTTAATGGGTTGGCCGCTGAAATATATGCTTGTGCATTAGCTGGACAAGATGCCATTTGTCCAGATTTTGGATCAGCTAATTCAACTGATCTTTGCAGTTGGCTAGAAGGAGGTCCATATGCTTTTGACTCGAAGTCTTTTTGACAAGAGATAGTTGAGATATCTTCAAAACTCAAACAAGTGGGTACAGTAGGCGAATGCTCCATTCCAATGATTGTGCTAACTTTGTCTTTCCAAGAGCTGTACACCTGTTCAAACCCTATCATACCTTCCGTCGATTTTCCTGCTGCATCAACAAATAGGAAAGAATCCATTTAGCTAAAAAATGGACAGAAGTTTTAGACCTCAAGCACAATTACTTTTAACTCAACCTCAACATGTCAAGTAATATTAACTAAACTATAAATTATATGTCCAATCTGCTGTGAGAAATTATCATAATTATAATTGAACAAATGAATTGCAATCAGACATCAGCAAATTTCATCCCATCAGGTTTGTCTCTGTTTTTAGACAATGGAGATATTTATCTCTCCAACAACCCTCGAATATCAATGCAACATTTAATTGTTGGAAAAAAGCGGCAACCAAGTTCAGTTTGAGGACCAAATGTCTATTGGCTTGCATACTAAGATATAATCACCTGTTCCAGTGAAACAGGGCTGTGTATATGCATCGACACAAAGTGCCTATATTGCCAAGGGCAAAATGAAGAGGTACAGAGTGAAAGGGGAGACAAAGGAACAAGCCGTGAAGCCCAACTTCTATGGCTTGGCTCACATTTACTGTTGCAGAGTCTGTGACTCTGCATTAATTGTTTGACTGCCGTCATACTGTTGGCCAGCTTAACTTTTGGGCCCTAAGGGGATCATAGAGATGCTTTTGATATGATGGAAAATCATACCACCTTGAGGCTTCTATTATCACAGAAGTAGAGGTGATCAACCAAGATGGCACTTCAAATGAAGAGAGCCTGGAAGTTTGTGCCCAAGGTCTAGGGAAAGGTAAACCGTAAGCCTTCTAAGCCTGATGCTATTTTGGATTGCTCTGCTGTTGAGCAAGATATGCATGATATTAGAAATTACACAGATTGCTTATTTTGTTGGAAGGAATCCATTTGAAGCAATTCTCAAACCATGGGTCTATGATAACGGGAAGGTCTATGGCTGGAAGGTGAAAACTTCCAAAATTTGTCCACAGAATTCCTTTCCTTTCTATTTGAGGCTGCCTCATCAATTGACCAAATCTTATGTTATGGGCCTCAGGTTTGAAGGAATAGCCAGTGGTTTACCAATATCAGCAACCCAATTTTTCAGGAGACTGTCCTGTGTCTTTTCAGTGTCTTGTGTAGGTCGATTTCTCAAAGATGCCCATGTACCAGTGGAACTTCCTGCAACACTTAATTGCCAAATCGGGCAAGTTTATTTGCTCTAAAGTGGTCAAACCATACTGCCCTGGGGCACATGTCATGGCAGGAATAAAATTTGACATGTCAAAAGAGCTTAAGGAAGAAATTTTGATCCAATGTGGCTCTGAGTTTATGACATCAAAATTGCCTATCTGAATGCCAAATGCCAGATTCAAGTGCCTTGGTAGGAATTACTATATCAAGCACTGTCCTTTGCTTAAAAGTTAAAAGCGAATCTGAGGAAGTGAGCCAACCCCACCATCCAGCCTGCTATTGAGAATAGAGGTTGGATAGAGGTTCAAAGAAGGAAGAATAAGAGTAATTGCAGGAACGCCAAACCCCAACAAAAATTAGTGGAAGGGCCCTCCCTCTGCTAGTTCAAACGAATCACAAGCTCCTAAGGATTTCTACGGTTCATTGTACACCAAATGATAAGCAACTGGTGCCTGCAACATCACCCCAAGGTTAATCTAACTGGCCCTGGATGTTGATAAACAAATTCTTGGTGTGTTCAATGTTTATGTCCAGAATTTTCCTCGAGATAGAGATCAACCATGGGATTAGTTAACTGAAAATATCTCTGTCTATGGAGAATTGATATGGTTAACAACTCTAAGAACAAAGTGGGAGGGCCTTCCTTTTTATTGCTACCAACCAAAAGGTAGCACAGTTTAGACTCAAGTTCAATTTGGCCTTTTTGAGTTCCAACCACAATATATGGCAAGACAGTTCTAGGAGGCGGTTCACCTGGTCCAACTCTAGACATAAGAATGAGAGGGTGTTCAAAAGGTTGAACAGGGTTCCTCTCTACTAGAGATTCCAGATTTCATGTTACCAATGACTGTATCAAAGTGCTTTGTGATGCCTCTCTCTCTCTCTCTCTCTCTCTCAGACCATAACCCCAATTCAGTCCTCTATCATTGGAGGTGAGGATGCAACCAAACAGCCCATATACAGATCCAGCTTGATTGCTCTCATTTGAAGAGCCAATTCTTCATTGATAGCTTTAGAGCTGTTTCGTACATTGTTAACCCCTACCTCCAAGGTGACCAAGGCTGGATTATGTGGTCAGAAGAAGGTATTACCAGAACCACCAAGTTTATTAGGGGGTATGGGAGAAAAATTGCCAAAACTAGGAGAGAGACAAGAAATATGGGGAACATCAAGCTACGGTTGATATGGATTCTGAGGCGGATTCTTTTAACCTCAAGTTGCAAAAACAGCCTACTCAAGCTAGAAATGTTCTGTAGGGATTGTTAACTCATGTACCAGCAAGTCGAATCAGAGGATCAATCAGTGATCATAAGAGGATTTAAAGTTTATATCTGCTTAGAAAGGAGCATTTCTGGGCAAATATTGCTTCATGTTCGCTGTGTTGAAGTCAAATCAGAGTATTATCGGACTGTATCCCAGTGCTTATATCAAGATTTGAGACTTTTCTGGTGTATGATGCTACATTCAAGGAGAAAACATCACTGGTTTTGAGATAGATTTTCATCATACTGGGCTCTTTTCTTAGTTTGCTTTAGCACTATTATCAGTGCTTATACTCCAGTCCATATTCATCATGTTGGGTGCTGCTGTTTTAAGTGGATCAACTTCTGTTTGCATGTGAAGAAGTGCCTGGTTTAGGTCTGCTTATGTGGCTTATTCTGCATAAGGACAGGTGCTGATTTTGTGACTGACTTACCATCTAGAGCAATATGCTCGTGTAAATTTAATGTGGAAATCAGCAGTTAAGGTGCTGATGGAAAGGGGTTTGATTTGGCATGTCTAATCGCTTCGTTATGACTAATTTGCATGCAGAGGAGGGCGCCCATCTCAGATAGACTTACCTCTTGCTTTCATGCTCTCTTTGACTTATCTTTAAGAAGGTTTCAAAGGAGGTTGTTTGCATGCGAAAGGTACTGCCTTTTAGGCTGAATTTAACCTTTGCTTTTATGCTAAGATTGGCTAATGTACAGTAGATGAAGCACTTTTCTGGAGGCTGCTTTTGGCATATTTTCATAAGTTATCATCAGCAAGGAAGGTGTTGATTTTGGAGAGTGTTATCTTTATCATGATGGGTGCCTACCATCACTTGTTTCGGCTTATTTCTATCATTGATCTTCATGCATGGAAGGTGCTGGAATCAATGTTGAAATTTGACAGGCATCATGGGGCATTTTGACCATCAAATTCAGTTAAAAAATTGTGTTACCCATCTTTCATGAAGGGCAGCTTAACCATTTAAACATATTTTTGATGGGTACAAAAACTTCTAAAACATCATTATACTAGTGGTATTAATAAAATGTACCAGCACCTTATATAACACTATACTGTGTACCGGCATTATACTATTAAATAACACTATAATATGTACCAGTATTATACTATGTAGCTGTTAACGATTCTTCCACTACAAAATAGAAAATTTCATTAAATCAGTGCTTTTTCCATGCCTGGCATCCTTCTTTCTTTAGAGAAAAAAGTAAAACCATTTAACTCAATGATTTTCCCATTCTTCTCTGTGGGTTGTTATTCAATACTGATTATGATTTTTGGCAATGGGCATCTACAAATTTCAATCCAAAGATGCTCATGAGTCATTGGCATGCTGCAGCAGCTGAACAGTTTAGACAGTGAGACTGTGAAAGAGTGGAGGTCTGAATACGAGCTGCATACAGATTGATACATTATTTTCAATACTAAAGATGCTCGTTTATTCTCTGTTCTCTTGTGCATTTCTAATTTTGGGACTATGATCTGTTTTTTCAATAAGTAAAACCTAGCGTTTTTGCAACTACATTTTGAAATTCATCGAGAGAGGAGTAGTTGATTTTTTGCACTGCATTTCAATGTCACAGTTTACACCTCCAGATATGTGTTTCATCTTTCAAATTGCGTTGATTTCTATTGCAAAAGAGGCTTGATTTATGCTGCATAAGCAGTAACACAGAAGTTTTAACTGAGCTTATTTCTATCTCATAAGAATCTATTGGACCAACGGGGTTTAACTGTTAACAACATCATTTGAAACAAATATTTAGCGGTGGTTTTATTCTCTGTCTCCATTGTCATAATGATATGTTTCAAATTTGAAGATTAAAATATATGTCAACTTGAAACAATGGAAAGGGGCCATTACTAGACACACACTGCTGAGTATATCCATTTGAACACGTTTGTTAGAATACCTTTTGCATCCCACTAAAAGCAGTGGATAATCGGCTTGCAATTTTCCCTTTCCAAATAATGTAAACAGGCATTTGGCCCCCTCCCAAACCAATGGACATTTGGATGAAGAATAACTGGATAGCTATGATCAAGAGCAAGCTTACCTGTTATTTATGTGGCACGGAGTTTTACGCCTTCTTATTTGAAGCAAAAGAAGACCGAGAATTGATCTTCCGCAATGGGCCTTACCTTTTTGGAACCCAGGGAATGTACTTCAATCATTGGACCCTACATTTTGATCCTGAGCTTGATGTTCCTTCTGTTATTGCTATATGGGTGCGCTTGCCCCATCTTCCTCTTCATTGCTGGAGAGATGACTCCTTGAGAAGTATTGGAAATACACTCAAAAGATATATTGATAAATCAAATCCGAAGGCCAGAATGTTTGCATGTGCAAGGATCTGTGTGGAGGTGGACCTGGAAAAGGGACTTCCAAAGGCTATTCTCCTCTCCTTGGATAATTGGAAGCATGTGTAGAAACTAGATTACGAGCAATTGTTGTTCAAATGTAAGTCCTGTCATGAATATGGTCACTTTGCCAAAAAAGATTGCAAGAAGAACCAACCCCAAGCTCCAACAACAACCGATAAAGATGAACAATGGAAAATGGTGAAGAAAAAATTGATTTAAAATCCAGGAGTATCTACTAGCCAAACTGCTCCATCGACCTCAAAGCAACCTATGCAAGTTTGAGTCGAACAATCCCCTCCAAGTCACATGCATCAACACCATCGACATCTAAGAGTGTAGTCATAATAGGGTCCATCACTCCAACCTCAAACCCACCCATTACAACAAATAGGTTTGAAGTTTTATCTCAGCAAGAAGCAACGATCTAACTAGATGTGCATGCATCCTCGGTTGAGCATGTGGGATTAAACCCAGTTCTCACCCCTCAGGCATTTCAACAATCCATTTTCTCTTTAAACTCAAGTGGAAGCTCCTTTAGCTCCAAAAGAAGATCTTGTCTCCAATAGGCAAGAAAAAATTGATCATATCATAGGGACAATCAACCTACAAGTTAGTGGCATCATGACAAGGAAGAAGGCTTAGCAACAGATAGATGAAGAACACAAAGGAGGAATGACACCCAAAAAAAGTAGGTAGGAAGCCAACCAAAGACAAAAGGGTGGAAGCTGCAAACAAAGAAAAGTCGCTAGGTATACAAACTACAATAGAAAGCTTGTAAGGAGCACGGGTCAAATCTCAAGTGCCTCTAGAATTTTCATGGGGTAGCACCAAACCATCATATGTTAAATAATGATCGTGATCTCCTAGAATTGCAAAGGCCTAGGTAGCAGATTTAAAGAAGATGCTCTTAGAGATCTGATAAGAGCAGAAAAACCATTCGTGGTCCTCATCCAAAAGACAAAATTAGAGGAGAGAGATATGTTAGTTGTTGGAATGAAGCATTTGAAAAATAGTGCTAGAGTTGTGATCTACGCTAGAGAAGCATCAGGAGGAGTTTGTACTCTTTGGGACTCCTCCCAAATTATTTTAGAATTTTCTCAACACACTCAACACTGGATTCCGACTCGTCTTACCTATCAATCTTCAAGTCTGTCATTTCATCTATTTAATATTTATATTCCAATTCATTATATGGAAAAGGTAGACTATTGGTTATCTTTGCAAGCACTCAGAGAATCAGAAATCACCAAGAACAGTATATTGGCAGGAGATTTCAATGTAGTTTTGTCAAATAAAGAAAAACAAGGAGGCAATAGAGTTAGAGATCATTTTCAAGAAAGAATGGAAGATCTTATAGCAGAGTGGGACTTGGTGGATGTCAAGCCAATGAAAGGGAAATATACCAAGAGAAACAACAGAATAGGCCCTAGCCACAGAGCAGCAAGATTAGATCGCTTCCTCATTCACAGTGATTTTCTTCTGCGGGATCAGCCCATCACCTCCAAGATCATCCCCTCTAGTGTCTCAGATCATAAGCCCGTCTCTCTTTCCTTTGGACAGCATCAAAATCTTGGGCCCATTCCTTTCCATTTCTGCGCTTTATGGCTTCATAATCCCAGAGCACTAGAAGTCATCTTTGTTCCCCATCATATATATGGGAGTCAAAACTCCGAGCTATCAAGCTTGCTCTAAAGGAATGGAATGGGTCAAGGGCTCCTATATCTCAATCCAAGAAAGATTACACCTTCAAGATCAGCTTGGAGCTCTTCAAAATAAAATGGAGGAACGAGACATCACAAAACACAACTTGTTGAAGGAGAGAGATCTATAAAGCAAAATATACAAAGCCCATCATAAGGAGGAAAAGGAATCTAGAGAAATAAAAGAAAAAGAAATCATAAAAGTTATCTGGAGTCTCGATCCTGATAAGGCCCCAAAACCAAATGGTTTTTCCATTCACTTTTATCGAGCTTGTTAGTCCATTATCAAGTATGACCAGAGGAGAATGTTGGTCCATTCACAAAAAAAGAATAAAGTCGTAGGAAGCACCAATTCCTCCTTCTTAGCGCTTATCCCTAAAGAGGTTAACCCTACCTCGTTTGCTAGATTCCAACCTATTTCATTGTGTAACTCCTCGTACAAATTTCTGACAAAAATAAAGGCGAACTAACTTGAGAAGATTCTCCCAAAAATCATTTCAAAGAATTAAGGAGGATTTATGCAAAAAAATACAAATTGTTGATAACATAAGTTTGGTTCAAGAGACACGTTCCAGTACAGCCAATAAAGAAAAAAGATTATTATTAAAATGGACATAGCAAGTGCCTTTGACAGGGTACGACACTCCTTTTTGTTTGATGTCCTTCATAAATTTGGGTTTGAAGACTCCTTTTTTCTTTGAGTTAAATCTTGTATAGATTCTCCCTAGATTTCTCCCCTGATGAATGGAAGGCCGACCTCTCTTTTTTAAGAGCAAAAGGGGTCTGAAGCAGGAATGCCCTCTCCCCCCCTTGTTGTACATCATTATGGCTGAAGCCATGAGCAGAAAATTAGAGCATGAGCGAATCTCAAGCAGGGTGCACGGGATCAACTTCACAAGAGTAAGAGGTATTAATCATTCTCAGTTTGCAAACGATACTCTTCTACTAGAGGGTGCATCGACCATTAGTACGAGACGATCCAAATTGTATTGGATTGTTTTCTCAATGCCTCTGGAGAGAGAGTGAATAATGGGAAAAGCAACATATATGGCTAGAATATCAGCACTCACCAGCTTCAACCATTTCCAGAATATTGGATTTCAAATCTTAAGCTTCTACACTCAATATCATTGTATGTAGAATTTTCCAGAAATATGGCATCCATTTTAAATTGACGTTTCGGACCAAACTAAATAATTGTCGATAATAGCAAAGGTGGAAATAAGAAAAAAATCGGTTCCATACTTAGCGTCTTGACTGACTCATTTCATGACCCAGAAACTGGTTGCAATAGCAGTATTGTAATGGAAAAATAGGATAATAAAAATGGCAGAATTCTGCAACAGACCACCCAAAGTAGTGTGATGATTGGAATTTCAAACGATAATGAGAATCGGGTATAAGTCTATCTAACCCTACCATTTTTCTCACCGACTACTATAGATAAATTGAATTCGTTTATGAATAAGGACAAAATGGTAAGCAATGAAAATTTAAATGTGTTAGATACATGTACAAATAAGAGTAAAGGCAAATAGAACGTTAAGGAATACTTTGGTTTTAACTTTTAATAATATAAAGTTTAGCAATAAGAAGTTGAATACATGTATTGTTAATAATAACTTGGAATTTACGTTGAATAATAACATAGAAGTCAGTGATAAAAATAATATTAAGGGTAATAATAAATTAGAAATTAACGATATAGAACCCACTAATATTAAACCAAATACATTTGTAAGAAATGATAATTTAGGTATGGCTAATGACACCTTATATAATAATAATAATAACATAGATTTTAATAATATCAACTTATATAATAATAATAACATAGATTTTAATTATGAATCGGACTGCTTTTTGTTTCTCTGCCCAGCACCGCAGTTACATCGGGTTTCTTTTTGATGAGGCTCCAATTGTTTTTTCTTGGTTCATACAGCTCATTTCATAGTATGACATCGGCTTTTTATGATACTGTATATAGGCTCTCTACTTCAGTCTTTTCCATGAAGACACTCTTTATATTTATCTTTATCTATTTTGCTCTGAGCACGTTTCTATCACAGACTTGTGAGATGCAAATACATGGACACAGTGTATTCTACAGAATGTAATTTTCCTTTCAACTTGTTGGAATAAAAATTACGCTTTTTTCAGAGGAAAAAAATAATAACATAGATTTTAATAATATCAACTTAAATAATAATCCAATTAATATAAATGATGTTAACTCAAATTATTAATGTTGATTTTGATATTTATAATAGTAACATTAATAACTCTAATAGATTTTTAAGTAGACCTCATCCTAATAATGAAAAGTTTAATACCATAAATTCTCAAAGAAACAAAAGTTTAGTAATCAATTTATTTAGCCACCATATTGATGATAACACAATTAGTTTTTTAGAGAAAGGTCTAACTTTGCCTAAGCACCCCGTAAGATTCCTATTGAAGATATTTTATGCAATATGGAGAATGGAATTAAAGGTTTTCCAAAGGCTATTAAGGAAGAAATTCGATAGGATTGTTCATTATTCTTCGAAGAGCAAAGCACACCAAGGAGCAACATTACCAAGAAGGAGCACCTCGCTCTTAAAGCGCTTAACAATAACAATGACGTTGTGTTTCTAAAAGCAGATAAGGGAGGTGCAGCTGTCATCATGAACAAAATTGACTATATTGATAAAAAGATGGACCACCTAAACAATAGTGGAAGTTATAAGAAACTCAATAAGAACCCCCATAATAAGATTTCAAAAGAGGTCTAGAATGTTATTAAAGCTAGTAGGGATAGGAATAACAAAAAGCTTATCACTAGTTGTCCTTCTACCCCTAGGATTTATGACCTCCCCAAGAGGCATAAGGAAGGTGCTCCCTTAGACCCATAGTCAACACCTTAAGAGGACCAACTTATCATCTCCCTAAGCACTTGGCTCGTAAACTCAAGTCGTTGGTAGGCAATACCAGCTCCTTTGTCAAAGACTACATTTTTGGTCAATATGATCAAATACATCAAACTTGACACAAATGACATACTTGTGAGCTTTGATGTAGTCTCACTCTTCACAAAGATTCCTATCAATGAAGTTGTAGAGGTTATCAATAAGATTACATACCAAGAAACTGCTAAGTTAGTAGAGATTTTTTTGAAATTCACATTTTTTAGTTTTCAAGGAGAAATATATGAGCAAACTTGTGGGGTGGCTATGGGATCTCCCCTCTCCCCAATTTTCACCAATTTGTTTATAGAGAATCTTGAAAACAAAGCCCTTGCTTCCTCCCCCTTAAAACCAAAGTTGAAGATTAGATTCGTTGATGATACATTCGTCATCTAGTCCCATGGACATGATGTTAAAATATTCGATGTGCTCGTTTAGCCATAGACAATATCACAATATTGTCACCCAACCATAGGCATGCAGCCACCCCCAAGCACCTTAACCTTTGACAAAATGAATAATTCTGGAAGCAACACTAGAACCAACAGATAACCAAGATAGCGCACCAGACAGAAAGTCCCAAACCACAAACCAAAACCAGCACCCAACTGCAGTCATTGCAGTTGCACTCCTCCTCTAGACTTGCGCACTTTTTATCTTGAGTGAGAGAGTGTGTGTGTCCAAATGAGCTCAAGCGCCCTCTATTTATAGTACTCCTTGTCAACTGTCTAGGCCGACTTCTCCTCTTAGAGGGTAATACTTTAATATTATTCATTTTATTGAGTCCACTGGGCTTATAGGTTTCTCACACATCCGTTTAGGGTTTCTATGCCTTCCGGAATATTCTATTCTAGTCAGAGGTTACACATGGAGGTCAATACCTCCCGCAGCTACCATAATATCAACACTCCCTCCTAGCTAGGAAGGTATTAACTATAATGGTATCAAACACAAACATCCATTTCACATGGTATGGACAAGGCTCACATAGTCTTGCAGACCATTCTACAAGTAGCATCATCATAGCCACACAGGCTATCTCATGATCACGCAGAACAAGTCACGAGCATCATCATCACTATCAATATCATCTGATAGCATCCTGGCATCAAAATATATCATCGTCTGCATCATCTCTCGAGACCATACTCCATCTGAGTTATCGGGCATGATGTTGAATAAGTCATGTGTTGGACTCAGCGCACTCGACAGAGTGTCTCGCATAAGTCACTCACTCAACAGAGTGATATAGGGACCATTCTTCCTATCCTGATCACTCCATGTGACACAGGAAGAATGATTGTCCCAACAGATGTTGAAATCCCCGCAATTGGCTACAAGGACCATTCTTCTAATCTGGACATACGTCCTAGAAGAATGACTGTCCTCCCAAATGTTGAAAGCCACACCATGGGCTATAAGGACTGTTATAGCACAAGTTGTAGGTTGGGCAAAGCTCGACCCAACCACAAAAGCAAGTGCTAAAACTAAAGAATCCTACACCCAATGTCACCTCGATGTAGGTCCCGCACTTCAAGGGTGACTAGGTCACTCTAGGGAGGCGATCCCAGTGACCCTAGGGGGAATGAGATGTAGATGGATAGAGATGAAAGTGGAACCCCTAGAAGACAGATCTAAGTGGAGTGAGAAGTGGAAAGAGATGCCTTGTAAACCCAACAAGTATTGCCCCAAAGATGTAGTACTTCTCCGAATGATTGTACCTACCCGAGACACAAGAAAATCCAACTTGCAATGATATATGTTAGTATGGATCAGCAAGTTAAGCTTGCTGTCCCTAATTTGCAGCAGTAGAAGACAGTTTATATCAGCAAATAAAGCATCTAAATCAGCATATAAAGATCTAAACTAGTTAAGCAAATCAGCATTAAGATTAGCAATAAATATGAGCTGAAAAATGGCACTTAAGAGGCAAGAGAAAATGATTGTTGTAAACATGTATTTTCTACAGAAAATTGCAGCCTTATGGCTGTAGCTTTCATTCACTTTTATCAGCAAATTACACCATCAAAAGATGTCAATAATTAACCCAAAAGATGCTCCCTAGTTAGTAGAGTTATTGTACAAAATTTACGAGCTAGTCTAGGGTTAGTTTAGGAGTTAAAAGAGAGTTAGCAGCTAGGGTTATGCAGCCCTAATGGCTGTAGGTTAAAGTTTGTAACAGCAATTAAAGTAGTGGGAGAGAGGGGACACCCTAGTAGGGGAAGAGACCTCTCAATGTGGCAAACCAACTTCAAGCAAGAGATCTTTCAAAAGACAAAATTTCATGTTTTCCAAGGCAATGATTTTATATCTCCAATGCAAAAAGAAATGACTAGTGCCTTTAAATATTAGGTTAATGGAGTCAAGTAAATAAACTAGAGATGTTACTTCCTTGGGGGTGTAAATCCGCTTACTTCCCAAGGCAAGTATCTTTAGTTAGGGTTTGAAAATGAGGGGTGTAAATCCTCTTACTTCCTCAAACAAACCCTTGCAACATCAATGAACTTCAAGCAATAAATGATGAAGACTAGAGTGGGGGTGTAAATGCTCTTACTTCCCACTTAGCTCCTAGCACAACAATCCTTGACTTGAAAAAATGATAGCATAAGAGACAAAGACCATACCAAAATCAAGAAAGATGCTAAGACAATCCACCATAAAAGCTAGAAACCATTCATCCAAGGCTAGCGGCGAGCGCCTCACTCCTCCATCAACCATTCATAAAGATAGCCATAAACAAGTGCACAAGCGACAAAAGAAGCCAAGTGTAGCAAAAATTTCAGATCAAGTCTTCTCACAAGAGGGAGAGTTATGTCCAAATGAGATCTTATGATCTCTTATTTATACAAAATGTCACCAAGGTGAGTTGTCCACATATTAAGGGGTAAACCACAAGACTAAGGGTCAACAACCCTAATCTTGCCCCCTTTAACAAAGTAATATTAAACAATTCATTTAAAATTTCACTTTTGCACAAATAAAACCCTAATTTACATGGACGTCACCCCTTTAGGGGACGTTTTGCCACTTGGGACAAGTCGTTG
>ML793558.1:287070-307845 GCA_009831015.1 Picea engelmannii
CTAATCTTGCCCCCTTTAACAAAGTAATATTAAACAATTCATTTAAAATTTCACTTTTGCACAAATAAAACCCTAATTTACATGGACGTCACCCCTTTAGGGGACGTTTTGCCACTTGGGACAAGTCGTTGGTGTTGGAGAAGCTATGGTAGGCCTCCAAAGGCCACATGTCAAGCATCTATGCAATCTCCTCATGGCTAAGGCCTCATCCTCCTCAAAACGTCCATGTGTCAACGAGTGGCAACACCACCACCAAACCCTAGCCCCCAAATATGACGTCGAGCTCAAAAAGAAGACGTTTTGCCCCTCCTGGGCAAATCGTTTGGCATGTGAGGGTTGGGCTAGGGTCTTCCACATCATCTTCTAGGTCTTCAATTCTTCATCTTTGTGATCCGGCATGTGGACCCTTGGCATCCAACATGTGGGCTCGCAGCCCCATGGAAACCCAAGCTAGGCTTGTTCTCCCAAAACTGTCAACCAACTAGGTCCTGCAAAGACAAATGAGCACGCCCTCCAAGGATCTCAAGTCATAACATCATGATAAGTGAATCCAATCAATAAATGAGCCACCTCAGCATGTGCATCAAAGATCACTATATCAAACAATTAATTGCTCAAAGACACTATGCGACTTGTCAAGCTTGAGTATGGGAGGGTTGACGAGTTGTCTTATTAGGTAGATCTTGCCCTAGGTCAAGGAGAGTTTCCAAGTGATCCCTCTCTAAGCCATGTAAAGTGGGCGAAGTGGTCAGGGTCAGGACTCAATGGGCATAGGCTCATGACATACAAGGGATCGTAGTGTCTCATTCATGGGTGCCTTTATAGAGGGTGTGTGGTACCTTCGTCCGCAATGCACTTTTTCCAATCCCATTATTTGTCATTATTGTATTCTTTCATATTTAAGGAAAGGATGAAGGTCAATGCCCTGGCGTGGTGTCCAAATAATGGCAATGTCACCCACAAACACCTAGTGGAAATGAAAACGTTGGCTCATGATGAGACCCCCTTTCTCTCAACCATGCAACTGAGAGCCATTACCCTAGTTTGGTGACCAGATGATGGCAATGTCATACCACTAGATATCCATGGACATGATAGGTTGGCTCGTGATGAGACCTCTTATCCTTCAACTAACCCTTTAAGCATTCTTTATCACATTGTGGGTCCCCCTTTACTCAAAGATAAGCGTTTCACATCTTTCTTGGGTGATCCCTGGGCAAAGCATCTGGAAGGTTCATACAAGGCTTTTATCTTTTACCCAACATCAATCATTATGGGCCTTCGACCCCTTCTTCCCATAGAATGAGGGACAACCCCTTTTTGGGTCAATACACCCTAAAATCCCAAGAGATAAGGAAATGGGGGGAAATAGTGATGGAAAGTGGTAAGTATGGTCGGGAACAGTATGATCGCTCTTCAAGGGAGTTCCTAGTAGCAAACCCATCCCCAAGGAAGACTATTTACTAGGGCACAATGTCAACCACCAAGGTGAAGCGGGGTAAAAGGCATAATGTCCAAACATATATCATGAAATCTAGAGCAATCTAAGATACAACATACTCAAATGGCTTAAATATTGAAATGATGCTCACCATAATACTGACTTGTACATCATGGAGCAAGGCCCACTGCCTTCCGGAAGCCAACTAATGTGGTGGATGCCATCTGGAAATCTGTGGTGGTGAGAAGGGTCTCCATCTGTGCAAAAGGATATTGTTGGTCATGTAGTCTCTCGATACTCCATATCTGCAACCTGAGGGCCTCGAGACTAATCTCCTTAGTTATCCACAAAATGGGGATAAGGACCATTCTTCTAATCCAGACATACGTCCTAGAAGAATGACTGTCCTGGACCATTTTCCCCCCTCTGGCCACTACTGTAACTCCTGGAAAATGTTTGTGTTGTACCAATCTCCCCACTCTGGTCACTACTGTGAACTCAGGGAGACGGACCATTCTACCTGTCCGGGCAAAGCCCCAAGAGAATAGTTGTCCTGGACCATTCTACCTGTTCGAGCAATGCCCCAGGAGAATAGTTGTCCATGGTACATCAGCAATCTGTCAACCTGGACCATTCTCCACAGGGAGAATGTCTGTCCACCGGCAATTTGTTCTGCCTAGACCATTCTCCACCTGGAGAATGATTGTCCACCAACACACTGACTATCCATGATGCCATATATCAACACTCCCTCCCAACCGAGGAAGTCATCTCCTCCCTTTCAACCAAGGGAGGTATCTCCACAAGTTCCATCTTGTCCCTCAAGTATGCAAACTTTATCTTGGACAGAGGCTTCATCAAAATATCAGTCGTCTGCTCATCGGTGGAGATGTACTAGAGAATCACTTCTCCCTTTTGGACTTTATCACTGATAAAATAGTACTTGATCTCAATGTGCTTCGACCTGTCATGGAACACGGGGTTCTATGAAAGCTTCACATAGCTCTGATTATCACAATATATCACGGTCATATCTATTGCATGATCAAATACTCCAGAAACCAGCGTACAGAGCCATATTGCTTCCGTACAAGCATCACAAGCTGCAATATACTCTACTTCTGCAATGTTGAGTGCAACAAACTTTTGTTTCCTGCTAGCCTATGATATCATAGCAGATCCCAAACTGAAACATATACCAAAAGTACTCTTTCTGTCATCTGCACTCCCTGCCCAATCTGAATCGGTAAATCCATGTAATTGCACATCATTGTTTGCGGCATATCTCAAACCATAGTTTAGCGTCCCACGAAGATATCTCAAAATGTGCTTTGCAGCTATCCAATGCTCATGTCTAGGTTCCACCTGGAACTGGCTCAACGTGTTCACAGCAAAGCAAATGTATGATCGGGTATTAACCAAATACATTAATGAGTCAATCAATTGTCGGTACAGAGACGAATCTACTGGGTCAGAATTAGAGTCTCAACTTCCTTAGATCTATCACCATGGGAGTTGTCATGGATTTGCAATCCATCATCCCAAACTTTTGAAGGATCTTTACAACATACTTCCCTTGCCCTAGGAAGATTTCACCACGCTTTTGCCATACTTCTAGTCCCAAATAATAATGCATGAGACCAAGATCCTTCGTATCGAATTCAGAAGCTAGCTCCTTCTTACACTGAATAATGAGAGGCTCTGCACCTATCAGAAACAAATCATCAACATATAGTAGTAGGATCACAGGTGCATCATTCACAACCTTGTAACAAAGGTTTGGATCAGCATAGCTCTTGGAAAATCCAAGTCTCGTCGAGTAACTCTCAATTCGTGCATACCAAGCTCTTGGAGCTTGCTTGAGTCCATACAAGGCCCTCTTTAATCTGCATACATGGGTTTCTCTCGGGTGTACCTCAAAACTTTGAGGTTGCTCTATGTATACTTCTTCCTCAATTTCTCCATTGAGAAAAGCGATCTTTACATCCATCTGATGTAAACTCCAACCCATGGATGTTGCAAGAGATATGATCGCTCTAATAGAGGTGTATCTGGCAAGTGGAGCAAACGTCTCATCATAGTCTTCTCCCTCCTGCTAGGAGAACCCTCTAGCCACGAATCTTGCCTTGTATTTATCAATACTCCCATCTACTGCATGCTTTATCTTGTAAACCCATTTTGAAGTAACTACAGACTTTCCTTCGGGTCTAGGCACAATTTCCCATACATCATTTTTCATGATGGATTGATATTCTTCCATCATAGCTTCCTTCCATTCTTTCTTCTTGACTGCTTCTTCAAAGGTGGAAGGTTCTGCATTGACAAGACTTGTCATGAGTGTCATATAACTACAGAACCTTTTGGGGCTCTTGCTCTCCCTAAAGGTGCCACTAGGAGCTTTATGTCTTTATGCTTCCTGTAAGGTGGATTCTAGCCATGCTGGTCGTTTTTTGTTCTTGGGTACAACAACTGGTTCTACAGGTTCAAGTGGTTGGTCTGGTTCTTTACTTGGATGTTCTGGAGAACATGTACTTTCTTCCTTGGGATCTTCATGTTCCTCTTCATCGTTGGAGTCCACGGAATCTTCTATAGATTTCCTTAAGGCAATCTTCTCATCAAAAGTCACGTCCCTGTTGATTTCAATCTTCTATTGACCTGGGACATAGATTCTGTAAGTTTTTGATGTCTCACTATATTCAATGAATATGCCCTTCTTTCCTGAAGGTTCCAACTTCTTCCTTTTGTCCTTGAAAACATGGATATAAACAGGACAACCAAAGACCCTTAAGTGTTCCACACTTGGCTTCTTTCCAGAGAAGGCTTCTTTTGGAGTCATGTTCTTCAATATATAATGAGGACTTCTATTTTGACATATATCGCTATCATAGTTGCTTCTCCCCATAGAAACATGGATAGATTATGGTCATTCATCATTGCCTTAACAGATTCTTCAATGGAACGGTTCTTTCTTTCTGCCACACCATTCTGTTGAGGATTATGTGGGACAATTAGCTCCCTCCTAATCCTGACTTCTTTACCAAAAGGCAACGAGCTCCTTGGAGGTGTATTCTCCTCCATTATCAAATCTTAGCGTCTTGATCTTCTTATCTGTTAAGTTTTCCACTTCAACTTTGAATTCTTGGAACTTGYCAATACTTCATCTTTCGTCTTTAGCAAGTACATCCAAGTCTTTCTTGAGAAGTCATCTATGAACGTCACATAGTAAAGAGAGCCTCCTAGAGACTTCACTGGCATAGGACCACATACATCTGAGTGTATCAGATCCAAGATCTCCTTGGATCTATTCTCACTGCTTGGGAATGGCTTCTTAATATTCTTCCCATGAGCACATCCTCTACAAACACCTTCGTGTACTGATTGTAGTTCTGGTATGCCTACAACCATCTGCTTTAGAGATGGCAATGATTGATAATGAAGGTGAGCATACCTTCTATGCCATAACTCACTAGGATTGAGTTCATCATGTACAAGAGCTTAAGCATTCTGACCAAGGAGTTTATACAATCTTCCTTCACAAATCCCAATGATTCTAGCATCTTTTATTTTTGAATCTTTAGATCATACAAGAACTTTTCCATCGACAAGGGCTATTCTATCTCCTTCATCTTCCAAGCAAGAAATGGATACTAAATTCTTTTTCAAACCAAGAACATATAAAACATTGCTAAGATGAACATTGTTACCTGATTTCATTTTGATAGAAGCT
Source organism: Picea engelmannii (assembly GCA_009831015.1). Classification (NCBI taxonomy): domain Eukaryota; kingdom Viridiplantae; phylum Streptophyta; class Pinopsida; order Pinales; family Pinaceae; genus Picea; species Picea engelmannii. Next base: position 292,239 of record ML793558.1, read on the forward strand.
TTTCCAATTCCCTTGACTGCATAAGAGTTCTTGTCTCCAAGTTCCACTTTATGAGATGTTTCCTTTTCCTTCATGCTTGAGAGATTTTCACAATCACCTGTCATATGTCTTGAAGCTCCACTATCGATCAGCCACATGTCGTCTTCAGAAGTTCCTGTAAGAGCCGAGTAGTAGAAGAAATTTGTTTCTTCATGCTTGGCTTTCTTTGAAGGTTCTTCATCATAGGCAGTTGATGCATGGTGTCTTTCCTTTCTCTTCTTTGCTAGTTTAGGACACTGCTTTTTCTAGTGGCCATATTCATGGCATCCAAAATTGTACCTTTGACATATCTTTCTTATGATTGAATTTCTTTCTTGAGTCAAATATTTTCTTACCTCCATGTCTCTTGAACTTTGTTGCGTAGGCTTGAGCATCCTCTTCCTTTTGAGATCTCCCCTTTGAGTTGATCCTTGTCTCTTCTTGTGCGCAACAGGTCCAAAGTTCTTCAAGCGTCGGAAACTCCTTCCTTGTGTTCATGCTTGCAGAAAATGCATCCCATGATCTAGAAAGACCATTAAGTATTATATTCACAATTTCCTTTTCTAGAATAACTTCTTCAATAGCTTGTAGTTGATCTCTCAACTGAGAAATCCTCACAAAGTATGAGGCTACAGTGTCATCCCTAGTCATCTTTGTGTCACAAAGTTCATTCTTTAGACTCATCACTTGTCCAATATTTTTGACTGCAAAAAGGTTAGTTAGGGCATCATACATCTTCTTGGATGAGATGAGTCAAGATTGGATATGTAGGGTATCAAGTGATCTTTGACAAAGTCCACAATGATACTCACAGTGTTGATGTCATTGTCGTTGAACTTCTCCATTACTGCAACATTCCGAGGTTCAACTTCTTTTCCTGCTTCAAACTGTGGTTCTACTATCTTACCCTTCACAATATTTAGAACTTTGTTCTTGGTAAGGATGAGATCAATTCTTGTCTTCCATGCTCTGAAATTTGAAGCTCCTTCTAGCTTGTTCTCTTAATTCATGGAGTAAGTCATGATTGCCTTTGACTTTGACCAATCAAACTTTGACTTTGACCCAAAAATTCAACCTTGACGTTTTTGCTAGCTGAAGGTACCAAGAGGTGCACTAGGCTAAGGCGCACTAGAATGTCCAAGAATTATGCCAAACGTTTCACTTGAAGTGCCCAAAGAGTTAGGTTAGGGTTTGTTGCAGCTACAAAATCAGAAACCCTAGTTGTAGCTGCAACTGGTGCCACAACGAGCTTGACAAGGAACTATCAATCTACCTTCCAATGGTTAGACTGTTCTAAAGGTAGTGTGGGCCCATAACTTGTTAAAATATTTGATGTGCTCGTTTAACCATAGACAATATCACAATATTGTCACCCAACCATAGGCACGCAACCACCCCCAAGCACCTTAACCTTTAACAAAATGAATAATTCCGGAAGCAGCACTAGAACCAACAGATAACCAAGATAGCGCACCTTTTTCCAAAGATAGTGCACCAGATAGAAAGTCCCAAGGGCCAAACCACAGACCAAAACCAGTACCCAACTGCAGTCGTTGCAGTTGCACTCCTCCTCTAGACTTGCGCACTTCTGATCTTGAGTGAGAGTGTGTGTGTGTCCAAATGAGCTCAAGTGCCCTCTATTTATAGTGCTACTTGTCAATTATCTAGGCCGACTTCTCCTCTTAGAGGGTAATATTTTAATATTATTCATTTTATTGAGCCGACTGGTCTTCTAGGGTTCTCACACATTCATTTAGGGTTTCTATGCCTTCCGTAATATTCTATTCTAGTCAGAGGTTGCACATGGAGGTCAATACCTCCTACAACTACCATAATATCAACACATGAAAACCTAGACAAATTTATTGACCACCTCAACAACCAATCTGAGTACATAAAATTCATTGTGGAGATTGAGGTCGATGGCATCCTTCCCTTTCTAGATGTTCATGTCACTAAGAAACTAGATGGGTCTTTAGCACACCAAGTCTATAGAAAAAAGACCCACACTGAGCAATACCTTCATGTTGACTCCCAACACCATCCAACTCAAAAACTAGGTGTTCTCAACACTCTAGCTACCAAAGCTCTTCAAATCTCAGATGAAGATCATTTGGAAGAAGAAAAAAGCCATATCTTAGAGGTTTTTAAGAATAATGGTTATAATAAACATCAGGGAGTCAAATCTTTTCAAAATACTAGTAGTGGACCTAGGAGCAAAGAACATATCAAAAAGGTGTCCAAGGTCTTCTTGCCCTACATTCAAGGGACTACAGACAAGATTGTTGAAATCCTAAAGAAGAAAAGCATTGGAGCAACATTCAAACCCTTATGCACAATTAGGAACTCCCTAAGATCTGTTAAAGACCAAATTGATCATGCAAATCAAAAAGGTGTCTACGTGATCCCATGCTCATGTGGAAAACCTTATGTGGATGAAACTAGTCGCTCGGTGAAGATTAGAATCCAAGAACATGTTGATATTAAACACAATCGTGTTCGTTCGTCTACCCTAGTCGAGCACTCAAACAAAACCAAGCATCGTATTTGCATTGATGAAGCTAAGATTTTGGCCAAAGTGGATCATTATTTCAATAGAAAATTCAAGGAAGCTATCAAGATTGAAAGGGGACCTGATAATCTCAACGGAGATGATGCTTGGAAATTTGGCGAAAGTTGGATCCTTACTTTATCCTCTACTTAGTTTCTTGGCTTCATGACATGTTTTCCTCCCTCCCTCTTTTTATTTCAAAATTTTTCCTTTATTTTTTTTTATATTCATTTGGTTATTCTCTTTCTTTATTTTATATATATATATATAGCCAACTATTGGATTAAATATAACCCAACCAATATACTAGTTTTCAATGGATGCTTTTAATTCAATTTAATTAATATTAATGGATCATATTCTCTTCACAAAATTATTCCAAAGGATGGACCACAATAGTTTGGTCCGAAAAACGTCGATTTAAAAATGGATGCGATATTTCTGGAAAATTCTTCATGCAATATTGGACTTCCCCTGTCTAGCTTCAAGGACATCTTTTAAATATTTGGGGTTGGGGATGCCAATCTCTTTAAGCAGCCCAACCTCAAATACCTGGCAAGCAGTCATAGGTAAGATAAAAAGCAAATTACAACAACGGGGTTCGCAATGGTTGAGTCCTATGGGGAGGGTGATCCTCATCAAGTCTATTCTGTCAACACTTCCTATCTTTCAGTGTCTGGCAATGCTAGCTCCCATGGGCATCACACAGCAGATGGCAATAGATATTCGGAAATTCCTATGGCAAGGGGGGGAAAACAAACACCAAGAAGTTTCACTTAGTTAATTGGAACATTGTTAGATCTCTAAAAGACAATGGGGGCCTAGGAATTAAAGATCCCATGCTTATGAATATAGCAGTGAGAGCAAAGATTCTTTAGCACCTCATATCTAGCCAATTGGAGTGGTGGAAGACTATATTGGTCAAGAAATATTTCCATGGCAATGGGAAATGGTGTTTGGACTCCTCTCTAACTAGAGTGAAGGGATCTTAGATCTCAAAACCTTTGTAAGGTTGTGACTCCATTAATTCAATCACAATTAACTTGGATCCCTGGGAATGGCAAATTGATTAAAATCTAGACTGATATTATTATGGGAAAACCCCCAATGGAGACAAAGCAAGTGCTCTCAAAATTAAAGGAATGGATGGACGAGCAAGGGATTACAACTTTATTTGATTTATCTATTTGGAACGAACTAGATAAGAACAGATGGTTAGGTTGGAAGTGCATTTCTCTTCCTCATCTTACACCAACACTAGATCTATTTTTCTTTAATTCTTTAGGGATGTACTCTTGTGGATTGATCCATTTCTAATGAAAGAGTGTGGAGATCCAAAGGATTCAAATACTCAGTCAAACTGGGGCACAATTGTTTGCTTTCTAATCTCTCTTTACTACCTAGTTCACAAATTTGGAATCATATTTGGAGTGGGGATGACTTGCCTAAAATTAATATCTTCTACCGGATCATGGTCCATGGAAAACTATCAATAGCAGAGAATCTTCAAATGCTAGGAATAGTAGGGCCATCAAGATGCGTCTTGTGCAATAATGCAATTGAAACACAGAGGCACTTTTTTTTATTGTCCATTCTCAGTGCAGGTTTGGAGTTATGCCTTTGAAGAAATCACCCACAAGATAATCTTGCTTGAATCCTAGAAAAATATGTTTCACGTTATGGCCTAAAAATATTCTAGAACCTTCTTGAACAAACCATTTTTAAAAAGAGTGTGGCTCACAATGACAAATTTCATAGGTTGGGAGATTTGGCTTGCAAGAAATAAAGATATCTTCCAACTCCCAAATCTGTTGCTAATAAGGCTCGTGGTTTGTTGGCTAAAGTAATTCAAATCAAAGGGACTAAAGGTTGCAATATAGGGATGTTGAAACAAGAAGAGAGGGATTGGCTTGGAGGTTTGTTGGCAAGATTTGTTCCCCAAGCAAAGAGATTCATTCCCATCCCCACCCTTGGAGAGAATTGGTAAATTCAATTGGGAGAAGAGAAGTTTAGGAGATGGAAGCACTACCAAGGAAAACATCTATTATTATTTGATAGTGCTTCGACGAGCAATCCAAGGGTGGCAAGTGCGAGAGGGATCGCTCTTGATCCCAAATGAAATCAAGAAATTACCTTTGAATGGGCTCTGGTAAGAGCGTCAAATAGCCAAGCAGAGGCATCAACTCTTTTCCAAGGGTTGAAGCTTCTTGATGCAAGTTATATCAAAAGTCTAATTGTTATTGGGGATTTAGCATTGGTTATCAAATTGATGCCCAAAATTTCCTCTCTAAGTGATGGCAAACTCACAAGAATTGTTAAGCGAATACAAAAGGAAGTTAGCAAGTTTGAAATCGTCAAATATTATCACATCCTAAGGGAGCTAAATAAACAGGCAGATCCAACTAGCCAACATGGCATCTCAACTGGATTGTGGAGTCCTAAGAACTAAAATAGTGGTCTCAACTTCCCCCATCCCTTAAGTTTCAAATCATAGTTATGAATATGCTTTGCATGAGACACAAATGGCACATCAAAAGGCATGGGCAATTTAATCTTGGAACACATCATTCAAGGTGTATAACCTACACGATACCCTCACACACTCGGCATTTAATGTTGGAAGCATGTTCATCAATTGCACTCAAACTTGGGTTTTTCTGCAAGTGGGATAACGGATTTGGCTTCAAGTATGCAAGATGGGGAGTCTCTGTGGATTCTTGCTCTATTCTGTCCCGGCTCAAATTGGGGCTTTTCCTCCAATCTTGAGACAAGTTCTAGTTCACTCGACTCTCCCTATGATGGAAATCAAAAGGTCAGTGGAATAAACTCTGAAACTGAAAGTCTCTTGCTCTACTGTCAATTGTTTGAGGAAATGTTGGAAAAGGGTCTGGTTAATGGTTATGGTAGTCTGTTAGTGGAATCTATGGAAAGTGGAAGGGGGATTTTGCAGGTGTTATGTAGTGCCTTCAAAATGGACCACTTGCATTCTAGGAGATGCCCATTGTGTGAAACCACTGATATTTACAAAGTTCTTAGGAGACAGAAAGATTTTATTACAGATAATAGGAATTTGAATTTTCTCTATTACTAGTATGATGCATTCTCAAGAAGCAAATAGAAATAATGAATATGCCTTCATCCTAAAAACCTTGCACAGAGAAAAGAGGCAAATAGAATCCCTTCAAGCTGAGTGTGTTGCTCTTCAACAAATGGTTGTGAATCTGGTCAAAAGTCCCACTTCAGCTGCTTCAAATGTCAAACTATCTACTGGATAAATAGTTGAGTAGTTGAGGAGGTCAAGGAAGACAACACTATACAACAGCAGCAGGATGATGTGGAAATGATGGGTGTAGACTAGAATTTTCAGGCCATCACAGCGAACCGGGAGGAAGCTTACAGCCATCATGCCTTTATCCAGTACTAGTGTTTAATGTTTTGCAAATTTCATTTAATCTTAGGTGTTTTTTATAGAATTTATACCAGTAGTATCTTTTCAGGATCCTCTTCAAAGGATTCTTATGTTTCTTTAGAGATTAAGCTCCAAGTTTTGGACAAGTTTCAGAATTTATTTTTGGACAAACTACATATTTTTGTATTATTATGCTGACCAGTGAGGCTGCAGCAACTTTCTAATGCAAAATATACCCATTCTTGTTTAAAAAAAATTAAAAATAATGCTGATGTTTTGTTATTTTCAGCCAATGAAATAGAGTGGAGGTGGGTGCTGCCCGTCTTTACTGTATTTTGTAAAACATAATGCCAAGAATAGAGCGGGTAGGCGCTGCTATTTTGTTCTCCAATACAGCTTCAGAACCACTGCTTTTGGGATAATTTTAGCATATGTTTGCCACTTGGAGCATATAGTCAGCAATAAAAGGAGGAAAGATGGCCCTTAAGAGTTCTTCCATCTTCTTCAGCATCTAGTCTTCATCTTGTCTTATAGTCGAGCCTGAAAGCAGCAGTTTGATAGCTTCATAAGTCGACAAGGTTTTCAGTTGTGAGTCGTGACAGTTCACTCAAGTCCTCTTGGTTCCGTGGAACAAGTCTTAGCCGGGAATTATTTCAGAATTATGTATGAATGCATCTCTGACTAATAAAAGCAGAATTGTCTGATTTATTAAGTTGTTTTACTGTTGAGAATTTTTCCGTGGTTCTCTTTGCTTTATGATTTCAGCTTCTAAGATTTTAATTAGCAAAATATAATAGCAGAATTGTCTGATTTATTAAGTTGTTTTACTGTTGAGAATTTTTTATTTTTCCGTGGTTCTCTTTGCTTTATGATTTCAGCTTCTAAGATTTTAATTAGCAAAATATAATCTTTAATCCCTTCACTGATTTTCTTCTCTTCCAACTTCTTATCGCCCACTGGGCTAGGCAGCAGTCATTCTTGAAAATCAGAATTCAAAGTTTACAAAAAAAATTAGGTATGCCCCCTGAAGCTAACATGGACAAGTTCCAAAGAGAGAGGGAATGTACTGTGGATAGGGGCACCTTCCCAAAATGAGCATTCCCACCCCCTTGGGACTGATTTCCCCAAGGGACTATTTCGAGTGATAAAAAGAAAGCCAAAGGTGCCCAAATTAGACCTAGACTCAATTGGATTCATGGAGAAAATAGATGCACTAAATATCTTTTCCTGGGCTCTTAAGCAAAAAAGGAGTCCAAAGACATTAAATCTATTGAGACTGAGAAAGGTAGGCTCAAAGACATTCTTGCAGAATTTGTGGGATACTGCTCAAACCCCTAATGAGAAATCGGAAGAAGCATTGAACCAATGTCTACAAGTTGCTCTCTCCGAGCTTTCTCTCAAGGATAAAGAGGCCTGTGAGTTGAACCTCTCCCTAGAGGTGCTTAAGATGGACCTAGACTCAACAAAAATGAAGACATTCTTGAACAATTTGCGGGCCACTATAAACAAGTTTTCACTGCTCAAACCTCTGATGAGAAATCTGAAGAAGCCTTGAACTACTGTGTACAAGTTGCTCCCTCCAAGCTTTCTCTCGAGGATAGAGAGGCCTGTGAGTTGAACCACTCCCTGGAGGTGCTTAAGATGGACCTCAACAGTACAGCTAATGGCAAATCCCCAGGGATAAATGGGCTGCACTGTGAACTCTACAAAGCAAGTTGAGATTTCACTGGACCAATCTTTTTGAAAGTTTACAAAGAAGCCTTGAAAATCAATACACTTGGCAGCATGATTAACCAAGTAAATATCATGGATATTCCCAAAAGCGATGATCCTGAACTAATCTATAATCGGAGATAAATCACCCTGTTGATAGTGGTTTACAAAATGTTAGCCAAAGCTCTTGCCAGAAGATTTCAATTTATCTTCAAAAGGGTTGTCCAACCTGAGACAATAGGCTTTATAGGACATTCTAGATAATATTACAGCTATTTGGGAAGGCATGGATGATGGGATAAGCTAAAGCTTGAGGACATATTTTATTCAAGAAAAATAATTTTGAGAAAGCCTGTAACAGAGTGGAATGGCACTTCGTTATGGCCTAATGGGTTTGGCCCAAAGTTTATGGGAGCAGAGTCAACCTTATTATCTGATGCTTCAAAAAGAATTACCATCAACAAAGCCACCTATAAGCCCTCAGGGCCTTTAAGTCTCCTGGCAAGGCTAACCCCTAGCCCTAGTCTTGTATATGCTGGTTGTTGATGAATTGCTCTCTTCTGTTGAACATAAGGCCAGTCTTGGGCTCATCAGGGGCATCTCTCTATCTAAAATAGATCAACAGCTTATCAATGGTCAGAATTCAAATATTCTATGATGCATTCGGTGCCTGAATTCAAAGTAGGAAAACATGTTGCTATGCTCATACTCCATAAAACCTATACCCCTTGGCTTTTGTCTACCAATGGTCATGGATAAAGACTTTCCCCTTTAACTTTCAAGCCTCTCTCGCACACATGTGGAATCAAGTTCTAACCAGAATGACCAGAAAACTGGACTACTGGTAGACTAAGTGTATAACTGTTCTAAAATATTGGTAGCAACTCGTGCATTTTATTCTTCTTGTCAGTGCCCTTCAAAGAAGGTCTGCAACCTGCTGACCAGATTATATAAAACTTTCTTATGGCCACCGAGAGAAGGGAAAAAAGGCCTTGCCAAAGTTAAATGGGACATTTAATTCCCAAGGAAGACTATGGGAGGTCTTGGCTTGACTAATACTGCGAAGAAAGGTGTGAACCTTTATGCAAGGCAGATTGTTAAGGGAATTCAATGAAATGAAAGTTAAAAAATACTTAACATTGCCAAAGTCTCACCTAATTGTGGCAGCCCGTCCTTTATTGCCACTTAAGTTGGTAACAGCTCTGTTAGGAGACACCCCAAGGATACCCAAAAAAAGAGCTAGATCTACTAGACAATCTGCAGTGGCAAGGCCAGAGCCAAAGGAGAACATAGTAGGATGGACCACCTCTCCTGAATGAGGAGGAAATGTAGACAAAGAAGCTAGTTGGGGCACAAACATTGGTAGAACTACTGGGGCAGTGTGGGGTATGGAACCACAGAATATGGAGACCCCAGGCTCTCATTGGTTATTTAAGTAATTATCAGTTTATTTCAGGAGTACTGTCTCCGGGCTCAGTACCCTCTTTTTTTCTCTTTTTGAAATAATTGTACCATGTGCATACTTTTGCTTGTTTTAAATTTAAATAGACCCAGCAGATTGGTGGTTTAGAATATTGACCATGAGGCAGTTCCCAGGTAGTATCCAAGGTGTAATTATCCCCCTATGTTTACCAGAGTCCGGAGATGGTTTTGATGTTGTATATGGGTCAAGAAATAAAAAGCTTCCCTATATTGCCAATACAATAAGATGCTCTGATAAGACATTTCAATATATCCCTAAAAGAGGGCCAAGTTAATTTCAATACGTCCAGGTCAAGGAAAAAGTAATAAACCCCAACAACAATATTCACCGGTTTCTAAAAGTTACAATCGTTCCTACCACCAACATAAATAAAAGACACAAACCAGTCTTCAAAAGCTCAAAGATTGGATGGTTTTTATACCCATTTCCCTTAAGTTTTGAGGAAGCATGGGCAAAATAGCAACCTCCAGCACAATATTTCAGAAATAGAAGCAACACTAAGCTTAGGTAGGCTTGTTTCAGTGGGGAGTGTTTCTCAGCTTGTGAAAACTTTGTCGAAGAGCACAAGAAAATTTAAGGTTTGCCATCTACGTTTTTTTGCATTAAAAATTGATTATCAGTCAAAGTTCATTTATTTGGAAGCTGTCAGAGGCAATTTTAAGCATGAGAATATGAGGATCATGGATTACATAATTCCACAAACACAGATACTTATTCGATTCAGATTTCATTGCCTCCCAGTACACCTTTTCATATCTGCAGTCCCAAGAATTGAAGTCTGTCACCCCAGTTGTGAGAATACACCAGGTATGATACAAGTTCAAATCCTAACAAGCATCTGCATTGAAAGCTTATCTTGATCCAAATTGAATATTATGTGGCAAGTAGAAATTGAAGCTGTACTAAATTACATTTGATGGAATAAGCAGACAGTCATATTTACATCATTAGCACCACAATCAAAAGACACTTTGCAATTGATTCTTTCATTCTTTGGGGTGTAGATGAGGAGAACATAAAAATCTCAAATACTCACGAGGTGATACAGGACTAGAATTGCCACCCATACCTAGTGGTGATATTCACTACTCCCCTCCTAACTCTAGAAACATGAGGTTTCACATGACTGTTTCAGAAATAATTTAGAAGAGTTCCAAATCTAAAATTTCCTTCTTAAGAAATTGTACTGTCAGACACGAAATATTGCCAATTAAATGAAAGAACTTTTGACATTATAACTGTAGAAAATCAAATCAGATACAAATAATTATTAACTTAGACCCATCAAGTTTGATGAAGGTTGCATTCTTTCTGGTGGTTCTAGATTACTAATGGTAAGGAAACAATCAAAATGTTACGATTGGAATGGTTACAGCAGTGAGGCAGGATGGGGATGGTACCCACACTAATCGTACACCTTAGCCTGCAGCTTCTTATACGAAAGCTATCAGCATCATAACTGGAGTAAAATGGTGAAAAATCAAGCAGACCATCAAACCACTCCTTCCATGCTCTCCATCCACAACCACTTATTCCAAATATACACGCACTATATCCAAAGTAATATACAGCTAGTGAAGGTCATTAAAGCAGTCCGGCGCTACAATCAAGCCTAGGAGACTCACATCTTTTACATTTTAAATCTTATTGGAACATACCAAACAATTTTTTAAGGGTTAGCCTTACAGCATACTATTGATTCAAAAGGCCTATTATCACAGAAAATTGAAAATTACAACTATCCTTCAAATTTATTCTTCATGAACATAGCTCTAGTGCAGAGACCCAAAAATGGATACCTGTCTGTTGCCCAGAATGCTCTGGATGTTCGTGTTCAGAAAGGGCAGTATTGACCTTGTCTTCAAATGGCTTCTCCTGTGTGTGCTCGCTTTGACACCATGTATAGAAATTGGAACTGTCACTCTGGATTGGACAATAAAGACTACTTGTGTTATCACTATTGGGAGAATGGGAAGTTGAAGCCAGGGGCCAATCCTCCCAAGAAGTAATACAAACAGTTGAAGATTCTGGATCCCCGTGCACATATGGAGATGAATAATAATAAGGACCAAAATCACTGGTAACAGGCGGGTAATATGAGCTTGATGGAGTTTCACTAGCAGAGTACCACTGTTGACTATGAGATGGCAGAGGATTATGATACCAATCACCACTGTAGTCAGAAGTATTTACATGAGAAGACGAAACAGAATGCTCAGGTAAGTAGGGGATGTAATAACAAGAAGGATCGTAGTAATATTCATTTGGACCCATTGAACCATATTGCTCAGAGCCACTTTCTGGATATGTATATGGCAGGGCAGAGGCACGGAGCTCTGAATTAGTTGAGGATTGCATGGGGTATGGCATACAAGAATAAGAGCTGTTTTCGTATTCGTTGTTCATTCTACACGTTGATGATGATGGTGGAACCTGCTGTTCAAGCTGCCCCGACATTGCTCAAATTTCCGTAAGGGGCTTGCAGTAAGATTTCAGCAACAATTCTTCTCCTTAGATCTTACCCGTCTATATTAAGCCTGTGAGCTTGCTATATGTTGGGAAATTATTATAAAATACCTGGGTTTGGGGATATGCTTTGTGGGGATGAACCTTCTTCCTCCTTTGATCCAAACCCTGAGGCTTTGATTTCAGAGGTGAACTGATGAGCTTTTCCAGTTCAACTCCTTCCCCTGTTTGATCAGAGCCAGTGCCCAAGGCTTGGCTTTGCAAAAATAAAGTAATGGGTTTTTCCTATTCACCCCCCTTTCTCCTTTGAGCTAACACCTAAGGCTTGGATTTCCAGAGTTGAATTAATCGCCTTTTCCAGTGCAACCCCTTTCAGTTTAGATTTCCAGAGGTGAATTAATGGGCTTTCCCAATGTCACCCCTCACCCTTTTGAGCCAACAACTAAGGCTTGGATTTCCAGATGTGTAGAAACGGCCTTTTTCCAGTTCAACCTCTTCCCCCTTGGAACCAACACCTGAGGCTTGGATTTCCAGTGATGATCTAATGGGATTTCCCTGGTCAACCTCCTCCTCCTCTCTGAGTAGTTCTGATGGATCCAAAAGCCCATTCAATTCCTTCTCCTTTGTGAGTAGTTCTGATGGATCCTTTTTGGGTTGAGTGCCCCAACTGTAGCAAAGCCAATGAAACCGTGAGAAGCCTGTGAAGAGCTCTCCCAGCGAGAAGACGATAGTTGATTTTTACAGAATCAAAACCTTGGACAAAACAAACAACACAACCCTTCGTATAGCATAAAATGCAGACGAAAATCGCCCTTAAAGTGGACTCAATTTCATTAAATCGTTTTGGTAAAGTTGGTAAGGTGGAGTGAGGTATACGTAACAGTTTGAAATCCAATCCCACGAATTTATTGCGTGCGATGGCATATGTGTTCCACGACTACCCACAATCTACAGACTACAACAGGAGATCCATCGTCGTGATAATCCAATCCATAAATTACATTTTTGAAACTTTATCTGATCTTATGTGTTACTATATCTTGCATGGACTTGAAAGAATTTTAACTACCTATTTACAAAAATAAATTAAGATTATTGGATATCTTGCATTGACTTGAAAGAAGTTAACTACCAATTTACTAAAATAAATTAAGATTATTGGATATCTTGCATTGACTTGAAAGAAGTTAACTACCTATTTACTAAAATAAATTAAGATTATTGGATGTTGTGCTTATAACTATTTTAGATTACTATATATTGCATGGACTTGAAAGAAGTTAACTACCTATTTACTAAAATAAATTAAATAAATTAAGGTTATTGGAGTGTGTGCCTATCGCTATTTTGGTCTTTGTTTGGTTTTTGGTATTCTCAAACTTTACCAATTTTAGATAGCCTTTGGTGAGGGCAATCAAAAGATATTGTTTTTTATTRGAAAAATATAGTGCGGATAAATATAATAAGCAAAGTTTGGTGGATTATTTTTACCTAGTTAAGTTTTGATGTTTATACTTAGTTAGGCGTCTTAATCAAGGTTTATGATTTACTTGTTTATCATCCATGAATCATGAGAAAGTACTCAAGGTTTTCACCTAAAGTTTTCTTGAAAGTTTTTCGTTAAAGTTTTCTTGAAAAAAATACCATAGACAAAATCTTTTATGATTCATTGGATTTTGAATGATATTGTAAAAGGTGATGGTTTGAGTTTTTTCTATTTTAGATATTTTGGATAAATATTTCAATAAGATGTATTTTTATTTTTATAAATTTATATTTATTTTAATAAAATAAAATGAGAATGTTTCATATTAAGATTCAAATTTTTAGAAATTAATTTTAATTTTTTATAATAATAATAATAATATTTTTGTAAGGTTGGTTCAGACACCAAATTGGTATATGAGACCCTTTTATTTGTGGGACAAGGGGCCCCCTACTCGTATTGATTTGACTACATACCCTAATCCCTTCTCTACGCAGTGATTTCAAGGCTAAAGTCTATGGAGGTGTACAAACCCTACCCTCCTCTAGATTTGAACATGTGACCTCTAAGGTTCACATATGAACCTGGTATATATTATTTATGTAAGTAAATTATTCTATATTAGTTGATTTGACTACATATCCTAACCCCTCTCCACGCAACAATTTGAGGGCTAAAGTCTACGGAGGTATACATACCCTACCCGCCTCTGGATTTTGAACCTGTGACCTCCAAGGTTCACATATGAACCTAGTATATATGATTTATGTAAGTAAATTATTTTATATTAGTTGATTTGACTACATACCTTAACCCTCTCTCGGCGCAGCGATTTGAGGGCTAAAGTTTATGGAGGTATACAAACCTTACCCCCTCTATATTTGAACATGTGACCTCTAAGGTTCACATATGAACTCGGTATATACGATTTATGTAAGTAAATTATTTTATATCAGTTGATTTGACTACATACCCTAACCCCCTCTCCGCGCAACAATTTGAGGGTTAAAGTCTACGGAGATATATATACCCTACCCTCCTATGGATTTGAACCTGTGACATCCAAGGTTCACATATGAACCTGGTATATATGATTTATGTAAGTAAATCCCCTCTCTACACAACAATTTGAGGGCTAAAGTCTATGGAGGTATACATACCCTTCCCCCCTATGGATTTGAACCTATGACCTCCAAAGTTCACATATGAACCTGGTATATATGATTTATGTAAGTAAATTATTTTATATTAGTTGATTTGACTGCATACCCTAAGCCCTCTCGACTATTGTTTTTTATATGATTTGTGTAAGTAAATTATTTTATATTAGGCATTTTAAGAAAATTGCATTGAAGGGCACCATGCCCTGGAGCTTGGCAAAACCTGAAACTTTTCCCTGATTCGATGGAGAAATCTGGAACTATTTCAGGCGACCTTGATCGAACCTAACTCTATCTCGACGGCCCTGATCTATCCAACCCTATCTATCATAGCTCCTCTTTACTTACCATTCAGAAACCCAGCCAGCCTTAGACCGCTCTGAACCGACACAACTAGCCTCTTGCATTACCTGTGCTTAATCATTAGCTCTGCTCCTTCTCCATTGGACAGACTACTCTGTGTTCCTGAACATCTCCTATCTACAGACACCTCTCTGACCCCACATCCCAACTTCCTCGAACAAATCTCCATTTGTTTTTTGCTCCTCTGACATGTTTACTCAAACTTCAAAACCTCATTATTATGTATGTCTTTCACCACTTCACGACAAGGGAAACACCAACTGACCTCGTTTATCACTCTGATGGAGAGAGATTTCAACGCACTCATGGGTGCTGTTGACGAGGCCCTCTGGAACAGTGAGGACCTCTTCACCTCTACCGACAAGCTTACCAAACTCATTCACTCAAACACTTGCTCATCATCCCTCTACCGACCTCCACACTGGCCCCACTCACCTACCCCCTTCACCCTCCTTTATCCTCTCAATCTGAGCTACTTTCACACCCAATAGCCTCGGCTCCCCTGTCCTGCCAACTACCCACCTCGACTTTTACTCAAACTCCCTCTTTAGCCACCATCCATACCACCTCTTCTCGCCATACCTCGAATGATTCTATCCTTTTTTCCTCCTTACGTGGGGTTAATATCCATTCGTCCCAACAAAGAACTGGAGGATTGCAGCAGCATAAGAGCCATCTTGGAGCTACACAAACTGGCAGACCTACATCACATCATAGACCCTGGGTTTCAAAAAAATCCAAGAGGCAAATGGTCCTTGGCCATGACATCGGACTTGCAGACTCGGTCTCACTAAGCCTATGTGCCTTAGTAGGAAGATTCTCCTACAAACATCTATGTCGCACTGACCTCTCAGAGTGGGTAAATAACAACTGGAAGCCACTCTTGACTTATGCTCCAGAGATCACCTATCTAACCCAAGGTTAGCTTTGCTTCAGTTTCAAATCTCTAGAAGACTCC
>ML793558.1:334626-351574 GCA_009831015.1 Picea engelmannii
TTAGGGCTTAACACAGACATATGAGAACCTCATCGAAAACCTAGAGTTATATAAACTGGAGTCACAACTACAGGAGGTAAAATATGAAGCTGAAAAGCTACAGACGCAGCTGAAGGCCCTGTCACCCATAGAAAGAATGAAGATATCTCATGAACAATGCATGAACCAACAACATATCCATACGATCCAGGGCAAAGTGATGGAAGTGACTCAACGACTGCAACCTGTGCAAGATAAGGTATGTCATCTATTCATAGAGGTTGAAAGCTGAGGAGCAGAGCTAGAATAGGTTGTGAGTGCAATAGAACAATCCCTAGAGGGACCCGTCAATGACACACTCATCTAGGAGTTTGCCGAGCAAGAGGCCATAGCACAACAACAGGTCGAAGTAGCTCGAGCCAAGCTCGAGGCATTCGAGGCAGAATTGACGAGTCACAGGTGAGTGTTGGGGGCCTGTTGGCCCTTGACCAAGTTTTGGGAGATACTTGGTCATGTTTGACCATTTTTGGGACTTCGACAGCCTGTCGAAGATGGAGTGCCAGATGAAGTAGAGATTGCGGAATCTCGGCCCACTTTTCATTTTTTGGGAATATGTAATGGGAAAGGGATATCAGGCTGTGGGTTTACCCACGCTTAGGCCCACTTTTGTAAGGTATAAATATATATAGGCATCTATCGAAAGATATAGAGATGTATGTGATGTAAGCTAAGTGCTAATAGATTTTGTAAGTGCTCTGTGCATGACTGTAAGAGGCTTGCGGAGCTAAGTGCAAGTCGTTGTAAGGAGTCGTGGAAGGCTTTGTGTTGTAGTGCAAGGAAGAAGGATCTAGCGAGCTGCACAGATCTTCTGTCCTATGCGAAGAAGGTTTTTGGTGGCTCTATGCTGTAACCGATTGAAGACACTAATAAAGAAGAAGAGTTGGTGGATGTAGCCCCAGGGTGGGGGTGAACCACGTAAATCTGTGTGTTATGATTTGTGCTTCGACTTGATGTGTTTATCCTTTCTTTTGCTAAGTGCTTTGATATATTTAGATAGATCTACTTATGCTTTGTGCTTATAGAGGTGTGTGAATGTTAGATCTGACATGTATGAAGATGCTTAGTGCTGATCTACCAGATTTGATCTGTTTTACTGTTGCTAAGTGCTGAAATACCTTAGATCTAAGTGAATGTTGCGATGCTCTGTGCTATCTGTGAAGTATAATAAGGGTTGAATATTGACAAATTATCTATGCTCAGTACTCTGTAAGCGATATAATCACAGATCTATGTCCCAGCTAAGGTTGCAGACACTTGAGTCCTGCAACCACCTCTGCCTCTACCTTGGGTGAGACTTCATCTACTTTGCAGGTGATGCCAAAAGGGCCGGTAGTTAGGGCTTTGTTGGTGCGCTCTTGAGCGTTTAACCCTGGGTCTGCATGTGTGCCAATAACGTTGAACTGAACTGAAAAAAATTAAGGTGCTCTTCATCATATTGTATTAGTCGGAGCAATCACATCATCGAGAGCAACTTTGATGATTTCAGTTTTAGGTGTCTCAGTAGTTGCAGTGCGCATGTATTGAGCCTTATATTTACAATTTATTGTCGGCACTGCTTTCAATATTCTAATTGCAAATGGTTGTTGGTCAAATCTCGATTGCCACATTTGCATCAAGGTCGCCACCAGTTTGAATGATAGGAATAACAATATGGTCTGCGTTCATGGAACTCCCAACTGGCTATTGTGGAGGAGGCATGCAGATAATCACTGTATTCATAAGATCTTTCGCTATAAGAGGTCTATTTTCTTATACCGATAATAAAAATAAATAATTCATAACTATTGTAGATAGAATTATAGTGATAGTTGTATGTTGTTATAATATGTGAACAAGTCATAGTTTGGGTTTGGTATGTTGTAAGACATATCAACGTTTAAATATATAATTTATTTTAATGGCATTCCAGAGTGATATATATTAATATCATGTTTATTACTCCAAATAAATTGCATTGAATATAATCTGTGAATTGTTTAAACATTTACTTATTCAACATATTGAAAATTGTTTGGAATGCAACATTGATTACCTTAGGATAGTGTTGCAGAAGGGTGAGGCTAAGCTCCCTCATTTAGATTTACCAATTCACGACTTTTGTTTTTATCGTGCACCTAAATACATACATATTGATTTGTTTCTGGATCAACTAGATCAAATGCTACTAGTGCATCTAGATCAACAAAATAAAGGAATGACTACCTACGCGCGAGGTGAACATGGGTTCCTTGGGGGTAACTTCTCTTATGCAGATATTTGTTGCATATGTGTTGTGTGAGTTATGAGCATGCTCTTAACTAGTCCCAGGTCGCACCTGCCACCCTGCTTACCCTCTAGCCACCACCTCCAAGCCCCACCTAACTCGGGCTAGGCCCAAGAATATATATTTCCTGGATCTAGAGCTTAGATGCTTGCAATAGTGGGAAGGAATATTTCTCTGGAGAGATTGAAGACACTGGGAGATTATCTCTTGCAGAAGGTTAAGACTAACTTGTATATTCTCAACCAGAGCATATATGTAAGATGAATTGAATTATTTTTAATTTCATAGCTGTTGACATAAGATGAAATTGGTTGGATACATGACAACCCACCTGCAATCTTCCAGGAGCCCAGTATGTTGAGGAATGGTAGCGAGGCAAGTATGTACAATGATGGTAGATAAAAATGTAAGCACCAATGCATGGCTTCATAATCCACAACCAACCGTCACAATACTTCAATGCTATCGGCAAGTGTCACCGCTATGTCCAAGTGTGAACACTTCGAACACTTGGCATGTCTTGAATTCTTCGACGATTGTATTATTTTTTCAAGCTAATTAAAGAATTAACACTTTCTAAGATTTATTTAAAATTTTTAATTACTATAATGCTCACTTTCAAACTAATTTAGAAATTCTTGCTTTCATGAAATTTATTTAAATTTATTTGTCATTGCCTCAGGGTGCTTTCTCCAATTATTCTTGGTATCTGAGAGAGGAGATTTTTTCCTAAAGCTTCTTGATGGTGGAAGTAGGAGATCAAACCAAATTGATACCTAATACAATTCCACTCTCTTGTATGATCTTCACATAGACTTGCATATCCCCTAAATTCTGTTGTAGAAATGCCTTGATCTGGTTAATGATCTCCCAAGCTGCTTCGTCGTTATACCTCCACTCCCTATCACGAAGTACTTCTTTCCTTGGCCTAACGACTCTTGGGTCTAAAAATAGGAGTGGTTTGGCCCGGGTAAGAAGTTGAGTTGGAACATAATTTACAAAGCCTTCTCATTCATTATTTTATCATTTAGCAACACTTCGTTTTATTGAGTAGTCTGTGGCATAAACATCGCAGATACTCAAAATGATATTTTATTCATGCCCTTTTTAGGGCGTTCCCTAGGATATCCAAACATACAGAGCATAGCATGGGCTGAAGCTAGTGCAACTAGACCTTAGTCCATAGAACTTACTCTACTGGCTTAGTCTGTAGGTAAAGATCTCACGACATGCTTGTTTATACGAATAGATTAGATCCATAGCTCCATACTATTTTTTTAATTGGGGCTACACTAAAAATGTGTTATTTTTATATGCATCGATCTTCATTTACTGGAGAAACTGCAAAGCAAATGGACATTGGCGCATTTTTAGCCCATAAATAAATTCTTGCAATTTCAAAACACTTAAATATTATCTATATCTACCCCTTGTTTGGTGGGAAAACACACACGAGAGCCAATAATATCCCTATTTGGACCCTATGCCAGTGTCGCTTTAAATGTAAAGCACTTTGTTGGCTAAAAAAAACTGAGTGGAATGACGTTTATTGGTCTTAGTTGATGCAACTTAGCAGAAAAGTCCCTCGCAATAAGATTTTTCTCAATGCAAAACCATTCCTCTGTGTAAACAAATTTTGTATTTGACATTTTTGCTAATAAATACTTGTCTAGGGTTTCAAACGGTCCATTTGCAATAAATTTTATTTTTATTTGGACCGCATATGATGTAAAAGTTCAACATAGATAAAGGAAATAGTGACACAAAAAGCTAAAAGAAATGTAGTCCCCTAGAATTGTTTATTTTCCTCAAAATCTTTAAACACTGTACACGATCTTTTAAACTTTGGTCAAATCTAAACTATGGTTGTTGTAATGTACTAGGATACAAGTTGCTCCACACATGGGCCATAAAAATGTGCTCTGTTTATGTTTTCTCTTCTAACTTGTACAACTGATTTACTTTTGTTATGATTATGGCGAGGTAAAGTTGATCTTTGCATGCATTTTCAAAGGTACAGGCTATATTCGAGCCTTTGACCTCCCTATACGGTCACTACAGTTCTTTGACGCAGCTTATCGCTCCTTTGTGGTAGTGTAGGCTGTCAAAGCATTGCATTTGATAAAAAACACTCGTTCTAACTACTACTTTCCCTGCCTTGCAACTCTAGCTGTAGATATATGCATATCTGGCTGAAAGTAAAAGAATTTGTTCTCTTTATTTGGATTTCCCAACGCATGTCATTCTGTTAGCAAAAGAGTGCGTGGAAGAAATGCATCAATTTCGAAATATCCTTGGGCAGGAAGAAATGCGGTTCTCTTTCATGACGCATCATCAACATTCAACCCAATGGGCCCCCTCAAGGTTCGTATGGTAGACCTTGTCTTTGGGATTTTTTCGACCTGATCTCTTTGAATCGCATAGATAGTGCCTAAGGTCGGTGGTGCGCTTCCATTAGAAATCAGTGTGGTTTTTGCCAGAAACAATGTAAGTAGGCTGGTAGGGCTTGATGGCATAGGCCTATGTTTGTTTTATTGTTCTGAGCAAGATCCCTTCCACGCCAATTAACCTTCTGTTCGTAGATGAAACAACCATTATGTTGGTGCAAGAATGTTTTCTTACTAGAATGTTCAGAACCACTTTCTATGAAGATTGTCATTTCTGCAGTTTTTTCAAATAAGTTTAGGTTTTGTCTTAGTTTTGGAGCAACTCTAGTTCATCATTTCTGCATCTTTATACATGATCATGGGTTAAGCTTTCTTTCGGGGTAAATTAGACCCATTATTTCTGCTCTGGGTTTTGGCCGATTTCTTGGGGACAAATCATTTTATTTTTCTGCATCTTTCACAAGTGACATTCTGCACCATTCATCTTAGATTTGGGACATATTATGTTCCCCGTTTCTGAAAATTTTGCACTTGGTTTCCTACAGTTTGTTTTAGATTTCTATGGGTTTTGTATTTAATTTACCGCAGTTCTGGAATCCATGTCAAAATACTGAATGATATACTTGGTTTCACGAGTAGTACTCACGTCTTAACTGGACAATGATGATGGTGGCAACGTTTGAAACATAAACTCTAGTCTCTTTGCATGCAAACAACTTGTGTCACGAGACACGTCTCACCAAGAAGGGTTTGGTCCGTTGGGTTGTGCTTAGGAATGAGAGGCAATCAACATGTACAAGTCACTTCTTATCACCTCCAAGGTTGGGGGTTTTTCATGGCATTCAAATTCCAGAGATCAATATTGAGAAGTATTTGGAGAGGATTTTCAAGTATGTGCATTGTAGTCCCTTTGTTTTTGTAGTTGCATATGCATATAGTATGTGCATTGTAGTCCCTATTTTTTTGTAGTTGCATATGCATATATCAACAAATTGATTCAACTCAATTTAGGGTTTCGGATTACTTCTAAGAATGTACACAGACTTTTGATCACTAGTGTGATGGTTGCTTATGATGTTATCACAATGTTGATAATATAAGAATCTTTTTTTAATAGTTAACGTGCATCACATAATTAACTTTCTGATGGACACCTATGGCACTGTGATCCTTCCTTCACATGCTGAGATTATTTCGTTTTTTCTTATGATTATTCATCCTCTTTCTTGCTAATTTTAACATGGAGCTAACTGTCCTCCCAAAAGTCGTCCCTCTCTACCCTAGGGTTGTGTAATGGGAAAAAAAATAGATAAAGGCAACTAAATCTGGCACACCTATGTTTATTAACAACCCATTTCATAGGACAACCAACAATAATAGCAAAAGGAATGCCTCTGCGATACCTGCCTGATGCCTTCCAAATATAGCAGATTTCAATTTCGTTTGAATTCCAAACAAGAATATGTTTAGCATGATTGAGATGGAACCCTAAAAAACCATGGATCGAGAAGATTTCAACAATATTTGCGAATGTAACCTTGTGTTGGCAAACTTCAAGTAAGTGATCAAGCACAATGATGCTCTTGGCTTTGTCTTCTATTCACGATCTTAGTCTCAATTGAATTTGTTGCATCAAGGTACTGCTATAATTTGACTCTTCTGCAATGAACTGATGTTTTCTGCCATTTTTGTTGCCTCACTACTTCACCTGCAACACCAACTTTTGGGAACATAGAAAAGCGTTGCAACATCAAATTTTGGGAACATAGAAAATCATTGGAATACACGTCAAAGCTATTTTTATATTATGATGCATATCTATAGGCAAAAACTAACTTTTCGACAGGGACATTGCCACTGCAGTAGCACTTGTTATAAATGAAATGATTTTGTGAAACATTTGGTACTTTTACATTAAACGTTCTATCTTTTGGTTATATTAATACGACAAAGACTTTATTTCAATGATATTATTTTGAATTGAAAAAGAAAATATATTGGGAAAAATCATATGTTATAAATGAAATAATTTTACTAAGCATGTTGTAATTTTTAGACTAAACTTTTTGAGAAAAGTTATCCATTTAAAAGGTTTGGATAGTTATAAATAAATACAATGTTTTATAAGATCAAGTTAAATTAAGAAAAGAAGTTCAAAAAGTCAAAGATGTTAGGAAAGCAAGAAGAAGGACAATAGTGAAGAATAGAAGACCAATAATAAAGGGTCACTTGCAAAGTAACAAATAAGGATTAAGAAAGCTTAGGATGAGGAAGGGTCTTAAGTGATTTTTTTGTTAGAATTTGAGGGTTAGGGTTTAAGCATTACGTTGGAAGATGGAATTGGAAAAGGTAGATTTCTCACCAGATTCACTCAAGGGCATCGATATTTGGACTTCTAAACCGATCAAAGGTGATCAAATGGCCACATTACATGGGAATAGTTTCAACAATACTTTGGGCACCATGTCACAGGCCCCTCTGACTGTGGGCCTCTCCACATACATTGATAGGGACTAATGGTAGGAGGTGGTACATATATGCATGTGTTATGCCTTATAAGGAGGTGGCATTTCTGACGAGTAATATTCTGATGGAACTAGTGGGGTAGGTGGGCTATCGACAGATCTTAAAGGTTCCTTTCAATGGGTCAATCAGTTCATTTGTGCCACCAACGTCGGATCGAGTAAGTAATATCTATTGTTCATATCCTTGCATTTCATCTTTTGGGGGGTTCGTTTATCTGGTTGGAGTGAATTATGCGAGTGGATGGGGGCTTCATGATGGTGGTCTAGTGATCCAGTCATATGAGACTACATTATCAAGTCTATATAATCCTTGAGGGGGGGTGAATATTCCTTTAGTTGGTGCTACGTTCTTGCAAAACCAATCTCAATTTATGTCATTGGTGGTAGTGACCCCTAGGGATTATGGTCAACAAGAGGTTGTTATTGGTGATCTTGTTTCGGTGAGAGAAGGGGGGGACTTCTCTTTTTTTCCAAGTGGTATTCTGCTGACCATAGCTATGAGAGTTACCCCATGCAGTAGCAACCCCAAAGGTATCAAAGGTAGGGTTGGTGGGGATTTTTTTGCAGGGTCGAGAGATAGGAAGTCCATAAAATGAAAAAAGTGCATTAAACTTGTAGGGGCTCTAGTCAAACTAGTTTTAGTCAACGATATAGGGATGAATGAAGATGTAGGGACAACATCTAGGGTGGCGATGGGAAATTTTTTGGGTGAGTGAATGGGGTAAGGGGATCTTGGGGAGTGTGTGAAGGCATCATGGGAGCATGTGGTTGGATACGTGCCCAAATTCTTCATTCTAACCCACAATGGATGGGATTTATTTTGTAGTCCAAGGAAGATGCATTGAAGATCCTGGACTTAATCTAGAAGTGGGGGACAACTATGTTGTTTTTGAAGTGATGGAATCTATTCTTCAATGCAAGGACAAAAAAGTTGAACATTATGCCCATCTAGGTGAAGTTACTTGGCCTTCCTACTGAGTTTTATTCCATCGATGCATCTAAAGCCAATGGGAATAAATTAGGAGTTTTCTATGTAGTTGATATGGGATTTGTTGACTCGGGTGTGATGACAATGGAAAAAATTATGGCCGACATTGACATTCAAGAAGGATTGGCATTGAATATGATTCTACATAAGGATTCTAAACTCTTCACACCAAGTTTGGATTATAGTGGAGTTCTATTCAAATGTGTTAGATGTCACATTTATGGGCATGTGGTAAAGGATTGTACTTTTTATTTTCATTTTGGCTCTTGGTTCAAGAAAGGTGACATTGGGGATAAGGGGGAAGTTCAAAAGTCTTCTATGGAGGCTATGCAAAATATTGTGAAGAATCATGTTCCAATGATTGACTTACCATCCGGTGAAATGAAGAAAAATCCGAAAGAGTCGAATGAGTTATCTTATAATGGCATGGAAGAAGTGTTGAAGGTTTGCACCTAGTGAATTCATGAAAATGTAATTAAGATGGTAGCTCGAGAGGAAGGCTCCAAGTCATCCATGGATCTAGATCCATCATTAAAAGGTATGTCTATCAATGATCTCATTCCATTTAGCAAATTTGCACATGTAATGAATGGGATAGGAGAGAAAATTGTATCAATATTAATGAGTATTAATGGTTCCTCAGATTGTGGAGGGGTATGCAGGGTTTTTGGGGAAGGGGGAGTATCTTGTCTTCTTTTGCTAATCTTGAAAGCTTAAGTTCCATGTTAAGGAATGGGGATTACAAGGGTTGTCTCGCAAGTCAAAAATTTGTTTAGAGGATTCAACATCGATGTCTTTGAGAGAGGTGGAAATTGGCTCTAAAGGAGCCAAGAAATATATTCTTAAACCTAGAAAAGGATTTTTTATAGATAGGGAAGGGGGGATTGCAAGGGGTTTGGCCTTGAATGAGACAAAAGGTAAAAATATTGGTACCAAAGGTAGAAGGTCCAATCAATCACTAGCCTAAGAGAAGGAAAACTTGGAAATGCAAGCTGGAAAGCAGTTATCTATTGAGGGGGTTCTCAGAGCAAGCTAGCCCTTAGGTTTTGGTTCCTAATGATTGTATTGTCCTTAAAATATGGGGATTGGGTCACCCCGCTAAAAAATAAGTACTCAAAAGTCTTGTGGAGACCCAAAAACCAAACATAATTTTAATTGAGGAGACTATGAGGGAGGGTGACAAGATTTGTTCAAGTTTAAAAAAGATCCTCTCTAGTTGGGATTTTATTTTTTCTTATTTGAGGAGTAGATCTAGTGGATTATTGTCATTATGGAGTACTAGAGCTCTTATATGCACCTAACACTTGGGATTTTGACTCAATATTGGGCATGTCATTATTCTCTAAGGAGTTGGGGCAGGTATTTTCAATACTTAATCTATACAGACCTTATGTTAAAAAATCTTTTTGTGGGAGAAGACCCTTAGATCAAAGCAATTGGACAATGACCATATCATTTTAGCAGGCGATATGAATTTCTCTATAGGAAATGTTGAGATTTGGAGTTTGTAACACACCCATGGTGGGGCGTCAAAATTTTGTTCTTCTTAAGAAATCAAGACCTCCATTCGGGGTCTCTATCCCAGTCTGCTCGTCCAGAGCTTTCCAACCACGGTCTCCATGCTCAGAACCAAGCTCAGTGCTGGTAGATATACCTCTCCCAAGTTTCTTGGGTGTGCAGAGGTCGAGGCCATGGGGCTTCCATGTGGGTCTGACTCAATATGATTCACCCTGAGTTCTTCAATATCCCAGAACTTCCAGTGTTCTTAATTCTATGGCGAAAATCCATCCACCAACAAATCCAACAACTAGACTTGGTCCTCGACTAAGTCACAGGTTAACGGGGAATTCAACGTTCGGCCTTCAGATTTGAATTCTAGGCCTAGCCCCTTCCTTCCATCTACACTAGCATGTGACTGCGGGATATGACCAGATGCCAAGACAAGATGTGCTAAGACAACCCCCATGTGAATCCTCCGGAGTAGCAAATCTTCGAAGTTCACAATCCGACGCCACATGTCCTCAGAGAATTTGACGGCCCTGATTCACATCGAGACTTCAGGCTTTGGAAGTTCTCGAGTCTTCACACACACAAACCCCCGGAGCAAAATCCTTTCAGAGTGTCAAATTTTCTGACATGCATCCTTCTCTATTCAACGGTCACGATGAACTTCGACTCTTCGACCTTCGGGAGTTTTCGACCCTCCACTCTTCCACTCTTCCAGAGTACTTTTACTCTGGAGTGCGGGAGGTGGCGACACCTGTCCTTACCAACGGACGGCTCAGAACTACTCCACTACTTCGGGCTTCGGGGATTTTTTGAAGCACCACACTTCATTTCCTCTGGAGTGGCTCTGCTCCAGAGTTAACAATCTACTGCCATGTGCCTCCTTGTGCCAACAGCTAGGATCTACTCTGACACTTTGACATTTTGGGTCCTTTCACCAACCACGTTGGCTAGGTGGGCACGTACTAGGGGCTAACACGTAGATGAGTCAGGGGCGACACATGCCCTCACCTGGGATGACACGTGTCATGTTCCAAGGGCTCTAGGGTATGTGATGCGCATGAATCCAGGTGGCACGTGGCTCGCCAATCTTAAATCCACATCACCATGGATGGCGTCACTGTGCCTCGTTGCTCCAATCTGATTGTCTTTCAACATCCCTTAGATCTCATGGTTGGGATCCAGCCAATACTAATTTGTTCATAGATCGACTTTTCATAGTGATTGTGGGACCCCAACGTGCTCGCTCTTTATCAAAGAGTTCAATCTCTGCAATCTGAAAAGTGATCACCCGACTCTGTTTAATCATGGTCGTTGATCCTCCACCCCGACGAGATCAACAAAGTTGGTTGATTGTGGGCCGTGAACTAGCTCGTCCGTTAATTTCGCCTTCACACTCCGCAATGATTCCCAACCATCGATTTAATCGAATGGCTGGTGTTTGATCCGTTAACTCTAGTGGATATTTAAGTGGATCCGACATCTGAGATCAATTTTCCTTTCAATGAATGACTCACATTCATCTCCTCTGTCATGTTCTTGATTTATCTATGACTCTTGTTACTATGGGAGTTCAGGTAATTTTGACTATCGTGATGTTTGACATC
This sequence comes from Picea engelmannii, assembly GCA_009831015.1. Lineage (NCBI taxonomy): Eukaryota > Viridiplantae > Streptophyta > Pinopsida > Pinales > Pinaceae > Picea > Picea engelmannii. Next base: position 345,942 of record ML793558.1, read on the forward strand.
CCAGGGCTTCGAGCTCTCGAAACTCCGAAACCATCATGAGCTAGCTCCTTTCAGGCTTAGCGCAGGGTTCCTAGACCCAGGTCACATGGACCTTCTGATGACTCTCGGGCTATGAGATCTACTCTTATTCGAGTTTTGGTTAAGGTTGTGGGCGCGAGTTTAAGGTCTCTCAGGCTACTGGTTTGAAGGAAACGCCTTCCCATCTTGTAGACTTTAAGTTCTGAAACAGGGTGAGGTAAACTAGTGGGATTACCGAGATGGTAGTAGTACCAAGAGGCTTGCTCTGACTCCGGAACAATGAGGTAGCTCCTTGGGAAAACTCCTTCGAGGGTTAAGATGGAGGATACAAGGAAAGAAGAAGCATAAGTTCTCAAGGAAGCCAACGTATACACATAACTTAACCATTACACTACAAAATCTTTTATAGATATGTAAATACATGCATACAATCATTAATTCCCCATTTCAATACATAGAGTATGAAAGCACTTATCAGAACCAGATAACGTGAATCAATTGTTGGAAGGGGTGCCTGTTTCCACCCAACCATAGGCTCAGTCACTCTTAACGGATTTACCACTAGCCACCCCCGAGCTAGACCATGATGCTTTTAGATTGAATCTCTTCTTCTAACACAAAAATAGATAGGGACAAAGGTTACTCTCCTTCTCCCGCAAGATCTTGGCAATGGTTTACACGATACCAAGCAAGGAGGACTGGCCTCATTTATCAACTTGTATCATAACCTTCTCAGCCATTTCCTACGACCAAAACGCTTATCTCCTCGTTCTTCCTTGAATCCGAGAGCTTAGCTTCCCGTCTCTGCACTCTTCGCGTGTCCTCTTCTGCCCACCACACCTTCCTTTCTTGCTTGTCTCAACAAGGTTGTGTGTGGCTCGAATTCCCAGTCCATGGTCAAGTCTGGAAGCCTTACATATGGGTGCTCTACCCAATCCCCTCATTAACTCTTGAGGAGGTCTTCTCACCTATCAACTTGACTATAATTCATTTATGGGTCAGAGGACCATTCTGGCCCTGAGCAATTTAAATCCAGTAAGGTATTGGTTTGGTGAAGGTTAATGCAACCATTCCTGGTCCCCTTCACCATCTCTTTTCATAGAATTCATGGTATTTCTTAGTACACCCCCCCCCTTCTAGTAGTCACGTAACACTTATCCATTTTCTATTAGATAACATAATTTACATTCATCGGCCTTTTATAAAAAGGTCCATCAAATCAAACATTCACACATATTGAGTTTGCCATAGTCTCTTGGCCAATAGATTTATATTTACAAACTGGGGGAAATAGGGTGTTACAATTCCCTGCCCCTTAAAGTAACATCGTCCTCGATGTTCTATCTGTCAACATGCTCTGTATATAGAGAAGTGAACAAAAATGGATATGCATGTCTCATGGCATCCTCCATTTCCCACGTAGCCTCATCTGGGCCAAAGTGTTTCCAATGCACCTTGACTTGTGCAATGGTTCGATTCCTGAGTGGGGGTTCCTTCATGTCTAGTGGGGGTTCCTTCATGTTCCTTCATGGGAGGTTCTAGCGGGAATTCTCCCTTCGGATCCACTTGGATCACATACTAGTCAATTATGTGATTAGAATCATGTACATATTTCTTCAATAATGAAATATGGAAAACATTATGTGCCTTTACTGTGGGGGGGAGTGCTAGCCTATAGGCTATAGGTCCCACTCTATCTAAGACTTCAAAGATTCCACAATACCGTGGTGCCATCTTGGCACAAGCTCTCATTCTCAAGGAACTCTTACTGAGCCTAACTCTGAGATAGACATGGTCTCTTGTCTTGAACTCTCTGGGAGTTCTCTTTCTGTCGGTGTAGCTATTCTGTCTATCCTGATCAATTTTAAGATTTTTTTTGATCAAAATCACTTGTTGTTCCATTTCTTTCAGCATGTCCGGTCCGATTGTAATTCTATCCACTAGATTACTCCAGCTGATTGGAATCTTGCACTGTCTACCATAGAGGGCTTCAAAAGGGCTCATATTTAGTGACTCTTGATAACCGTTGTTGTAGGAAAATTCTACCAATGGCAGGTAGTCTTCCCACCTCTTAGGATGATGCATTACATGCATCCTTAACCTATCTTCTAAGATTTGGTTTACTCTTTCTGTTTGTCCATCAGTTTGGGGGTGATAGGTTGTGCTAAACAACAATTTAATCTCAAGACCAACCATCAAGGATTTCCAAAAGCTTGAAGTGAATTTTGTGTCTCTGTCGGATACATTCTCTCTAGGCATGCCATGCAGTCTGAATATCTCCATCATGAAGATGTTGGCAATATCTATTGCCTTGCAAGTCGACTTGATAGGAATGAAATGAGCAGACTTGCTCAATTTGTCCACCGTTACCATGATGGCATCATTATGCTTAGCCTATTTTGGTAATCCGGTGATGAAATCCATGGAAATGGTTTCCCATTTCCTTTCTGGAATTGGTAGAGGTTGTAACAACCATGTTGGGTGCCGGTGTTCCGCCTTAACTTGCTAGCATTCTAGGCACTTAGCTATATATACAACTATGTCCTTTTTCAGTCTGGGCCAATAGAATTGTTTCCTAGTGGTCATAATTTTCTGATATCCTAGGTTACCAGTATATGGTCTCTTGTGTAGTTCACCCATTATGAACCTCTTCAATACGTCACAACTTGGGATATACAATCTGTTTTTGTAGGTCAATAGGCTGTCATCAAGCATCTGATAGCCTTAATACTTTAGCCCTATGGGCTCTTGCTTTAGGTATGATGTCACGGTCTTGAAAAATGCATCTGTCTCTTGCGCATTTCTAACCCTTTCCCTGACATCAATTTCACAGGTGCTTACCGCTGCCAGGTGAAGCGTTTTCACACTTCTTCTAAGAGCATTAGCCACCATATTTTCCTTTCCTTTGATGTGATTGATTTCGAAATCAAACTTACTAATGAGAGCCATCCACCTAGCTTTCCTGGCATTGAGTTTTGGTTGATCAAATAGGTTCCTCAACCCACAATGGTCTGTCATAAGTACAAATCTCCTACCCAATATGTAATGTCTCCACATTTTTAAATCATGCACTATGAAAACCAACTCTAGATCATGGGTCACATAATTGATTTCATGCTCATTCAATTTTCTGGAATCGTAGCAAATTACACATCCTTCTTGCAGAAGGATTCCTCCAAGTCCTTACTTGCAGGCATCTGTACACACGAGAAAGTCATTATCAGGGTCTGCAATCTTTAGCATGGGTGCATGGGTCAGAAAGTATTTCAGTTTCTGAAATCTTTCTTCACATTCTGATGTCCAAGTGAATTTAACCCCCTTTTTCTGGAGGGCAGTGATTGGACAACCAATCTTGGAAAATCCTTTTATGAACCTTCTATAATACCCTGCTAAGACCATAAAGGATCTGATATCAGATACATCCTTTGGGGTAGGCCATTCCATAATAGATCTGATCTTGTGAGGGTCTACTGCCACCCCTTCTTCAGAAATAACATGGCCCAAGTAATGTACTTGCTTCTGGAAAAAGTCACACTTGCTAAACTTAGCGTAGAGCTGGTGCTCTCTTAGTACTTGAAGTACAAGTCTAAGATGTTCTTCATGCTCCTCTTCGTTCTTGGAGTAGATTAAGATATCATCAATGAAAACCAATACAAATATTTCTAGGAATTTGTTGAGTACATTGTTCATCAAGCACATAAAAGTGGCGGGGGCATTGGTTAATCCAAATGGCACCACCACAAATTCATAGTGACCATATCTAGTCTTGAAGGTTGTTTTGTGGATGTCTTCATCCTTGATTCAGACTTGATGGTATCTAGACCTTAAGTCAATCTTTGAGAAAATGGAAGCACCCCCTAATCGGTCGAACAAGTCATCGATTCTTGGTAAAGGGTACTTGTTCTTTATGGTTGTCTTATTGAGTTGTCTATAATCTATGCACAGTCAGAGTGTGCCATCTTTCTTCTTCACAAAAAAGACCGGTCCTTCCCATGGAGACACACTGGGTTGGATGTAGCCTTTGTCCATCATTTCCTTTAGCTGTAGCTTGATCTCAACTAGCTTGGGTGTACTCTTCCTATAGGGTGTCCTAAACATTGGCACTACTCATGGTGCAAGTTCTATCGAGAAGTGAATGTCTCTTCTCGGAGGTAGACCCAATACCTCTTCTGGAAACACGTCTCTATACTCTCTTAATATGGGGTGGTCCTCTAGGTTCGATTTTTCATCCTCAACAAATTCCAACATCTGTATTGCATATAGAGGACATCCCTTTCTGCAGTACTTTTTCATTTGAAGGGTTGATATTCGTCTCACTGAGACAGGCTTCTGAATCCCTTGGAGAGTTATCTTTCTCCCTTCTTCATTTACACATTCTAAATTTTTATGGTAATAGTCCAATTTAGTTTTATAAGTAGCCAACTAGTACGTACCAATCAACAAGTCATAAGATCCTAGGGGAAGTATGTTAAGGGTCAGTTGGGTGGGAAATCCATCCATGATGAATTGGCAAGCTGGTATGACCTCTGCTACTTTCCTTTTGGTTCCAGTGGCTAGTTGTACCAACCATGGCTTAACATGTCTAACTGGTTGCAACTTACACTTATTAATAGTCTAAAGGGCCACATAACTCAAATTAGAACCAGGGTCAATCAAAATAGAAACTAGACGGTTGGCGATCATACCTTCCATCTCCACCACTGAAGCTTGGTGGTCGGCTTGTTTATTATCCAAAGCTGCATAAATCCGTGGCATGCTCATAGCCACATCATTGAATTTGGTAGCTTCTTGGATGTTGTAGACTTTCCTACTGTTCTGCTATCAGTGTGGGAAATCCCTCAGTAGATGTTCCTCTCTGCAACCCCAACATTTCAAGGGTTCTCACTTTGGGTTATTAGTCTTTCCCAAGGTTGATCCAAATGGTTTATTTCCACTCTAGAAGGGGAAATTCTACTGATACACACTTCGGGTAGGAAGGCTCATCCTATAATCCTTCCTACTGTTCTTAAATCTCGAGGATTTAATCCCCTTCTTCTTGAATCCTGAACTATTCTTCTTCTTCCAGTCCTCTCGAGGTTCTGTCTAGCTCCCGAACTGTTAATAACAATACCTTGCCTTTCAGATAGTGTCTTCTAAGGTATTTGGCTCATCAAACTCAATCCTGTTCTAGTAGGTCCGAGGTAACCCATTGATAAATCGCTGCACTTTTACCTTTTTATCCTTTATGTAGGGTACATACCTTGTCAGCTCAAGGAATTTATTGATATATTCCTCTATGGTGAGTTGTCCCAACTTGAGTTCATAGAACTCCTTAGTCTTCCCGTCAAAGTATTTCTCTGACATAAACTTCTTCTTGAAGTACTTCTCAAATTGCTTCCATGATAAGTCCTTCTCATTGATTCCTTTCACATTCTTATGATCTTCCCACCAAATGGAAGCCTTCCCATTCAGGTTGAAGATGGCTATTCGAGCCTTCAAGTTTTTAGAGTAGTCATGGACTCTGAAGTACTTATTTAAACCAATCATCCAAGCTTTTTCCTCTTCCCCTTTCTTAATTTCCCCATCGAAAGAAGGTGGTTTGGCTTTCTTGAACTCTTCAGGGTCATGACTTTTGG